>PVIH01000669.1:0-309053 GCA_004025045.1 Sigmodon hispidus
ATGGAAAAAAAAAAATTCAGAGGGAAAGATGAACACAAAGAAAATATAGGTGTAGCAATCTTATTTGTATGTCTACCCTTGATAAGCCATGCTTATCATTCTTATCCTCTATATAGTTATTGTTAACTCTTCCACATTTTAAATTCTTTTTACTGTGTTTTTTTTTAATAAATACAAAATAAAGGAAAAAAAAAAAGAATCATTATAGAATGTTTAATGTTAATGTCATTCTAAACTATAGTTCCTTTCAGTGATGCTGAAGATTCAATTTATTATTCCTTGTATCCCTATAAATGGATACTAAAAAGTCAACCCTGTCAGATCTTTGGCCCACACTAACTTACCCACAGTGAGCACCCTTTTACTATAGTACAGGTCTCCAGGATATCTTTGAGCTCTCTACCCATAAAGAATCATGTGAAGTGGATCTCTCTGCTCTCATTTTAGTTTCAAAATAATACTATGCCTTGATGACATGAGAGTATTGCTAACATTAAGTGTAGAAGTATGTTTTACAAAAAAGAAACATCATCATTGACCCAAAAGTAAGTCATAAAAGCATGAGGGGGCATTTAAAAAACAAAACATCAACATGATAGGCATGCAGGAACCAGTGAATTCTACCATTAGAGGTCCTGGTAGCAATGGGTGGAAATCGGGGTCTATTGCTGAAAGAAAAAGCAGAGGAAAGGGGAAAGGTTTTGAATTCTGTGTAATTTTTCTTTAAACTATGGTCAGTAGTTTCTATCACCAAACTCCATTGTTTGGGGGCTTTACCTTGAAACCACAGAGTGAAGGATGTGTGAAAGGCTGTTAGAAGAAAGATATATTTTTCTTAGGATTTAGTAGTTGTCTTGTTGCTGGCCTTGCTGGACTAGAGCTTGACTCAATCTTTATTTAGTTTCTACTATCTCACACAGCTTTATTTTGACTGTCAAAAAAGAAACTGAATTTGCTTTAAATATCTAATACATTTTGCATGTTAAAATTTGATGATCATATTTATAAACAAGTATAAATTTCCAATTTTATCCACAAGTAGAATTTGAAAATGACTATGTTGAAATTTCAGCTTACTTTTTCCAAATGGAACACATTTAGCTTTTTAATTTTCTAGTTTTATATGAATTTAATTCCACTCCAACATGGTAGCAATTTGATTATCACAGGAACTCAAAAATATTGGAATATGCTGGATCCAATCAGAGTTCTGTGGAAGTGAGTTTTTATTAGCAAAGCTAGCATGTTTATTTCTTCTAAGAATGGTGTTTGAGGTCAGAGATGAGCTTTGCTGAAAAGATGAATTATATAAGAGAATGTAGAAGGTATGTGGTCTGAAAGTGCACAGCAGGAAGTTACAAGAGACTTGTAACAGTGTTACAAGTTAAGATTGTTATAATAATAATAAATGTTAACAATAACTTTGAAATGGTAGAAAGTAAAAGTAGTGAAACAATTTGATCACACGCCTGTCAGTCAACCTCAAAATCATCATGCTGAGAGTTGTAGAAATCTCATTTACTTTTATTTAATAAACAAATATATATATATGCATGCATATTACACACATATATAGTAGAATTGTCTCAAAGAGGCTCTACATCATTTTTTGTAAGTTTTTAATCTTATGACAGTTTTCATATTCTTTCTAAAATAAATGGGTTCTTGTCAACTGCAGTTGAATGTAATTTTAAATCCTATCTTTTGGTTTAGCTCTTGGTAAGGGTATTCAGTATTACTCTTTATAATGAAACAAAAAAATCAAATAAAGTACTCTTTTTATCCAACGCTTATTAAATATAAACCTTTCTGCACTAAAGAGGTTTATGGAACACTCAGTTGAAACCATCTTAGATAAAATACATTTGAAAGAAAACACAGGCATGTATCACTTTATTTCCATTTCTGACTGTCAGCAGAGATCAGAGACAACAATGTCCCCTATTTGATTATTCTATTATGGACAGAATGAGTGATGCTGGGGACATACATGCTGATTTAGTGTTGTGCTGATGAAACCATTCAGGTCATATAATGTGTCTTTTTCACTTCTGCCTTATCAAGGTGTTTCAGCTGTGCCCAAACCAGCTCTGGTAATTGCTTTAGTTGCTCATGGCAAAGTTATGTCAATGTCAATCCCTAAATGACTTCTGACTGTTTCACATCTCATGTTCTCTCCAAAGAAAAACAGGGTAGGGCAGTGTTCATGCCTGGGTATAAGTTTTACTTGGAAGTCTCAAGAGACAGATTCTGTTTGGGTCTCCCAGTTATGCATTAAAAGCAAATGCTAGTAGTTTATGCTTTAAACTATGAGTTTCAAAATCTCTTAAGTTTCTGTCCTTTCTATGGAGAGCTTTCTCTCCTTGAATAAGGGCCCCTGAACTATCCCATTAAACTGTTCATTCAAACTAATCCGTGAACCATTCTAGATCAAGAGAACAGAAAGAGCAAGTTCTGGCAAACCTGCAGAAGCAGATAGAACAAGAGAGTCTGGAAATCTTCCTGGTAAGTAGATGGAGAGAAAGGAGATGCAGGCTTGATAATTTTGGCTTCAAAGGGATTTAGTATACAAGTAGGAGGTTCTTTTGGGTGTTAAACATCAAGTGACACTGTACTTCTAGGTATATCTTTATTGTATTTGTGGCTAAATGAATCTGTATGAAAGAAAAGGGTGACAGGAGGAACATCAGTGGAGGAAGGGCGGGGTGTTCATGGTTTGGAAATGAGAAATGATACAAAGCCTAAACCAATTTAGTTCTGCATGCTAAGACATTGCATAAATTATATTCTTTCCCTCCTATTCACTCACTATACACATTTGATTTAAATTTTTTACTTTTTTTTTAAGTTTTTATTTATTTTACAAACCCACTATAGTTTCTCCTCTCTCCTCTTCTTTCCCCTCCCAACCCCCACCCATCAACTTCTTCTCCATCTTTGTGCTGAAAGGTAAGGCCTCCCAGGGGTATCAACAAAACATGACATATCCCATTAAACAAGGGATGTTTAGAAGCTCATTCCCTTTACATCAAGGCTGCACAAGGCATCCTACTATAGAGAACTGGTTCCAAAATGACAGCTCATGTACCAGGGACAGGACCTGGTCCTGGGCCCAGCAAACAGACCAAGCTACACAACTGTCAGCCATATGCAGAGTGTCAGTGTCACATAGGCTTCCTAACTGTAGATCTAGTGTCCATGAGCTTCCAAAAGCTTAGATGAGCTGTCTCTGTGGGCTTACCAGTCTTGATCTTCACACACACACACACACACACACACACACACACACACACACACACACACACACACACACACTCATATAGTCCCTCCTCTCCTTCAGCTGGACTCCTGGAATTTGACCCAATGCTTGGCTGGGAATCTCTGTATCTATTTCAGAATCTTTATACAGTAATAACAGTCATTACTGTATAAAGCTTCAATAATGACAATTAGGGTGATTACCAATTTGATTACAGGAGAAGGACAGTTCAGACACCCTCTCCACTAATGCTAGTAGTCTTTTCTGGGGATCATCCTTAGCTGTGGATTCTTGAGATTTCCCTTAGCACCCAGTTTTTCTCTAACCCCATAATGACACCCTCTATTAAGATATTTCTTTCATTGCTCTTCCTCTATTAAGTCACTAGCATGAGATTTCTCCAAATTCCTCATGTATACACTTAGTGCTATAAATTTTTCTCTTAACACCATTTTCATAGTGTCCTATAAGATTGGGTATGTTGCAGATTCATTGTCATTGAATTCTAGAATTTCTTTTCTTTTTTTCTTTATTTCTTCCTCAACTCAGTGGAGATTTAGTTAAGCACTGTTCTGTTACCATAAGACTTTCTATTGTTTTAGTTGTTGTTGAATTCTAAATGTAAGCCATGGTGATCTGATAAGATACAGGGGATAATTCCATTTTTTTTTTATTTGTTGAAATTTGCTTTGTGACTGAGTATGTGTCTGTGTCAGTTTTGTGGAAGGTTCCATGAGGTGCTGAGAAGAAGGTACAATCTTTTGTGTTTGGTGAAATGTTCTATAGATGTCTATTAAGTCCATTTGATTCGTAGCATGTTAGTTCTCTTATCTCTCTGTTAAGTTTCTGTCTGGCAGACCCGTTCACCATTGATAAGAGTTGGGTGTTGAAGTTTCCCACTATTAGTGTGCGGTTTTGATGTATGATTGAAGCTTTTTTTTTTTTTAAACAAATGTGAGTATCCTTATATAAATGTTCATAATTAAGACTTTTCTTGATGGATTTTTTTCCTGTGATGAATATGAAGTATTCTCCATTTTTGATTAATTTTAGTTTTAAATCTATTATGTTAGACTTTAGAATAGCTACATCAACTTGCTTCTTAGATTTATTTGATTAGAAAGTCTTTTCCCAACCATTTATTCTGAGGTAATGTCTGTCTTTGAAGTTGAAGTGTTTTTTTTGTATTGAGCAGAAGGAAATTTTTGTTTTTATATCCATTCTGTTAGCTGTTAGCCTGTGCCTTATTGAGTACATTGATATTAAGAGTTATTAGTGACCAGTGATTGTTAATTCCTGTTATTTTTTATTTTATTGTTGCTCATGGTAGTGTGTGTGTGTGTGTGTGTGTGTGTGTGTGTGTGTGTTTCCCTTATTTGGGATTATCTATTGCCTGTGTTTTTGTGGACATAGCTAACTTTCTTAGGTTGAAGTTTTTCTTCTAGTACTTTCTGAAAGGCTGGATTTGTGAAAAGATATTGTTTAAATATGATTTTGTTATGTCGTTGAAAATTTTTCTGGGTATAATAGTCTGGGCTGGCATCTGTGGTTTTTAGTATCTGCAAAACATTTGTCCAGGACCATGTGGCTTTCACAGTATCCACTAAGAAGTCAAGTATTATTCTGATAAGTCTGCCTTTATTTGTTACTTGGCCTTTTTCTTTTGAAGGTCTTAATATTCTTTGTGTATTCTGTATGTTTAGAGTTTTGATTATAATGTGGTGAGGGGCATATAAATTTTTTTTTTCGTTCAGTCTACTTGGGGTTCTTTAAGCTTCTTGTATCTTTATAGGCATGTCCTTCTTTAGGTTGGGAAAGTTTTCTTGAATATTGTTGAATATGTTTTTGTGCCTTTGAGGTGGAATTCTTCTCCTTCTATCCCTATTATTCTCCAGTTTGATGCTTGATAATTTCATGGTGTCCCATATTTCCTAGATGTTTTGTGTTAAGAATTTGTTGGATTTAACATTTTGTTTGAAAGCTGAATCTATTTCATATCTCTTACCTTCCACACCTGAGATTCTCTATTTTTTCTCTTGTATTTGTTGATGATGCTTGCATCTGTAGTTTGTTTGCTTACCCAAATCTTCTATTTCCAGAATTCTCCTTATTTGTGTTTTCTTTATTGCCTCTATTTAAGTTTTAAAGTCTTAGCGTGTTTCTTTCACTTGTTTGATTTGGTTTTTGTTACTGTTGTTTGTTTGTTAGGGTTTTTTGTTTATTTTGGCTTTAACGAATTTACTGATTTCATTTTTTTGTTTGTCTCTTCTTTGATTTTTTTTTCAGAGAATTTTTAATTTCTTCTTTAATGGCCTTTATCATCACAATAAAGTTATTTTTAAGTTTGTTTTCTTCTGCTTCATCTGTGTTAGAATGTTCGGGTCTGGCTGTTGTAAAACCACTAAGTTCTGTTGCTGCCATATTGCACTTTATGTTGTTGAATATATACTTACACTGCCATTTACCCGTCTGGGTTTGGGATAATTATACATTCAGGTGTTGATTTTTCTGATGTCTTTGTTGGATGGATCTTTTGTTTTTGTTGTCTGTTTTCTTTATTGTCTTTTGGCCCAAATGGGCAAAGCTTCTGGTGATTGACTGGTTCAGAATAAGTAGGATTATCTCAGCTAAGGTTTTAGAGGTTTGTGGGCCTAGATCCAGTACATTGTTCAGTTCTGGCTGATGTAGGCTTTACATGTGTCTGTAGTATTTGTTCTTTCAACTGGTGATGGGTTCTACCTGTGCCTATGAACTCTGTTGGTTTAGGTTTTGTCTACTCTTCCAACAGGTATGGGTGGCACTTATGCCTATAGGTGCCTTTTGGTTCTGCTGATGCTGCTGGAGAAGGTTGTTCATGGGGTGTATAATAGGGTAGGAGGGTTGAGCAGCAAAGTAGGTCTATTCTTCCAACTGGTATATATGGAGCTTGTGCCTCTAGGGGCTGTTGATATTGTGGGGAATGGTCAGCTGTTGTTGAAGATTTCTGGACCCGTTTGGGCCAGAAGTTCAGACCTTACCTGTGGTGGCTTTTATCCCCCAAAGAAATGAATCTGACACTTATATTAATTTCATACTATTTGGCCTATGTCTCAACCACATTGCTAGCTAGCACTTTCTTAACTTATGTGATTCAAAACTTTAAAATAAATACTAAAATTTGAAAAAGAAATATGTTTTACCTTTGCTTCACATTGCTAGCTAGCACTTTATTAACTTATGTGGTTCAAAACTTAAAAAATAAATACTAAAATTTGAAAACCAAATATGTCTTACCTTTGCTTCATACTTCCAAGTTTCTATAGTAACTCTAGCTACTTCTTCCAAAAACAACACTATTCTGTTTATGTTTGCTTCAGGTGTCATTATAGACATAGAAATATGGGGTCAATCTGAATTCTGGTAGTTTTTTCATTGTCTTTGCATTGTATGAGAGTGATAAGCACACTGAAATCTCTCACTGCTCATCTTTTCTCTTACATTCTGTGTTAGAGAGCTTTCCTAGTCAGTCTATGGAAAAACTTGTTCTTGCTGATACATACAGATCCTTCAATGTAAAGAGTAAATCATCATATTCTTTATTAACCTGACAACAATAGCCTGATGCAGAACTGAATATTTACAACACTTGCTCTTACATGCCATGCAATGTATGTGAGGCTATAGTTATATTAGAAATTCAAGGTGTGTTTTAAGTACTATAACTCTTAAACTAGCCATGTTCTTGAAGGATGCTTATACTATCTGACTCTAACTGAATCAAGACTGTGCCTGTAGACAGTCTAATGATTTGATTATGACTAGTACTAGTGTGTCTGGTGACAATGCCACACAGATAACTGTAACAAACAGACATTGCTCTCTTACCAGCAGAGCTCAGGAGCTCTTTTTAGGATTTTGTATCATCTGCTTTCTGTCATTGCCAATTCCTTCATACCCACCTACAACCTTGAGGAAGCTCTGGTTTATATCTTGCAACATTCTGACCCCATAGTATCACCTACAACAATCCCACACATCAGATTGAATTTTAAACAAAGCTCTCTACCTTCTGGAAGGTTTCTGAGCTGCTGATCATATCAGGAAGAAGGCTAACTGGCTCGAGGGGCCTGCCCTGGACTCTTACTCTACCCATTATTCAGATGAAGAAGGACACGTGCAGTTGAACTTTCTATTCTCTCCTTGCTGCATTTAGATAAATAACTGCTGAAGATCTCAGATCTGGTAAACGCTTCTACATTCCTCAAAAAACTTCACTTTTATTACCAAATTGATTAGTGAGCATATATGAACTACAGTTTTCCAATTTCTTCTATTGAAGAAAAAGAACTCATTGTTTTATAGCATGGGGATGGAGGGAGTAGTGTCTGCATGGATAGATGTTAATTAGAAGATTTTAAGAATGCTATGCATCTCCCTTTTGTTAAATGGGGCCAGAATAACATGTTCTTTTTGCTGTGGATAATACGTGATTCAGTCTAGTGTACTGTGGGTCAGTAATGGTGAATGGATAAGTTTAAATCCATCAAGAGAAAATGATAACCAGTAGGGCATGAAGTGATAGGCACTTTTAAGCTGATTTATGGGCAGCTTGTGTGACTAACTGTGGTCAATCCTGGGAGAGTGGAAAATTTTCTACTGAATCTATATCTAGACATGCTGAGAATGGTGTGCATTCATTTTTAGAGTTATACCACTATCTTGCTGGCTCATGTTGGCTTCAACCTGGATTATCTCCAAAGGTCATCTTGCTATCTAGACACATGGGTGTTAAAACTGGAGGAGACAGACAGTTCTTTATGGCTTTGTGCACACTTCCAGGGTTCTATCACTAAAGGCCTGTCTAGTCAGGAAACTGCAAGTCTAGAGGCTTATGTTCTTTCTAAATATTTGACATTTCCTTTACCTTAGCCGTCTGTTGCTAGACCAAAGCTTTTACTAATATAGTTAGGTATTTAGTGATTCAAAATTTTTCACGGAGTCATTCATTCTGTATAATTGATTGGGCTAAGTATGATAAGTAGGAAAAAAAATCAGTGGGGCTGACAGTTTCCACAAACATATGTCCACACAGATAACTATTATAAAAGGTCAAAGATGTGATTTGTGGCTGCAGTGCAGACATTTCAAGGAATAGAATAAGACTTCTAGACAGCAGACAAGAAGAAGTGTCATGGAGAAAATATCATATGACTGACTGACTCTTAAGTGAGTAGGGAGTATATGAGAAATGGAAAAGAGGCTATTCTGAATTGAATAGTTTCTTTCAAATGTGTATGAAATCAGCATGGCCTAAACACATAATGCAGACATATTAAAAACTGTGACCTTATCTGCCTAGAGAGTATGTGTTGAGAAATCCTGTTAAAATTAGATAAAAAAAAAAAGTGTCCTTTAAATCAATGCAACCTAAATCATTCCACCTGGCATCTTTACAGAAAATGATAACAGACTATGAGACATAAGGAAGGTATTTTTCTAAGAAACAAGCTAAGAGCTCTGACACAGGTTCTTTCCTTTCTTAGAAGAAGCCAAATCTGCTGACACCTTTGTTTAAACATCTAGCTCCCAGTGGATAGAAGTTATATGCTTCCGTTGTGGGACCTTAGCCAGAATGGCCCTAGTAAATCAAGAAAGCAGCATAGTAAGCAGAAGAAACCATGATGTAATCTGATAGTAGTTAGAGGGGTGTGGTCAGTGGGCAATTCCTAAAAGATTAGTAAAAGTGACTGAAAGAGCAGGTGGATAACATTGGGGAAAGTCTTTCAGGACCATGCTGCTGACATAGGGATGCAGAAATATATGCAAGACATATCAGATGACAACAAGGATGCTTATGTGTTCCACTGTTTCCACAGGAAGAAGCAACTCTGAACTGAAGACAAGTCATTTAGTTCTTCCCAAATGCTTCAGATCATATTTTATAACATCAAAATCTGTGAGACTCAGTACCTGGAAGCATTTGTTACTCATGTGTGTCTACTCATTGTGTGTTTCTTTGTAAGCAACAGGGATTCATTTTACACAGTTTTGTGATAAGTAAGTGCTGTACTTGAGGATACTTGTTAGGATAGTAGGGGACTCAGACCAGCAAGTCATTGGAAAGTAACTGGCAAAATTCAGTTAAGAAATCTTGAGGTTTAGTGATATAGCTCAGTGCTAGCTCAGTGCTATCTATACTCCAGGGAGCTGAAGACGGAAAGGAGGGCAGAAGAAAGTGGGTGGAGGAGCAAGGAGAGGGAGAAGAGACACCCTGGATTTGAGCTAGGACAGATTCAGTGTACAACAGAGGTGACTTCTATAATACATTTGCTTCTGTGTTTGTTGAGTTGTGTTTTTAAATAATGGCATCAATTACATTCTATAAAATATGTTAAATATTCTAAAGTTTGAATTGTCAATTTATCACAATGGTTATTTTTATTGGCTTACAATTGAAGCTAAGTACTGAACAGAAAACATGCTCATTTGAGAGTGGTGTAGCATTCCGTTAGCTTTCTCTTAATTGGGAATTCAGTAAACATTCTGGGTTCCTCAAGAAAAGAGGCAGAACAAGCTGGCCAAGTAGAAAACCGATTACCTCTTCTTCTGAGCAGACTACTGTAATTTCAGAAACCAAGATTTGCATAAAACTAAAGGTAATTTGCTTATAGACATCCCAATGGTTCTTTCTTCAAGTTATATGTTTTATGAATGCATAGAGGATATTTTGTAGGCTAGGGATTTTTTTTGCTTGAAAACACATGAATTTGCTGCTGTTATGCAGTTGAATAGCAAAACCTGGGAATTTTGTGAATATGTTTCTGATACTTATCAAACTGATTAAGGAAGATATGGGGAGTGCTATCAATAAAAACTTGAGGCAATAATATAGAGAAATCAATTTGGATGTCCTATGATATTAAATAAAACTTCATTACATTATGTGAGTCAGAGAGCCAAAACCATGGATCTTCATGTGTTACCTACAGTGGTAAAACATGTCTGAGAAATCAATGAAAAATTGATATTTGGTTATTTATCATGGCAGTTTCAATGCTTCCTCTGGGTATTTTAAAGAAAACAATCTATTTTTAATGTTTTTCCTAGGCAAGGGATACTCCACCTATGATCTGATATTGGGAATTGTAGAGAAGGTCTAAATTTTCTTTAGCTTCCTTATCTCCTGAAGAGATACTGATGATCTGTGCTGCTGGCCAGGTTGTTTATTGCCTTTATTCTTTGATGTATGCTACAGGTTTCATTGATTTTTAGCTGTGTTATGCCTGCAAGATTCATTTTTCTATTTTCTTTGACTTTAACTTTTAGTATCTTTTTTCGACAGCCACTTAATTGTATTGATTTTTTTTCTAGGCCAGTTATAATTTTAAAAAGAACATTTTAGTGTATTTTGTTTAGAAAATATTGTCCTCAGTGGCTTACAACTAGCAATATTCTGAAGAGTTGAGCCACAAATACCACTAATTCACTGGGCAGATGACTGTGGCAATGGGAAGGCAGTAATAAAGGGGGCATTGTAAATGTATTGCCTCCGAGGCTTTCCCTGGAAGATAGATGGGCAAGCTGACAATGAACCTGCAAGTTGATTTATGGGACAATGTCTTTAGGTGCACAAGTAAGGAAGATGGGGCGCAGAAAAAGAAGTTAAATTATGATATTATACAAACAGTAGTCCCAGTTGATGCTGTCCAGCTTTGGTTTCTCATTCAGTCTTGAACACAATGAATTACAGTTGTACATTGTCTTAGGTCTCATTCTCTCTGTTTTATAGTCTAGGATCCCAACACATGGACTGATGCGACTTACAATAGGTCAGTTTTCCCACTTCCATTAACCCAAGAAAGATATTACCCCACAGGCATGCCCATAAGCCATCTCCCAAGTGACCCTGGATATCATCATGCTGACAGCAGGTGTTAATCATCTATTCTTTAACTGACTGCTTCATGTTGGGGTGCGATTGATTTTGGGAGTTATGACAAAAGATTTCATCTGGCATTCCTGCAGGCCAGAGAAATCAAAACTTCTGTATTGAAGGAGAAACAGAGGTAATTCTCCACAATGTTCCTGTGTTCAGAGTTGTAGAAAATCACTTTTCCAAGGAAAGTTTTCAATTTCATGCATTAAGTATTCCTTAATCTTTAAATATTGGCATTTATAACACTAATTTTTTGATCTATAAATTGTCTCTTAAAATGGATCAACATTCAGCAAGAAAAGAACAAATCTAGATATATAGTAAGAGCTTAAGTTCTGTCTGACCCATAAAGTCACATTATTAATTGGTTCATAAACATGTGTTTTAACTATTACCTATGGAATGCAGTCACTATACTGTTACAAATATAAAGTCTGGCTGTGCTTATTTCCAGACACAGAAAAATTATACATTTTTATACTAAATAATCATGGGAACTAATATTTTCATACTTCTCTTTAAATTTTATTTATAAAATAAAGTCTTTTTTAGCCAAGTATCCTTTTGCTCTCCCTCCCTTCTTTCTTCCAATCCCTCCTGGTCAGCCTTCAGCCTCCCTCCTCCTCATCCCCCCCAGCCTCTCTCCAGAAAGGGCAAGAAGTCCCAGGGTGAATCATCTCAGCATCCACTCCCAGAAAGTCCGATTTCCTCATTCTAGTATCAATCTAGTATCTAGTATCAATCAGGTGTGTCTCTGGAAGGAATGGGCTCTTGAAGTGCCAGTCCATGCACAGAAACACAGTCTGATGCCTCTACTTGAGGCTCCACATACTGCCTATGTCAGTGGCCAGTTGCTTATCCTTGGATGGCCTGGTTCCTATTCCTGACATTAAACACTTTTTTCAAAGTTATTCTTATCAAAAAGTTTTGAACTGTCTTATGATACTTCATTTGCCCATTAGGAATAAGAATATTTGAGAGTGGGACCACACTTTAATTTGGATTCCTTTTTTATCTGAGAAACACCTTTGACTATGTAGCAAATAAAATATATCCATCTTTGCTTGATACTTACACTGTGATGACTTTGTACATTCCACTGAGCTGTCACTCAGACGCAGTCCAGTCTCTCCCTTTCTTTCTGCTGCTAAAGCATCTCCAGGCCTGTTGTTTTAGTGCTCACCTGCCTCTCAATAAACAGCAGCTGAAGCAAATGTGTGTATGTATGTGTGTGTGTGTTATCCAGAAAAGTTTCAAGTACAGTACTTATATGTTCTTTAAATTATTTTACATAGTTTTAATTTATTAATATAATTTATATTCTGCCGTGAAAGACTTTACAAATATTTTTATATTACAATCTTAAGAAAATTCTGTCTTATTTGCAGAAGAATGCTCTTATATATCTTGGAAAATTGTTATTTAACACCACAAATTTATAGATTTTTATTAAGATTAAAATAGTTGACATTTTCTGAAGACTCAGATAGTATAGAGATGGCAAAGAAGAAAACTGAAAGTATGTCTGTTCTTGATTCCTTCAGGATAAGTTTGTCTTAATCTTGTCAAAATGACACATGGATATAACCCTAATACTGGGGAGGCATACACAGGAGGATCATCCACATTTGAGGTCAGCCAGTCTACACAGTGAGTGCTAGGCCATCCAGACATTCATATCAAGATCCAGTCTCAAATAAAATGAATAAAACAAATTGATAAACATTGTTTTAGAATAAAACAGAAACTTATTCATATTATATAAGTAATCAAACTCAAAAACATGTATCAATAAGAAAATAATGAATATCCTTAAGGTTGGGAGCTAAAGATTTATCAACTTGTTAGAAGATATATAAAAAAATATACTAACATTTCTCCCATTCAAAAAGGAGCTACACAATGATAATATAGACCTTTAATAAGTACTTTTAATCACTGCACTCTAGGGACTGCTAATTCAGGGCTACATAGTGTCTTTAAGCTAGCCTGGCATACATAGTGAAAGACAGAGAAGACAGGAATGGAGGGAGGCAGAGAGGAAAATCAGTACTATGGTAGGTCAAAGTCACCAATTTTTCTCAATTAAATAGACATATAATGAATCACATAATCTAATAATAAATAGTAAGTACTTTTAAACTGAATTATGATAAAATTCTTATTCTCTACTTCTAGCAGTAGTAGTAATCCTAAAGTTCTTACCCTCTAAGCCTCTCCTATCATATTTGTTATCCTATCATATCCTATCATAATTGCTAGCGTCTCTTTTTTTCTGTGTGTCTGAATCAAATTGAGTATCAGTTTTAAACCACTCTGTTGGTAGACAACCAGAAAATCCTCAGTGCAAAGTTTCCCATGCTCCAGGAAGCAGCGCATGGTGCCAAGAACACCTGAGTGTGTTGGCTCCTAGCGTCCGTGTTAGTGAAGCAATGTCCATGTCCTGCAATCTGGTTGGCAAACATCTTGGGTCTCAAGCCCGGCACAACCAGGTCCAAATGCTTTAAGAAAAGCCATTTGTGTATCGCTGGTGACCTTCTCCATGTGAAGTGTGAAGCTTTTGTTTTGCTTTATATTTTTATTTTTGTAATCATGTTGTCAGAATATATCAGAAAATGTAAACCTTTACACCTGCCATCTAAAATTAATTATCAAACACTCAGTTTAACATGATAAATACATTTACTCTGTTTCATGTGCTTGCAATTTTGTTTTGAAATGTGGATGGTTCTCTACCATGCAACTTAATTCCATAGACTCAGTGTGTGTGTGTGTGTGTGTGTGTGTGTGTGTGTGTGTGTGTGTGTGTGTATCCCATCATGGACTCGCTCATACATGCCTGCCACAGGGCACATGCTAATATCAGGGAACAACGTTTGGGGACTGGTCTGTCCTTTCACCTTCCAGATCCCTGAGATTGAAATCTAGTCATCAAGAATGTGCGTTTATCCATTGACCTGTCTCAAAGGCGTCACCTTCACATTTCACATCTGGGCCAGGTTATATTTCTTTAACATTCACTACCTAGAAAGAAGCGTTAGAGAATTTTACCCTTTCCTCCCTGAAATTGAGACAATTGTTACCTAATGGTTAATTAGTGCAGGCTGGGAGTCTGCCATCCTGCTGTTCTTTCTAATGTTAAAGCCAGTTCTTCTCCCCTTCTCCTCTCTCCTACATACAAAACGGTCGAAAACTGTAGTGACATTCAAGTCCATTCTTCTCAGACGAGGTGAATTTTGGTTGATTTATCATTACTAACCAGCTACACTAGTTAGCTGTCATATCAATTATAACATAACCAAGCCAAGAATAGAGAACCTTAACTGAGGAATTGCCTTGATCAGATTTTCATGTGTTCATGTCTGTGTGAAATTGTCTTGAGTAATGATTAATATGACAGAGCCAGACCCATGTTAAGCCTTACCAAGACAAATGGCCTTGTGTTGTGTATGAAAGTGAATTAAACATAAACCAGAAGGATAAAAGTAGGGGACAGCATTTGTTTATGGTTTTTGTCCTCAGTCCATTCTCTGACTTCCCCTGATAATGGCATGTTACCTGGAAGTGTAAGCTGAAATGAATTCTGTCCATTCAATTTGATGTGGATCATGCAGTTTTTCATAGAAACAAGAAAACAAACACCAGCTAATATGGGCAGCCATTTATAAGTCTATGTGTTTTTCAGATCTTCCTGCAGGTAAGAAATTCTATGTTACACGTAAATTGATTTTAAAGAGTTTTATAAATGTTTAGCAACACAATCTTTGTCTATGAAGAACAATAAAGTTTAAATATAAAGCTTTTTCCCATGGTAATGATTAATAGCTACATTAACATACTAAGTAAAATTAGAATGCAGACTTATTTTAAATTCATTTTAACTGATACATAAAACATATTAATATTATATTTTACATATTGTAACATTTATTAGACTAGGTTAAATATTAAAATAAATGTTTTCAATTGCATATCAAACTTCCTTATCTTCTATTTTATTATTTTTTATCCTAGTATTATAACTATTTTCTTATTAATGTTATACAGATCACCTCAGAACCTGTCATCCTGTGTTTCTTCTTTGTATCCTGGTCTTACTAGTTAGCACTAGTAATATGAGTGAGTGTCATATATAAGAAAGTTCCTAATATCTTTGGTTAGTAGGACTTAACTCAGTACTTCTCATTCCTCCTAATGCTATGATCATTCAATACAGTTCTTCATGTCCTGTTGAACCCAACCATAAAATTATTTTCATTGATACTTCATAACTGCAATTTTGCTACTGTTATAGATTATAATATAAATACCTTTATGCAGGATAACTGACCTGTGACCGCTGTGAAAGGGTCATTCAATCTCCAAAGGGCTCATAATCCTCAGATTGAGAACCTTGGCTTAAATGAATCTTGAATGCATTGGGGCAAGTGAAACAAGAAAGATATTAAAAGACAAAAATGTATTACCACTTTCATATAAAATGCCAAGAATGGGAAAATGCACTAAAACCGGAAGCAGAGAGTATCTAGTGCTGAGGAAAGAATTATAAAATGGGAAATTCTTGTGCAGTAAGTTGTATACACCATTTCAGTATAAAGGTATCTAATATTACTGAATTCTGTAATTAAAATGACCAATATGGTAAAGTTCATGGTTTCTGTATTTCATAATAAATTTTTTTAGACAGCCTGTGACATTGGTTTCTTTGCCATTATACAGCTTTTATATTTGGTCCCATGAAGGTTTCCTCTTCTACTATGAGCCTGATCAAATATCATGTTCACTCCAAGGGGCTCTCATCTATTCATCTGTCTGTCTATCTTTGTCTGTCTTTCCTTTTTAAAGCCAACCTTTCTCAATACAAACAGAAACAGAAAATTATTGTATTTCTACTCAGTTGCAAATAATTTGTGATTATAGAAAGCAAGAGATTAAAATGATACATTATAGGTTTCAGAAATAATTCATTAGAAGTAATTTGCTAAATTGGCCTTGAGTGACTTAACAGGCTTCAAAGATATTTCTCATCAAACAACTGAAAGGTGGATTATAAAGAAGAATTTAGTTGGAGATATATCTCTATATATCTGGAGCCTGACATGAATGCACACTGAAGAATTACCTGTCTTATTGGGCAGTATCAAGTATCAGGAGCAAAGGGGCACAAAAGTCAGACTTTAATAATCATCCTGAATAAGACACTACAGTCAGCTGAAGCTCACGGATGGCACCTAGAATCTGAAAAGGTCTTTGTTCACTGAGAAATAAACTCCAGGCCTCTGTCCCATGTCCTGTACCCTCTGCAGGTCAGAGCTCAAATATTAATTCATATGATGATTACTGACAACCTGATATGTTTGTGTTGCTTCCTGTTCTGACAAAGGAGTTCCCATTTCCCTCCTTTCATGCGTGTTGATTTTGTGCTTTTTTTTTTTAAGTCCCTCTTATGCATTTCTGGAAGCATAAGTGATACTGACCAGAAATCCATGTAACAATAATTTGGGTTTGCCTTGGTGCAGTGGTTTGCTGCCCTGTCATTCAAAGGAGGCCCTGTGAGTATCAAAAGTGCTACTTGAAGAATGCTAACCAGCTGTTTCAGTGACAGTGACTGACTCTTTTTTCCTGAGTAACATGGCCATTTAATTTCTTTGAAATAATAATTCCTATTTTTGACATCAGATCTTTTCTAACCAGTTTTTCATAAGTGAATGTTTGCTGCAAGTAGGATTAAGGCAGCCTTATTTAGGAATGCCATGGCTAATCTGCTTTATAAGTCTGTTGGAGTTTAAGGCTTTAGGGAAGGCTCAGGTCAATCTCATTGTTTTTATCTCTTGGGCTTACGAGGAGATTGTTTGAAAGATGCACATGAAAATATTTCTTACTAGTGATTTTGCTATGCAGTTTCTTTGCTAAAAATCAGAAACAGTTGTCCCTTAGTTCAATGTGTATTTGAAAATACTTATCTGTATAATAGCTGATCCCTATAGATATTATAAGTTGAATATACGTCATACCTGAATACCTGAAGCTTAGATTTGATATGTCACTGAGAGTTTCGCCTAATATTTATTTTCCAGATCACTATTTAAAATTTAAGGTGTTTTGCATGGGTTTCCTTAAGATCTCCAGTAGGGCCTTAGCATGTAGGTAATATTCCATGTTAAAAGATATATACTCAGTAATATTCTCACTTGTAATTTCAGGTATGCACCACACTTGTCCCATGTATTTTTTTGTAATTATTTCATGTTTGAGCTTATTTTTGATAAGTTTATAAAATAAATTTCTATTATATTCTCTCCAATCTCCTAACTCCTATCATATCCTCCCTCTCTTCCCTGGCCACTCAATTTCATGTTCTTTCTTCCTTAAAAAGTAATGGAGTTCCCCTTGTTAGCTAATTTTTCTTGATCTGTGGATTGTAGTCTGGTATCTTTTGCTTTACATGTAATATGCACTTGTGAGTGAGTACATACCATGTTTGTCTTTCTGAGTCTGGGTTACATCAACTCAGGATGATATTTTCTAGGTCCATCCATTTATCCGCAAATTTCATGATGTGATTGTGTTTTATAGCTGAGTAATATTTCATTGTGTAAATATACCACATTTTCTTTAGCCATTCTTCCACTTAGGAGCATCTAGGTTGTTTCTAAGTTCCGGCTATTATGAATAATGCTGCTGCGAACATAGTTAAACAAGTGTCCTTGTGGTGTGATTGAACATTCTTTGAATATATGTACAAAAGTGATATTATTGGGTCTTGAGGTAGATTGATTCCCAATTCCCTGAAAAACCACCATACTGATTACCAGAGTGTACCAGATTGTATTCTTACCAGCTGTGGAGGAGTGTTCTACTTACTCCATATCCTGTCCAACATAAGCTGTCATCACAAGGTGGACCCTAAGAGGAATGAGATCCTTGGATTGCTCTGTGAAGGGGAAATAGAAGAGATCTCCTGAGTAATCTGTGGGTGATAGGGAGCAATAGAGGAGTAAGTGATAGGGCATGAGAACATGAAGGATGAAAACAGCAATAAAAAGAGAGAGCAATGAATGAGATATCTTGATTGAGGGAGTCATTATGGAGTTAGGGAGAAACTTAGTTCTAGGAAAATCCCAGAAATCCACAAAGATCATCACAGCTTAGACTACTAGCAATAGTGGAGAAGGTCCTTCACCTGGCCTACCCAAGGTAACCAGCTTGATGAATACACTAACCATCATCAAAGAGCCATCATCCAGTAATTGATGGAAGCAGATGCAGAGATCCACAGCTAAGCACCAACCCAAACTCCAAAAGTCCAGTCAAAGAGAGGAAAGAGGGATTATATAAGCGTGTGTGTGTGTGTGTGTGTGTGTGTGTGTGTGTGTGTGTGTGTGTGTGAACATCATGATGGAGAAATCTACAGAGACAACAAAATCAAGCTCAATAAGAACTTACAAACTTTGGACAAACAGCTATAGAGCCTGCATGGGACCATGAGACAGTTGTATACCTTGAACTGTTTAAGGGGCCCCAGGTTGTGGGGTAAAGATTTATACCTGGAATGTGAACTTGCTTTATGAATCTCTTACCTATTGTAGAATGCCTTGCTCAATCTTGATGTGTGGGTGGGGGTGTGAGGGGGCCTTGGTCCTGCCTCAACTGAGTATACCAAACTTTGATAACTTCTCACGGGAGGTTTAATCCTTTGGGAGGAATGGATGGGTGATGGGGACAGAACAGTGAAGGGGCATGGGAGAGGTGAGAGGGGAATCTGTTTGGTATGTAAAATAAATTAATTTTTTTAAATAAAGAAGAAAAAATGGAGTCCAATTTTTTTGTTTGCCAACTGCATTTGAGTATAATAACTTCCTTGGAGTGTGATTAATATAGCCAGAATCACTCAACAGAAGAAAATGGATGTTCCCTCCCTCAGCAGCCACCATCTATTGTGAAGCGTATCTTGGGGAGGGGTGAGAAATTGTCCCCATTTTTGTGTTAGGCTTTTGACTTACTTGCAATTGTACAGGATGTGCATAGTGTGACTCTCTGTAAGTTCTTGTGTGTATCTTCCCTACTGTATCTGGAATGTGCTGCTGTGAAAATATCAATGCAGCCATCTACTTCTGGTTGCAATCTTTCTTCCCCCTCTCCATGGTTCCCTAGATCATGAAAGGCAGGGCTGTGATATAAACATGACATATAGGCCTGAGCTAAACCCATTCACTCACTAACTGAAAACTGTCCAGTTCTGGATCTCTGTGGAATCATCATCTACTTCAAGAAAAGACTTTTCTGACAAGGGATGCATGTTGCACTAGCCATAGGACAGCAGGAGTCACTTTAATATAGCATCCATGATAAATTCTCCCTTAGGTCTGTGATGTAATTAGCTATAGTTTCTTAGTCCAATAATTGTTCCAGACATGAGTTTCATCCTGTGAAGCAAAACTTAAAGCCAGTCATTATATGGTTTATTATGAGCATGATGTTCATGTCACTATTGCACCAATGCATGCATCTTTTAGAACATGACTGTAGCTCACAGTGTTTGGAAATGGATGACACTGATGAGTACTGTTCTCCTATTGTAGAATGCATAGTAACTTCCTGCACTTTCTGTGCTTCCAGCGAGTTGGACTGAAGTTTCCACTTGAGTATCGCCTATATGTTTCCATGTACGATGACAGAAATATGTAGTAAATTTATCAATAGGATCTTATCATCAAGTTGTGAAGAATAGTACATAATATTGGTGATAGAGCTCTATGGGGCACATTTGGCCCATGACTCAAAATAATGATGCTCTGTGTTTGTGGTAATACTGATGGATAGTGTAACATATGATGCCTAAGTATTCCTTCCTCTTTTATATTGGTATTCAATGTAAGATCCTTTTATCTATGTGTATATTTTCACAAGCTTCTACTGTAGTAGGTTTCCATATAGCTTAATATTTTTACCTAAATAACAGCCAAGACAAGGGATCCCTGGCCTGCATTTTTATTTAGAATATATAAAAATAATTTTATTGCAGATTTTCATGCCAACACAGTTTTGCAACTGAAAATTATAGTTACATCTACAGTGACTATTAATATCTTGGCTTTTTGTTAATATTACTAATGGCAGACATCCTCTAACAGCAATCTAGTGAAGGCTTTTCAGTAATGGTATCTTGATTTTCTATGAAGCATTTTTTTCAGATTCAAACTGCTATTACACATGGAGAATTTACTCGGTTCAGCTCATTTTTAAAAATCATCCTGAATGAATGTGAATACATCACATGACTCATAAATGTACTCATATGGATCCAATAGCTTCATTGTTGCTGTCTGAAGTAGGATTGAAAGTTTCTTTCAGTCCTAGAGTTAGCAGGGATTGCATTGAAAGGAGATGAGCAGAAAGAATTATGCACTGTCAGTCAGAAGCTTAAATTGCTCAGCAATATCAATTTAGAACATGAAATGCTTCATGTTATTGGTAAACTAATAATCATTTAACATGTTATAGATACTGAAGTATTAGTAATTTTGTGAATACTAGGGAAAGTAATAAAATGTTTTGTACTTAATGCTGCCCTTTAGTATAAGATATATTATAGAACAGTTATGTCATTTCCAAGTTAGCATTTGTATCTAATTATTATTCTTACTTATTATCATTTATTAATACAGAATACTTTAATTGTATTTTATGGTTATACTCCTAGATATTGTAAAGCCGCTCAGGCTAATGTGCATTAACAAGTAGTATATGCAGGTACTCAGATAATGAATGAATCTCTTAAAAGAAAAGTGCAGTATTATGATAATAAAATCTTACAATATTTCTATTTCTACTAGCCTTTATTCCACCTCAGGATGAGGCTGTGCCCTGAAATTAAAAATGTTAATATTCTACATTAACTGCATGAAACAAACTTTGAAAATCTATTTCTGGACTTATTTTCTGCAACTTAATTTTTCATTGAAAGAATGACTTCAAATATTTTTCCGTAAATCTAAGAAGCTTCCAATACAATTTGACTTGAGGTACATTAAATTTATGAACATAATACTTGTATATATATTTTAGTTTTAATAGGTTATGAAATTGATTGCTTAACTTCAGTAGGCAAATAGATAAAGCACTTCATAGGAAATATTAGGAATAGTCCCATATTTAATCATAGTCAATATGAGATGGTGAGATTATTTGAGGGCCTGTTTGCTAACACATCCATTAACTATAATTACATATATTTTAATATTCAAAGCTAGGGCTAGTTAGAAGATTTGAGAGTGATTAGATAGAGAAATGTTGCCTTTACCATCATGCAGCACATAATTAGTATTCTTATTACGTTTTTAAGTATATCTATAATAAGGAGCCTTTTGTTCTTCATCAAATGGTATCAGATAGACCAGACATTTGTAAATTATTTTTGTTTTTATTTTCCAGAAAGCAAGGATGTCCCACTCATTACCTTTGTCTTTTTTTTCTCTTTATTTAAATAGTAACTAGCATTCAATATTACTTTTATTTCTCTTTTAACTTCCCTTAGGAAATAAGTAAATTAAACTGTATCAAAATTTATTTCTCCATAAAGGCAAAGTTAACTGAACTAGTTTTACAAAGGAAATTCATATAAGTGAGTTTCTTTATTTCCATTTCCAGTTGTACTGACATTGGTGGGTTTTGTTTTTGTTTTTCCTTGCTAAAGAATAGATTTGAGGAGAGGCGAAGGACTGGTTTTAAGTAGTAGCATGTAGAAGTGGATAACTGCAGTCTGTCTCATACAAGGTCTTGGCATCTTCACGTCTGAACACTCATTTCAGAGATAATGTATGTGTAGGTGAATTCATTCCTGGAAGAACAGCGTTGGAATGAATGGTGACACACTAGGCAAGCTTCGCAAACCATTTGAGTGTGTTAGAAATTGCTTTCTGGGCTACAGGGAGCACTGGATGGTAGGAAATCATTTGCTGTTCTTCTGAAGGACCTGGCTTTGGCTATGAGCACTGACATTACACAGCACACCACCACTTGCAACTCCAGATTCAAGGGATACATAGACTCTTTTGGCTAACTCAGCAATGTTCACACACAGGGTGCATGCACGCACATACACACACTCAGACATACCACATACACAGTAAAGTGTGTATGCATGTGTGAAAATATATTGTACATAATTGTATATGTGATTGCATTGCTGTCGTTAATAATTTTACAAAAGTTTTTCCTTAGTAATTTTAAGTAAATAGCAAAGAAGGCAAATGCTGGAGACAGTAAAGAGACTCTAGGAAACAATTTCATGTCTCTTTTCATGGAATGGCTGTCAAGCACTATACAAAATTATTTGGAAATAGCCAGTCATGATGTCCCAGCCCTATATATATAGTATAGCACCATTTTTTCTTTATAGCTTGAAACAGAGCTTAGCAGTTGTGAAAAACATGCTCATCTTAGTACAAGTTATTTAATTAAGTGTAATTGTTTCATTACCAACCCTTTTTTTCTATTAAATTCAAGTGCATATGTCCAAATTCAATGTTTTCACCAAGTTACTAAGCTTTATTTATATTTAAACATATCAAAATAAACAAAAATATGATCTACAAATGTCATTTTAATATTTATTGATATATAAGTATTCCTAACATAATTTAACATATTTATGACCAAGAAAAGGTATTATATGTCTGATTTTTTTCAACCCTTTCCTTAATTTCTTTGAAATATAACATGAGATACTCCCTGATGAAGACCCTGTAAACTGTGCCTGGATTGCTCTTACTTCCTTCACAGCCTTCCTCTTGATCTGCAGCCATGGGACTCTTCAATGAAGTGTGAGAAGGTAACCTAGATCCCTGGGGCTCTCCTTCATGAATTTACTTAGTGAAAGATTGATCAGCAAGAGAAACTGTTTTACAAAAAATTATCTGCCTTGCCATTTTTCGTGTGATTTTATTGGTCTCAGTTTTTCTCTGTAAAGGTATCAGAGAATAATAAGAAAGATTCCATGTTCCTCTTCCTCTTCTTCTTCTTCTTCTTCTTCTTCTTCTTCTTCTTCTTCTTCTTCTTCCTCCATAAATAACTTTATTTACTTCTTTTATATCCCAGACACTTTCCCCTTCCTCCTCTCCTTTCATTTTCTCCCGGCACCCTTACCCATATTACTATCCTCCTGTTTCTATTCAGAAATGGGCAGGCCTCTTTAGATGGGTACCTAAATGAACAATTATGGAGTAATTGGGAACTCAGTTTTACAAAA
Organism: Sigmodon hispidus; assembly: GCA_004025045.1. NCBI lineage: Eukaryota > Metazoa > Chordata > Mammalia > Rodentia > Cricetidae > Sigmodon > Sigmodon hispidus. Next base: position 23,425 of record PVIH01000669.1, read on the forward strand.
TTTGTGTACAGTGTGAATAAATGCTGCCTAAACTACACTATGGCCCATGTGTTCACCAAGAGAATGAGAGTATAATATGTTTACATAGAAACTTCTTTTTCTCAGGCTGAGAACGAGCTCACATAAATTCTTAATGCTACATTTTATTTTCATGTCTATCGTCCCAAATTAAAAGCACTTTCATTTATATTTCAATCTAAGGGGTAATGATTTAGAAACAGTTGAAAGTAATATATACAGAATCAAATGCTACATATTAATTTTACATTCAATTTTAACTTCAACTGTTTTGCAAAAACAATGTTCTTCAAGTACATTTTATAAATAAAACATTATATAAATAAATATAAATAAGACTAAATTGCCTTATGAAAGACTCTTAGTTCAACTTGAGTAGTGACAATTTTTTTTTAGATTTCTAAAATATTTCAAATTATTTCTACTCAAATTATAAAATATTTTAAAGAAGAAATGATATAATGGATACTCTTAAATGCTCATTACTATTCTTTCAGTAATCAACTGGAACTTTAACCAATAGTATCAGAGTTGATATGTCACAACTTACAGACATCATGCAGGTGCTAATGAAGTTGTGGATTTTAACTTTATTACATCCTGCAGTTTTTGATGTTACCTTCCCACCCCATTTTTATTATCATTTTTTTAAAGATCAATCAAAAACAAGCAAAAATACTCTTGAAGCTGCATCTCATCATGAACATTTGTCAGAACTGATGCAAAAAGGAAATGCAAAAGTTTCTTCCATTTGGTTGAATAGAGAATATTTACAAATGTAGGAGATGCCAATTTACTGTATAAAAGTTTTAATATTTTTTCCATTTTGAAACTGTATCATATACCAGAAAATATACATTATTAGGTTTCAGATAAAAGTCTTATCATTTTTCAGTAAGATTATAAGCCAAGAAAATGGTAATTTCTATGCTTGTTGGTACTCACAATGGTTTTACAAATGGTAGCTTACGTAATTTGTGCTTACACTATAAAGCATAATTCTAACTCTTATGAATTTCCTCATTTCTATGGAGTTTGAACATTTAGAGCATAACTATTGCCTTTAACAAATTTAGTATAAAAATGTTAAATTAACAATAATTATGAACTGAATATGACATTTAGTATATATAGCTCATAATGTAATGCATTATAGCCAATTACTTCATAAGCACATTAACTATAAATATTTGTCAGCTTTCAAAAAATACATGGCTGGGAAGATGATTCAGTGGGTAAGAGCTTACAACACAGACATAGATTCAATTTGATCCTCAGGAAAAATAAATATTTTAAAACTATGTTATAGCAAGGAAGCACAGACCTATATAGTCTTACCCCTAGGAAGACAGAGACAGGCATATCCCTGGGGCTTGCCCCTCATCTGTCTAGCCTGCCAGCTTGTCAATCCCCATTGTCAGAGAGAGACCCCTGTGGCAGAGGGTGGAAGACAATTAAGGAAGAAAGCATTTTGACCTCTAACCACTACATAGATACACATATTTGCACACATATTCTTTCCTGCCACAGACATACACACAAACACATGTACACACCAATATAGTTTATAGAAAGTAAACAATAGCAGCCATCTTCCGAATCTTAGGTTGCCTATTATTTGGATTTTTGCAGTAACCATTTTCCTTATTGCCTCCATCATTAGCAATAGCCAGAAGAAATAATGAACACAATTATATTAATGAATTTCTTTCTCCTTGCTTTCAATTATGTACACTATGCTGTGAGGCTTAGCTAGAGAATGATCACCCCAGAGCACATTTGCAGGAGTATCCTTTTGCTTATAAATTCTATCTGCTTCAGTCCTCCATTTGCTCTTCATTTTGTTATATTTATACCTGTCTGTGTTTCTGTGTCTCTCTGTCTCTGTCTCTGTCTGTCTCTCTATGTCTCTGTCTCTGTCTCTCTCTCTCTCTGTGTGTGTATGTGTGTGTGTGTGTGTGTGTGTGTGTGATTTGCTATCAGCACAGCACATATGTAGAGGTCAAAGAACATCTTTCCACATTCTCTCCGTTTTCTCCTCCCACTCTGTGTTTTCCTTGCAATCAAATTTAAGCAGTCAAGTGTGGAGCAGAAACCTTATCCACCATGCCATTTCACCTGCTCCTTATTGACTTCTTTTGTGAATTTTGTTTAGTTGTATTTCTTACAATGTACTCTAGGCTGGTATCCAACTCACAATTCTTCTGCCTCAACCTGTCATGTACTGGGAAGCAGGTTACACTGTCATGACTGAAAAATTCATAGTTCTTCCAAAGTTCCACAGCTATGCATTTTGCTTTCCCAATCCATATGATCCCGTTTCTCTTTCACTTCCTCTTTACTCTCTTTCCTCCATGTGTCCCTCTCTGTCTGTCCTTTTCTCCCATTCTTCTCTGAGAGCAGTTTGGGAGTGTGTGTTATATATTTTAAATTGTAATTGGAACACAATTTGGAGCATATTAGAACATTTAGGAGGAAGGGTCCTGTTGCAGCTCATAATATGTACCCTAAAGATAATTATTATTTAATTCAAAATGGACACACTTTATAAAGGTGAAAATCTCAGAAAACAACTTGTAATGGAGACGAATAAAATATGCAGCACTCTATGAGAAGAGTCTGTTTAGCTAGAAGTTTATAAAACTAGACCCAATCGTAGCTCAAAGACAGAGTGAAGGATGGTCCAGGACTCTCCACCCCACAAATTACTGTTCATGTAAAACACTGACTCAGAGAAGGGAAATGGAAAACTCCTATAGAAAATTGAGAAGTTAAAGTTTATTCATGAGTAACAAGTTTAAATCAAAACAAGATAAATAAAAATACCAAAAGATGAAATTAGAATATAAAAGTTAACTTATAAGGAAAGATCAATCATATGCTGCACTGTCAATGTGTAAGTACCCATGTAACTTTCAGTCACAAAATAGAAACTACAAAGTGGTGATGATGGTGGTGGTGTGTGTGCATGTGTGTGTATGAGTGTATATGTGTGTGCGTGTGTGTTATATTCACATATGCACAGTAATTAAGGATTAGGCACTACTTCATCTATGTGATAATAGTGTGTGTGGATATTGCTGTTCTTATACTGCATTTAAGTATTATCCAACTAGATCCATCACCTCCTTACTCCTTTTTCTTTCCTCATGCTGTTAGCTTACATAAGTAATATGTTTTGTTGGAATTTATTATATTTGGTGAAATAATATTTGTGTTATATCAATATTTTTCTAAGAAGTCCTGGAGTGCATGGAGTGAATTGTATGTACACAAGGGCATTTTTTCCTGTAGGAATGTGATAAGTACATTTATTCAACACATGTGCAGGAAATTTATAATTATGTAGGTAAATGATGGTACTCTAATTAGCAACATGTTTACTATTGCTGACAAGTGACAAACAAGTCTCTGATGATCAAGCAGTCTTCTGTCATCCTCAAGGGGTTTTCACAATGATGTTTTATTTTCTTTTTGTGGTCCTAACTTTCTGTGTCATAGCAAACTCAACAAACCTATCATTTTGTCAGCATCAGTAATCCCTGTGAAATGTACCCCTGAAGGGTATTCTCTGAACACAGGCACCTGCACAAACCTGTTTTTTTAACCCATTTTTAAATATCTTCAGAAACTAAAGGGACCAGGCAACAGAGTCAGCTGTAAAGACCACAGTGCCCTCAACAATGCTATAAGTTCCAAAGAGCAAACACAATGTGGTACAAAGATGTGAAGGCAAAGTTGTCTACAAAACAAACCACCTCTCACTGGGATGACATCACTTCCATCTCTGTTTCATATTGGAGATTTGACCAATTTGTCACATTACTTTATGATTACTGTATCGTTCCCATCCCTGGAAAATGCTAGTCTCTCATAGAGAAAGCAAATTGTTTCCAATCTTATCTGGATAACATCAAAGCAAAGTAAGTAAGAACAGCAGTGTGAGGGTGTTCTACAACCACCCTGCTTGGCCTTCCATCCTGCTCTTATCACTGCTTCCATAAGAAGTAGCTGAGCCAATATTTTATAAAGATGTACCCAAGCCTCCAGGGCTGCTAAAATGAAGTCTACATGCCTCTAACTGCTCCTGTCTAATTTTTGTAAATGGAGAGTGAATCATCGTCTTTGAAGTACACAGAATTAATGAATTGCATGGTGGTGATATGTAATTTACTAAGTCTGAGTTCAGGGCTTTGACCTTACATCATTCTGTCATGTAGGCACCTTAATGTAAATTATAGATCATCATTATCTTCTGAATCTCAAGGTTAAATAAATAGCTCAAAGGCCTTTATATGACTTACTTGATGCTTACGGCAGAATTTTCTCCAACTGAGGACATCTTAGGAGACTTTAGTAATTTGAAGTTTTCTATGACCAAATAAAACATTTGCCATAAGAGAAGAAAATTTAAGTCTATGTGGGGCATTTTTTGTTATCACTTTAATCTAGGCTAGCAATTATTACACATGGAATAATAACATTCATTTATCCACTGAGCCTTTAAATTTAACATTTATGCACAGGTCATATATAAAACAATTTGTACTTGTGATAGTTGGAGAAACAAATTCAAATATAAATTTATGCCAAGAAAACAATGTTTTACAAAGTCCATATGTAATATATAATAAGTCATGATTAAGGACATTGAAAGTCAGCTTGCAGGGTTAGCTTATAAAAATCATAGATGCCGGTTTATATCTAGTTGCTATGTTATGCTGCGTATACTATAATGCACTAAAGCAACATGAATGAATTAAAAAGAGTTGAGTTTTATTTATTCTATTTTAATGGAAAATGAGGAAGTTGTAAAGATAACTTATGGCCAGTTAAAAAAGGGATATTCCACAGCATTCTTCGAACTAATTGATGACTTAACGTTTGGGGGAGGAGTGGCATCTTGAAGACATCCCTAGGTCTACAGCTTTATGGAGCAGATGAAAAGAAAATTTCAATTTTTAGCAGCCAACTGCTTAATGTCAGACAGATGTGGTTATATCCATGATTATAGGATTTTATTTAATTCAGAACAAAAGTATTTGAGCCTTATCTTGGCATGAGAGCTAGCTTTTCAATGATGATAGAACACAATTTAAGCATTACACTCAACTACCCATGAATAGTCCACCAAACAGAATGCTTAATTAGCCAGTGATTTATAGAATTTGTGCTTTTGACATACTCTTGAAAAGAAAGTTATTCTTTGTTTCTTTGAATGTTTGTCCAACATTTCCCACATTTATGTTTTTCACATTACAAATACTTCCTAGTTCCCTCTGATTAAGTTCAAATCAGTTCATTTTCCCCTGTAGTAGACTAGACACACATATAAAAGTCTCTCCAGTTTCTGCCCATCCTTTTGTATGTATTTGAACCAGATATGGACATATTAACTACAACATAAGATTCAGATTTGTTCTACATGATTCATTTTGAGCCACAGTATAAAGCAAGAACTAGCTGCAGAGGGTCTTAAACAATTGCAGAGCAATAACAACTGTGTCCAAGTTGTTTTCTTGTTTTACATATTTAAAATATTTTGATGGGAAGTAAAAAGAAGGCATAGCATTGAGACAGCAGTCAACTTCAGTGCCAGTCTCCTCACAACCTGTGACTTCAGTGGCAAGGAATCTGATGCCTTTTTCTGGACATGCACACACATGTGCCTTAGGTTTATGTAAACATATACATATGAACAAAAAATTAAAATATATCTAAATAAATAAGTAAATATTTTTCATGTAGCCCTATATTAGCATTATTAGCTCTTAAAGAACTTCACAGTACAACATAAATTCATGTTCTCAAAAACTTGCTGTATGTTGGAGAGATGGCTTATCAGGTAGAAGTCCTTGTTACAAAGGCCTAATGCCTGATACTGTCCTCAGAACATGAGGAAAAGCTAGTCACATCAACATAGGCCTATGATGTCAGCACTTCTCTAGCAAGACAGGTGATGAAGAAACAGGAATCTCTTGAAAGCATGTAGGCTGGCTAGCTTGGAATAGATAAGTCAGTAGAAAACACAGCAAGAGACACGCCCTCAAACAAAGGAGAAGACAAAAACCAATCCAGAATTAACTTCTGACCTCTGTATGTGGTTCATGGCCTGTGTGTGCCCACATATGTGAGCATGTATATACACATACATCACACACACCACATACACACATCGTGGAGACAACACACACAAACACATATCCCATATACATATCACATACACACAGATAAATACACATCACATACAGACATCACACATACACATCACACACACACCACACACACATCATTCACATGCATCCTACACACACACACATATCACAAGCACACACACTTGCATGCCTATAAAATAATAAAAAAAAAATATTTGCTAAAGTAGATGAAATAATTTTATTCATTAAAGAAAACACTCATTTTCCCTTTGGAAAGTTACTGTTTTCTTTCCCCATATCTGTCCTTTTATATATTATTTTCTAAATTATGTCCATATAGCTGTCAACACAATCTCTATATTTGACTGAAGTATACTCTTCAAACAAAGGCTATTCTGTAAATCACCATAGCTCATGAGGATATAAGAACAGAAATTGAAAGAAAATATTTAAAGACTTTGAGAGTAGTTTGACAGGGCAATTTCACATCTACCAAACACATAATTTAAAATGCTTTTATATTCTGTCTTTTCTAACCATTGTAATTTTGTTGTATTTTGCAAGAAAAACACTAGTTTGTGAATGAGTAGAAGAAAAATTGGTCTTTTTAACACAAAAAAATATGGAAGCACCATGTTGGATTCAAGGCAATTGCCATGTGAAGAGAAGAAGGTATGAAAATTTGTGAGAAAGTTGGGCCACCCCTTTATCAAACAATGATTCAGACAGTTGATGGAAGAACCTGGGAATAGAACTCTCATTACAGATTGGTCCCTTCTGCATGCTCTTGGTTGTCAGAATGTCCTGCTAAGCTGTTTACCATGGAATGTGCCTTTTTCCCAAATACTCACGTGTACTGATGGAATTTTGCACATATAATAAAAATGAATTATTTCATCATGAAGTAATTTGTGCCTCTTATAATCTCCCTGGAAAAATCAAACTACAGGTTTTAACATCAATTAAATAGGAATATGCCAAAAGTAACTTGTTTCCTTGAAGATAATAGAATGTTACAGAAAGATACCATAAAATCTCATTATATAATAACAAAAAATCCAAAATAAATTTGTATTATTAACTATAAAATTTGTTCATAACTGTATTCAAAGAAAGATTTTGAACACATATTCTTTTCTCAATTTTCTTTAAATTCCTGTTCACCTTAAATAACTGAAATCAGAAATTAGGTGGTTTAAAATATGTTGTATGTCATACTGGAAAAGGATTTGATGTGGAAATATTTTTTTCAATTGTTTAAAACCAAAATATTATATAAAAACAATTAACATATCACTGTCCATGTTTTGCTCTTAAATTTGTTATAATTAATTCAATATGACTTCCCATCCACCTACTTTTAAAAATGGATGGTATCTAAACATGTCTTACATGTCATTTTCCTGTTTTATGATCAGTAATTATTTAGATATAATGTCTTTCCTATACTGCTGAGGTTTTTAATTTGGTGCAAAACAGAGTTAGGGAGACATTAACGTGGACTGCTTTTGTTTTGTTCATTAGGGCTCTTCAGACACAACATGTCCAGACAAGCCATAGGTTTAATTAAACATTTGGAGTTTTACAGTCATATGCAATAGTTATGTAGGAAATAGGCCAGTGAAGAAACAAATTGACTGCACTCCTACATTTACAAAACAGAGGAGATAGTACTCATCCATTTCTTTTGTACTTTACAGACAACTGAGAACATGTTTGCCACTTGTTATATTTGGAGTTCAAGTAGGTAAGAAAAAGAAGCATTGCTCTTAATGCTGAGGAAGGCACTCTCTCTAGAACAGAGGCAGCCACAGAGTACTTTGAGTAAAATTTGTAGCATATAATAGTTTGTCCTTAAGAATTCTCAAGGGCAGGAGAGGGAAGGGAGTCTCAAGAAGGGGATATGTGGATAAAAATTATGACTTTATTCATAATAAAAAATAAGTTTATTGTCAATGGCACTCTTCCTCCTCCCCATCTCCTTATCTCCTCCCCATCAAGGACAGGAGGTTGCAAGGTCCCAAGGTGGCTTAGTTCAGCATCCATGCCGGGCAGATCCACTTTCTTCACCCCTACATCAAGACTGGGTCAGATGTTCCTCTGGAGGGAATGGGCTCCAAGGTGCCTGTCCAAGGACGGGCAGGAGGGGGAAGGAAGGGAATTTGAACAAGGGAATACATGGATAAAAAAATGAGACTTTATTTATAATTTAAAAAAAGTATTCTCAAGGGCAGAGGGATTCCAGTCTTCTATACATGACTGGATCTTCCCCAGAGAAGAAGGGAGAAGTAGGTGTGGAGAGAAATGAAGATATGACCAATAGTTCTATAATGCTGTTTATATCATTTTCTCCTAGCATCATCCCCACTGCCGTAGGTTTACAAATACTTTGTATTTTCTTCCTTATGCTTACCTACATTTCTAAACTTAAAAAAAAATTAAAAGAAAGATTATATTTCTATTTAAATGTGTTGAAGCACCCATAAAGACTTCTAGTTATGATGTTCAAATAGTATTTCCTCCTCTTAAGAACTGAAGTGGAAGAACTCATCCCCTGACATGGGTCAGTCTCTGCAATTATTGCAGATCAAGGGTCTACAAATGCTTTCACTGGGGAAGGAATCAAATTTCCTATCTTCCAGTAAATATTCTTCTTATGTGTTTCTTTACTCTTCTGAATTGTGGCTCATCATCCTTCAACACAGCAGAGCAGTGTGGCTCTTCCATTAGGCTGCTTTGTTAAGGGTTATTCTGCTCATGTTCCATCAGTGTTAATCGTTTCCCAGTAGAGTTGAATTATTTTTCTATTATGAATAAAATCTTATTTTTTATCCATGCATCCCCTTGTTCAAATTCCCTTCCCCCTCCTGCCCCTCCCAGTTGCTCTCTCTTCTCCTGAGTAGAGTTGAATTCTTAAAGTATATTTTGGCACCCTACTTCACTCTGCCTCAGGCAAAAGTCTAGCAAGACAATTAGAAGTTTGTGGCCAGTAATTTAATCATCAAAGGAAAACAATGCACAGCATACAAAGGAAGACTCGGTTTGGGAAGCAGTATGTGGCTAGAGTTCAAGTTTTCTATTCATCTTAATGTTTGCGTTTTTTTTTTTTTTTCTCTCTGTGTAATAGACCTGGCTGATCTAGAACTTGTTTTGTAGATTAGACTGACTTCGAACTCACAGAGATTAATGTTATGTTTTAATATTAGAAATATTCACCCGAAGTTGTCTTAAATAACTGACATCAATGAATACTTTTAACTTTTATCAGCAAGTTTTGTAATCATGTGAGTATGAGAGGGACTGTCATAAACACCCATGGAAGCAAGTCTTTAGTTATTTACAAGATTTCTCAGTTCGAGATCATATTTGTGGGCATATCTAGTGTATACAAAATATCCTGTTTTAATAGCATAATGTTCAGTGCACATAAGGGGTTTTAATAGTTGTTTAGTTTTGTCATAGATTTTTTTCATCAAAACACATTTGAATACACCATCATATTTTTCTTTATTCCTGTTTTTTTAAGTCTCTGCTGGCAATTATCTAAAGTATGAGAATTAAATTTGGTTGACTTCAGACTCTCAGGAAAGACCACAAAACTCTGGGATGTCTCGATGACATTGTATTCAGTTTATTATGTTTCTTCATGTTACCCTTCAGGGAACTGTAGCAAGAGTTTTTAGATTTTATATCAGCACCCAGGGTTTAGCTTTTATCATGAAATACTTATTGAAGATTTTATTGTTTTTCTTAAATAACAAGAAATTATTTCCTTTTATTAGCGCTAAAATTCTTTATGTGTACATGAGTTCTTCTTTTCAACAAATTCTAGTGTCATAAGCATGTTGGAAGATATTCAATGACATGCAGTTGACTAAAGTCTTTATATAACAATGACAATTTTTTATTATGTGTTCCAGGTATTACTGTGATATTACAATCAGAAAGTTTGAGGTTTTGCTATAAAAGGATTTGCCTTTATAGAATGGAGTCCTACAGCGAAAGAGATGATAAACCTTGTAATAGTAACTTCTTCCTGCCAAGTTCTGTTCTATACTCATTGCAAACACAGTAGCTGGTAATCTTCAGAGCGATTTTTCAAGGTCAAAAGGCCACTCAAGCTCTACAATGGTTCAGGAAAGGCAGAGTTTTTGTCCACAGCTTTCTGATTCCAGCTTACAACATTATAAGCAATGTATTAAGGAATCATAATTATCTCAATGTACACCCATCACAACTAGAATAATGAAGTGGGGTGCTATTTTATGGCCAAGAAAATTATTCTCATTGTTATTTTTAGTTTATTGCTTTTACTATCAAAGTAAGCATTCCATTAAAAGAGAAAGGTTCCATGGTAGACATGCAGAATTACTGTGGAGATGGAACCTGCCCTTCTTTCAACTTTCAGTCTCTGGATAGGTGAAATTTAATTACTCCTTAAAATATCGTTCACATCCTACCATCTTAACCTTCTCAAGGCTCAGTGACCTCTTGTGTGTGGCTGATCTGTCTTCTGTCTAACTCCAGACATTACTTCCATATAGAGACCGAGAACATCTGGCCGTCACCCTCTCAGCAATAACCTTTTCATATTTCCTTGTTTTAAAGGTAGAATTCAGAGGCATTATTCTTTGAAATGACGTTTTTATATTTAAGTTTCTTCAGCTCCATGACTCTTGAACGTATGCTGCTTCTATGGCTATTAGGAGTTCTCTCCAGAGGGTTTTCTAATTCTGAAAGCATTTCTTCCTGTTGAAATTCTGCTGTCAATTACTTTGTTTGTGCAGCTGAATATAATTTGTTCTGGGAAAAAAAACAGAAAATTCAAAGACAAATTTGGGTACTTACATGTTTTCTATGGGGAAAAAAATACACTGTGTATTTCCAAACTAAGATTTGGGGTTCATTCATATGTAAATAATGTTGCCAAGATGTCTTCTTATTTCCATCCTGTTTTGGTGAAGATGTTTACATAATTAACAAAGTTAATATTAAAGTATTTTCATATTTTTGCTTGTTAAAAATCAAGTTTCCAATGTAGTACAGGGCTAATAGGAGATTCTCAACAGAAGAACTCCACAGGGCTGAAAGGTTAAACATCCTTAACCATCAGAGAAATGCAAATCAAAACAACTCTTAGACACAATATTACACCTGCCAGCATGACTAAGATCAAAAACACAGATGGCAACCTATGATAGAGGGATTGTGGAAAAAGGGGTACACTCCTGCATTGCTAGAGGGAGTGGAAGCTTGTCCAGACATTTGGAATGCAATGTGGCCCTGCCTCAACTTGATATGCCAGACTTTGTTGACTCTCCATGAGAAGCCTTGCTATCTCTCAGGGGTGGATGGGAAGGTTGGGGATGGTGGAAGCTGTGGGGTGAGTAGGAAAAGGGGAGAAAAGGAAAGTCTGGTGGTATACAAAATAAAAATAATTAATTAAAGGAAAAGAAAGAATGATTTTCTTATATTTACTGAATTGAATTGCCAAAGCAGAAGTAAGTGAATTGGTTAATGCTATGACTAAGTATAATGTCATGAAGATCCAACGATTTCTGATATATATGTATGTATGTATGTATGTATGTATGTATGTATGTATGTATAAGCTATAATTCTACAGCTTTCTATCTAAAAGCAATATGTCAAGCAAGCAGCATTGCCAGACCTCAATACAAACTCAATCCATGGATTGATCTTTATGTTTATTTAAGTTTAAAAGCACTGCTCTGGGTATTTTGTACATAAGCATGTGTATTTTATGCACACTAAGTGAAGAAAAACTATTATAATGTAGTATAGACAGTAGTGATGTAATACAGACATGTGTCCCTAGTGGTTGTTAGTGGTCATGGTTGAGGTCTACACCTTTATTTCCAGGTTCTTAGCCTTCTCTAATTCATAGAAATAAGGGGATTGCAAACAGGTTGTAAAGTGGTAGAGAAATTTTATTCAGAAACAGGACAATAGTATAGATCAGACATGTTGCCAAGAGTGAAGGTAAGAGAGAGAGAGAGAGAGAGAGAGAGAGAGAGAGAGAGAGAGAGAGAGAGAGCAAGCCCTCAAGGTTCCCTGGCTTCTCTTTTAGTGTTTTGTTTTGCAAGTGCCAACAAAAGAAAGAACTGGTTAATATAGGGTAAGATTTGAGTGATTTTCTCTTTTGACTGACAGAATTGGGTTACATAGCTCATCTTCTACTGTGAATACGCATGATGCATCTGCATCAGATTTTAATCATATCCATGCCCAATTATGTACAGGCATAAAATTGTAATTGGAGGATTTTCATACAAATACAAAATTGAGTCTAGACTGGGACAACCCATTGTTCAAGATCCAGTATGTCCCTTGATGTGTTTGGATAGAAATGAACATCATACAATTTCTGGGGAAAATGGCTTGGTTTGAAGTGGGGTGTAAGTAGAGCTACACACAGGTGGGGTGTCCAGGTAGGTAGGTACTTGTATGGAAAGAAGTGTGTGCAAAAACCAGGCCTACTGTAGATCAGCCCATTAAGCTTTCTTTATGCTTGTCTGACTCATTTATACATGAATTCAAGTTTAACTACATGCTGAAATTATATTGACTTGGTTTATCTAAACAGATTCTCCTTTTAAAAATTTCTTATTTAAATGTAAATAATTTTGAAGCTGAATAAGTACTTAAAAGTAGAAATGAATTATGTCTGAGAACCCATGGATGTAATTACAATATTATGGAAATGACTTCACAGTGGGTAACCTTCACCTTTGAATTTTTTTTAAAGAGGGAGGAAAAGTCCTATGGAATGAATGTCTGTGTATAAAAATCTCATCATCTGCCCAACATATGCTGAATATTTTTAAGAACAGCTTTTATAACCTGATGTTGCCTAAGTGTAGTTGATGGAAAACTGCAATGATTATTGAAATCCATAACTTTGTTGACTTTTAGAATCATTGATTAAAGTAGACTGAGAAGAAATGAATCCTTAAAATTTGTAGTTTGTTCATATCTGTTTTGTCTATAACCATAAAAGGGGCAAAATTCAAAAAAGAATTTGCAGATGAGATTAATGAAATCCTGAAAGTCTCCAGCATTAAGTCAAATGAGAAAGGCTGAGCAGATTGTCTCAGCAAGGCTGAAAGTGTGTGAGTGAAGCGCTGCCCAGACATCTAGAGATGCCATTCTCTTGATAGGGGACACACCTGTTTACTATTATTAACCACAGTTTTTAGTTTTTGCTATTTTGGTGCTTAAATCATCCCTTAGTCTTTGAATATTGGTTGTGTAATAAGATTTTCAACACTCCATTTTATTCATAAATGTGTTTCTTTCTGCATAATAGTGTCCAGTTTTACCCATATATGATTTATAGTCATTTGAATTATTTACTTCTTTAAATTGAGTTTTCCATTGAAAAGCATAGGCCAATACAGATTGTCTTTAGTTTTAAGTTTTTACTAACGCTTATATCATCTTTAAAGTTTGACTGTATTACTCATTTTTTAAGACATCCCATGAATGTGGTTCAGGGATTTTTTTATCTAAAACTCCAAAGAAAATTATTACTGTTTGCATTTTTACATGTGGGTATTTTTGCTGTGGGTCTCTCACAGCAAAGTCTTGTAAGCCAAGAAAGCAGGGTTATAGCCTATCACTCTAGGAAATGATAGGCTATAACATATCACTTCTTCTGCACTACAGTTGGGTGTCTTCTGTGGCCCTTCCTTCTGATGCATTCTGTTTGTTAGATACAACCATAGTGTTCCTAGGTTCTGAGATACATCCTTCCAATCTTTGCCCCTCCCACTAGCTGGCAAACCTTCTACACCTATCTTGTCTATTTTTATAGATAGGAAAGAACTCATATTTAATTAGTAACTTTTTGAATCCCTTACCAATGATTTCATATGAACTACCATCATAAAAGTCCAAAAAACATTGTAGGTGAAGGTGAACTCATATCCACATGTATTTGGAGTCAGTATTTGAATATCTATTTTTTTAATTTTATTATTTTTGAGATTAAGACATATTTATATCATTTCTCCCTTTTCATCTCTCTAAAGCCTCCCATGAACACTCACTCTTTGAAATTCATGGCCTCCTTTTCTTTTAGTTGTTCTTACACTTAGGGCAACACTAATAAACATGCTAATGTGGAAGGAAGGAAGGAAGGAAGGAAGGAAGAAAGTCAGTCCCTGGTGGCCTTGGCCCATAGCCAAGAATTTGGAGTGACTAGGGAATGCTAATGCTAGAAATGGAAGGTATGGTGTTCCAAGGGAAGAGCACACCAATTCCTTATCCAATGAATTTTTCAGGAGTGAACAGTAAACTCCATGTCTTGCATTAGTATTTGATAATACTTCGCTATTAGGAAAAAATGTTGGGAATTACTTGTTTAAAAGAAGAATGTTTTTCTTTAAAAAAGAAAGAAAAAAGAAGGAAAGAAGGGAGGGGGAAAGAAATTGAAAGAAGAAAAAGAAAAAAAAATCTGTGTATTTTACCTAACAATTATTCTTTATTTTTAACATAGGTTGACATTGAAAAAATTAATGAGCATCTTATCTAAACACCAAGAATCCATATTTTTTAATTTAGGGACAGTTTTTCTAAGAAACAGTCTATGTTGTATACTCGGATGCTCTCACCCTTTTGGTGTCTCCCCACTTTGAAGATCTCCTAGTCTGAGAACTAACAAACAAGGAGATACCCAAAAATGGCAATGCATGGTTTCAGATCAGTCTACAGGCGTCTGGATCCCAGAGTACTCTGAGTGCAATCTTTGTCTACTTGTTGAGCCATTAAAGGTCCTCTGAACTACAAAGAGAAAAGCTTTTTGAAGACATTCTGTGGAGGGCATTGTACATAAGGTACAGGGAGACTCTCCTCCACCTATGGAGCCCCGTAGGTAATCTGTGATACTTAAATCTTAAATAGAATGTGCATAAGCACAGAAGAACATCTTTATTAGGTCAACATTTAGGCTGATGAGAAACCTAGACCAGAACATTCAATCACAGAATAAATAACCTGCTGGCACCTTACTGTCCTCAGTCACAGTGTTGGTACCAGCAATTATGTAGCCATGAAGAGTGAGACATTTCTTCATCACACTCATGTCATCTACATCCAGAATTCCAAGTACCGAGTTGTTCTGCTTCATTTCTAATCAAATCTCCTCTGTGTCCAATGCTGGTAAAAGGGTATTTATGGCCCATAGTTTGGAAATCAGTGCCTTAGAACTACAGAAGCAACAAAAAAAAAACCCAAAATGTACTTGGTTGTAAGAAGCCTGACAATTCAGTATTACATGTTAATAATAAAAGTCTCTCTGTCTTTGCTAAAAAACTCTGGCCATCTTCTTTAATGATAAAAGAAAGCTCTTCAGATATATGGGATATACAAATTTATGTTTAAATTGTGGTGATATATTTAAAATTTAATAAAAAATTGTCTGAAATATCAGAGGTAATAATTAGCCACAATCAAGCCATGAAGGTCAGAGAGTGGTGATCCATGTCTTTATTCCCATCACTCAGGAGACAGATCTTTCTGGATTTCCGTGAGTTCAAGGTTTAACAGCCAGGCAATAATGGCACAAGCCTTTAGTCCCAGCATTTGAAGGGCAGGTGAAGGAGGATCTCTGTGGGTTCAAGGCCAGCCTGGTCTCCAAAGCAAGTTTTCAGACAGCCAGGATATTACACAGAAAATCCTGTCTCAACAAAACAAAACAAAACAAACAAGCAAAAAGCCTGGAGAGATGGTTCTGTCCTCTGTTATTCCAGAGTATTTTTTTATTCAATATACAACATTTTACTACATTGAAACATTCAGGTAAGACTTTTGTCATTATTAGGCCTCAAGTAATTTTGAAAATTTAAATATTTTTATGATTGTGAGGGTATTTGATTTTCTTAGTGGATACTTTTCTTCTGCAAATGAATAATAATGTTAAAAGCTTTTCCCATTGGTTCTGGCCATCCTAAATGTAGATTTCTCCAAACAATTTTTCATAGGTGAAATATTAGCTGACTATACTAAATTTAGATTGGTAACATGGGGATACACTTTCAATATGAAGATATGTAGCTTTAAAGGAAAAATTTTCACTATCATTCTTTTCTATTTACTGTATAAATGAAGCTAAATAAACATTTGTATGTATTTCTTTTGTTGAAATCAGCACCTCTTGGCCTGGCTGTTTGATTACTTGTACACTGTTATGGTTAGGTTATTTCTCCAAGCGAAAAACAATGAGTCCTTCATTTTAAATGTTTACTTTAGAGATGAGGCTGTAAACAATAACCCCAGTACAACTGAGAAATTATATCCCTGCCATGATTTCAAAGGCATCAATTTCTTAACAGAAACCTGACTTCAATTTAGAATATAGTTTTCCAGTGATTAATGGGTTGGTTTAAAGATAATCTGGGAAATAAAGATTGAGCACATCTTTTCCCTAACACTCTGCTATATTTCTCTGTGCTTGTATTTTGCTATTCTTTTGGATCACTTACTAGGATTTATTTACACAAAATTGCATGTCCTTGGTGTATCCCTTTAAAGGTGTAATCACTCATTGGTGTGCAATTCATCTTGATTTCATAGAATGATGAAACTCCATCTTGTAGAGATGTTATGTTTTTGTAAGTGAGAATGATTTTATTCCATTCTCCAAAAAGTTTTTCTTTGTTGTACTCAGCAACTGGAGGCACCAAAGAGGATAAAGTTAATTATATCTCTATGGAACTGCACACTTTAAAATGTAATGATGGCACACTCAGAAGAAAAACTGGATCAGCAATGCTCTTATAAAAGGTCACTCAAGTGGTTGCTTGTCTCCTGTGATGCTCTTGGTAGATTTTGAAAAAAAGTCAACTGCTGTGTAGTACAAAGTTTCCATTTGTGTAAAAGCAGAATTTAATTTAAAAACAAAAATCAAGGAGGAAGTGCAAGAGAGAAGAGAAGAACCTTGATCCAGCACTGATGGAAGCAGATGCAGTGATTCATAGCTAAATACCAAATCAAGCTCCCACTCCATCGAAAGAGGAGGAGGGATTATATGAGCAATAAGGTCAGGACCATAATGGAGAAATCCATACAGAAAAAGCCAACCCAAGATACTGGGAGCTCACTGACTCTGAATTGAGAGCTGGAGAACCTTCATGAATCCTAACTAGCCCCTCTGAATGTGGATGACAGTTGTGTGACTTGGGCAGTTTGTAGGGTCTCTGGCAGTGGGACTAGGATTTGTCTCTAGTATATGAGTAAGCTTTTTGGAGCCCATTTCCTAGAGAAGGACACCTTGTTCAGCCTTGCTACAGGGATACGGACTTGGTCCTGTCTCAACATGATATCCCAGACTTTGTTGACTCCAACTGAAAAGCTTTATCCTTTCTGAGGAGTGGATAGCGCTGGAGTGGGGGAAGGATGGGGGAACTGAGTGGGAGGAAGAGAGAGAAGGAGAAATGGGGTTGTTATGTGAAATTTTTTAAAAAAAGCTTTTAAATAAAAAAGAAAGAAAAATTTGTTGAAAAGGGAAAAAAAACATTTGCTTCTCAAACCCTTTCTCATCTAAAAATGAAAGAAAAGTTGCAATGCATCAATGTCATAGAAGTTAAAATAACTCCTCCCAGCCTTGAGGATTTGGTCTCTTTCTCTTGACCCAGTTCTACACTTACCTGTCACAGCTGACTCTGAAAGTTCTCATGGCATTGCTGTTTCTGTAGATTTTGCATCCTAGTTAGAACTGTGCCTATGATATGTTTAATTGATTTGTTTCTAAGATTAGCACTTTATAAAAAATAAACAAAATCTTTAGTACATGCCCTACTAAATATGATTAGTAGAGGACAGCGTATTCCCTTTATTTTAGCTTTTTAGGTTATTAAGCCAATCAGCAATTTTTGGCCAATGAAAACCAAGAAATTTTAAAAAGTTTGCATTAGGCCAGGTGTAGTGGCACATGCCATTATTCACTTGGGAGGCATAGGCAGTTGGATCTCTGAGTTCATTTTGTGTACAAAGGGGTCCAAGACAGCCAGGGCTACAGACAAACAAACAAAACATCCTACATTAATTATAATGTTCTTGTTCTTCTCCCCAGAAGACTTAATGGACTGAAAAACTAACCCTATTTGCATTTATGTACTTAAAGCAAATGCTCACTTCATGGGAGTGAAAGAGTGCACCCTGATGCTGAAATGAGACCTTCTCATCTGTGTGTATATTACTGGCACACAGTGGTTGGTAATGTGCATTTTGTGTTTGGTGGCACTCCACGCTCCCTGATTCTTTCATGGGCTATAAAGTATATTTTCATGTGATATATTTATATCTATGCTTCCTGCCCAGTCTTTGGGGGGCACTCACCTTCCCTCTTGAGGGTTTGAAACAGCTCTTTGTCAGCTTCAGTTCACACCCACAAAATAGGCTTCGAGTTTCCGCCTTGTTTAAAACTCCCTGGCCTCTAACCTACTTAACCTCAAACAGATGGGAAATAGTTCACCTAGACAATTTTGAAATATGCTAAACCTGTCCACAACTTAAAAGGTAGTTGGGAAAACTCAATCTAAAATCTTATTGTTGTTCTAAATTCACTTTTATTTGGATCTTAAAATTAAAGTTCTTTTTCCCTCTTCCTTTCTCCTTCCTTAATTTCTCTGCCCCATGGCTGCTTTAATTTTTTTGGAGCATTCTAGCATGCATGCTCCCACCTCTCCCATCTTTAAGAATGGCCACTGGTGTGCCCACACCTTGTCTGAACTCTTTGCAAAGTCACCCACCCTTTATTTCTTAGTTCGTTCCCTGTAATGGCGTTCATATTCCCATTCATCAGGGGTCACCTTTCTCTAATATAATGAGTACACCTGAACATATTACTGGAATGCAACCTTTGCTGACTTAAAAAAGAAAAAAAAATAGAAAATTTACTCTACCTGCTTTTTTTATTTCCACATGTAATTCAGGGATTCCCAAAATGGACAGACTCCAGAAATTATACTTCTTTCCTGTCAGATAGAGAAAAATCTTGTTTGCCAAATGAAACTGGAGCTACTGTGCTGAAATTTTGTTTATGTAACACTACTTTTATTAATAGTTTGTGCTTAATTTTTATTTAGCTTTTTTCATACAATATATTTTTTATCATATTTTTTATCAATTCTCCCTAATCCTACCTATCTACATCCCAAACACCTAACTTCATCTCTTTCTTTCTTAAAAAAAGGGCAACAAATAAAACTAAAAACAAACAAACAACAAAAGCAATCAGATAACAAACAAAACAAAACAAAAATACATTTACTGGTACAGAACATAAAAGAGTTAGGGGAGCATCTCACTTATTCCATGTGGTCTGAAGTACCTAAGTCAGATGAATATAATCAAAGAAGTGTGACTTCGAAAATAATAGTAATACAATTTTCTACTAAAATATACTCTTCTTACCATAGAGAACTGAAATTTTTCAAATATGGATTTAGAAGTCGTAGAAGACATTATATAAGTACTACCTAAAGAATATTGCTTTTCTCTCTGCACTTCTTTCTAGTTACTGAACCTCCTTCTCAGAATCTGTCCAGGTTTCATTGTATCCCATTTGTATCGGTTTCACCCACATCATCTCTTGCCTAATCTCTCTATAGGCCCCTAAGTGTTCTTCTGGACTCCACTGTTGCCCCTCCTCCACTGTTTATGCTCCATAACTAAATGCTCTTCTTAAAGGGCTCACAGCACATGCCTTACATTCACATGCCCTATCAGTTCCCGTATCCATACTCAGCTCTGAGCTGTAGCACAAAACCAATGGGATAAGCATCAATCCAGCCTCACACAGTTGAAAAAGGAAGGCATATAATAAAATTTTATTATCCATACTCATGCAAAGTGCATTGGCTGAAAAGTGAATCATTATCTAATTTTTTGGTAACATTTATTTACTTTATATGAAATGGAAGTGATACAATGTGAGCAAGGCAGTTTCCACCCTGTCAGTTCAGAATATTTGATGTAGGACTTCAGATTGGCAACAAAATTCTTCAACCTCTGAGCCATCTCTCAGCTCCACTTATTATTGGAAAAGTATGTCTTGGACCATGTCAGTATCATGCCGGTGGAAAAGTAAGTCTTGGACATATAAGTATCATTCCTCACAGTTTCACACTGATAAAATGTTTCCATACACCAGCTGCTCAGTCAGAGCTGGTCACAGCTTCAGGGATCAGTGAGCTAGCTGGGTGTATTAAGGACCTCCACATATACAAATTGAGATGGAGAGGTGACTATCTGACCTTTAGAGATCACTTTCAAGCTCTCCCTTGATTTCAGTTTTCAAAATAAAATTCAGACTTCAAATATCCTTGGTGCCAACTCGTTGGTTTCTACGGGTTCCAAAGTGCTAGCCCAGGAGAGTATCAGTAGCACCTCTGCAGAGCTCACCCCTCACTCTAGGCCCTTGGTTGGAACTAATTAGCCGAGACCACATGAGATCCCATTTAACAAATCATCTGCTGATGGCGCCCGTTGATGAGCTGTACTTGTGAGACTCTAAGGTTTGCATTCCTTTCAGAGCACAGTGAGTTCATTATGTTCAGCAGGGATTTTTCAGGTTGAATAGTTGACCTGAGAAAGGGTAAAGGAGATTCAAAAGGGTAGGGAAACCATTTCTTATTCTGGCAGCCTTCAAACATCCTGAAAACTTCAAAGTCTTTAACTGTGGCCTTTTTCAAAGCAAAAAGTTGATGACCTGGGAGTGGCTTGTTAGATCCAGGTGGCCCTTGAAAGTAATAAAACAGGACCTCACCCATTACTGGAATGGGTGATCTGTGGTAAAACTTGTAGAGCCCATGACACTATGCTGACAACATTCCTTCCTGAAAGGTCAGTGCAAAATGAAAGGTAAATATGCAGCCTGAATTCATCTATGGTTCTGTGGTCCCATGTGCTTTGCCATGGCCGAGTGTGGGATCGAGTGTAAGAAAATATCTGCTGGATTGTGCAGTGTACAGTCTCCACATTGCTAAGGAAAAAGGGGGTTCCTTTTCTCCCAAAGAGTTTCTGAAGCCAGCTATAGTGCTTGAGCCAAGAAGAAAGGAAATTCATTTTCGCATCTGTGTCTGGAACTAAACCTTTCTGCAGAACAGCAACATTGCAACCAGCCTTGATCATGAGGCCCTCAAGAGTTTCTCTGCTGCTTTACAGTAGTGATTGTTATTGCACGAGGGGACAAACCACAATACCAGTATCCCATGCTAGATTTTAAGAGGCTTGCTCGAAGAGAAGATGCAGAGGGAAAGGGAAAGAGAACAGGTCATGCGGGGGTCATTGTCTTATAAAGGAGATGGTGGGCGCAGGTTTACATAGTCATGCTTGGTTATGCATATGGGTGAAAGGGGCAACCCACCATGTTGGAACAGTGTATTTATCAGGTAGCTACCATGGGCCAGAAATTCTAACAGTGATGATAGCCATGGTAGGGGTTCAGGGAGAAAGCTGAGATCTTTCTCACCCTGAAGGGAGCTTCTGGCCAAGTGGGACTGGTTGTCAGGGGCATTGATAAGTACCAAAATAGGAGCTCATGTGTTCTGTTTCATTCATAAACCAGCACTATGTATATTTATAGAACTTTATTATACATATTCTAAGGAATGATAATTATGTCAATATTATTTCACATGATAAGAAAAATAAATGCTATAATATTATTTTATTGTGTGTATAATTTTTATTGAATATATGCAATAGATACATCTGTAAGTATCAATATCAACTATAGACATAGCCAAGAATATGTATATGCTATAAAATACAAATATTCATATAAAGGTACTATATATGTATATATATATATATATATGTGAAGAGAGAAAATAGCCATATTTGGCATTCTGATATTTGCAGTAGGTCTACATCTCTTTCTTGAAACAAAAGGTTGATTCTAGAAGCCAACATATGAGAGAAAACAAGATTCTACATATATCTCACTATGGCATTAACATATTGCTTGATCTCAATGTAAATAAAGATGTCATTATCTTCATCTTTGTATTCTCAGCACCTTCCCCTGATAGGTGATTAATTGTTGGTAAATGAAACAAGAAAGAACTAAAGATGTAGCTTCATCCATTATAAATGGTCTTGAAATATCCCTATTGTAAACAAGATTACATAGCAAATTTCCTATTCAGAGGTAGCAGCGAGTCATTGATTGTGTCTCCCTCACCCTGCAGTGTCTCTCATTGGTATCCATGTTTCCCTGAAAGTTCAGATGAGGGGAAGGCTAGCCCACATTCCCAGCACTCAAGGAGGTTCTGTTATTATGCTGCATGAGAATTCAGGATGTTTGCAGCTTATGCATCTGTCAGCAACTGCAGCTTATTAAGACCACCACAACAAAACAAACCAAAAAACCTCCAAATATTGGAAATGAATATGAGACAGATGATTTTGTTTATCTCAAGTGAAAAAGACAAGCAATGAGACCCCTGGGAGCCCTGAAATGAGAAACTTCTAAAGCTAATTGAGACATGATTAAAAAGATGCTGTGTCGTACTGCCAGCAGCCATTGAGTTTAGTCATTAGGTTCCCCAGTGTTGAAGCAATCAAACCAGTTATTACAGCTTTAGCAAGCAGCAGACTGCCTTTTAGTATGTATATTTTCTGTAAAATGTTAACTTATTAAGGGCGTAAATGGAA
The DNA here is from genome assembly GCA_004025045.1 of Sigmodon hispidus. Classification (NCBI taxonomy): domain Eukaryota; kingdom Metazoa; phylum Chordata; class Mammalia; order Rodentia; family Cricetidae; genus Sigmodon; species Sigmodon hispidus. Next base: position 46,281 of record PVIH01000669.1, read on the forward strand.
TTTCTGAAACATTTAATAAATATATTTTAAGAAATTGTTCTCTTTGGTGTTGTTTATCATAGTCTCAGATGGGTTTCTGAATTCCTTTTTCTGTATCAGTATTGTGTAAGTACACATAACCCAAATATTGTGTGGTAAAATGCTTTTAATAATATTTTGGTTAATGTAGTCTGATTAAAGTAATACTTCAGTATATACTATGTGAAATTATTAATGAGATGTTTTACATTTTTTCATTATTTACAAATATTACATATTGCTTGGAACATATCTTGCTTGTGTCTACTCATGGTGGGCTTGGTGCAGTGTCTCTCATGCTGGAAAGGGCAGGCTCAACTTTTCATTTTTGGGCATATTCTATACATCATTTCAGGGATGCTTCTTGCAAATTTCAGGGCTTTAGTGTTTGGTATTATATGTGATCATGAAGGGAAATTTACTTTCTAACATTAAAAATAGTCTTTTCTATGAAATGATGATCTAATCATAAAGACCATATTATAATTTCCATGGAAACCATTGGCAATCAATATTCTTATTTTAATTACATTTCACTATTTAATTGATCTAGCTGTCATACATTTTTTCATAGCAGTGTTATAGCAATTACAAATCTTCCACTAAAGAAAAACAATTAATGTTCATAATACTCTCTTCAGAAAAATGTTTCTATGGTGTACTGGGTAGGGAGGCCTTATTTGAAATAATACTTTGATGTGAAATTTTTATCCACCCAAATCATTAGAATTTACCTACATAGGACAATTTTTAACATTTGCAGTAGGCTACCCATCCAGATTTCTACATTGTATGATCTAGTTACCATGGAAGAAAATTAACAGATTGCTAGACTTGCAGAAAGGCAATATATCTTCTCAGTTTAAGGTGGTTTAGTGAGTAAAAGCACTTGCTGAGCAAGTTTGAGAACTGATTTAAAGTCCCCAGTACCCACCAGTGCCAAATGCCAGGAGATGATGTGTAAGCCTGCAGTCATTACACCAAGGTGTGTGGAGACAGAAGCATGGCTAGAGCTTGCTTGTCAGTCAGCCTTATTCCAAGTTCAGTGAGAAAGCTTGATTACAAAGGGATAGGATGGACAGAGATAATAAAAGATATCAAATATTTACTACTCACCTCACAAACACACAATTAATCTCATCTCACACACACATACAACATGCTCACATAGACACATACATAAGTGTATTATGAGCTTCTGAAAGTCATAATTTCCTTGTTATCTCAAGGGTCCATTTGAAATGGCCATAAGGTTCATACCGCTGTATATTTCTAGTAATTTAAGGATTCTGATATCCAAGGACATTTGCAGGTATCCTGGTGTGGACACTCAATCATCTGGCATTAATATTAAGTAGCTGGTTAAATAAGAGAAATCAGAACTGTTGCTGAGGAGACATATCTATGTACTTAAGGACTGGAGCTGGAGAAGGTTTTTTTTTTTTTTTGGCTTTTCTTAGTCACTTTTGACAGTTAAAATAAATATCATATGTCTTCATTTTTGTTCAGTCAGATGTATCAATGCATCCACAAGACACATTAGTAACTTTCAGTCAACATTAAAATTTAACTAGCTGAAATCATTGTTAAATACTTATTCCTTAGCTTCTGCAGAAATGGAGCATAGAAGTTCTTCATTTTGAGTCTTTAAATAAAAAGTTATTGTCCTAATTACAAAATCCTGAAGGTGTAGGTTTCCATACAGGATCGATACTCACTATGAAACATGAATGACTATAAAAACACTTCAGAATTTAAATTTAGAGTCATTAAAATTGCTTTGAATTTGCACTATGTGTCCTGATCATTAAAGCATGCTCCCAGGATTTCACAATTGGGAGCAATGACTGAGTTATTGTTTCACAGTGAAGCCAGTGAATCCTTCCAAACTAAAACAGTGTCAGAGTGAGAGGGCCAGGGGAGACAATGACACATTCATTGTTCTCTCATTTCTCTTGATGGCAAAATTTTAAATTCTTTTCTATACTTTTGAGGGAGCTGGATTTCACTACCTCCCTGATCTACTTTAAAAAACATAGAATTTAAATTTGGTAATAATATTTGTACTTTTTGTTGCAATGCATGCCTTCAGTTGCTGCACTCAAATGCAGAGGTAGGAACATCTCTGAAATAGAGGCCAGCCTGGTCTATAGAAAGAATTTAAGGACAGCCCAGGCTACAGAGAGAAATTCTGGCTTGAAAAAACTTATAATGCTACTACTAATAACAACTAATAATTTCATTTAAATCAAAGCAAATTTTTACTTTATATTTAATGTCTTATTTGAATAATTTCAAAGTAGATTTGCCTATTTGTAAATCAACAAATTGTGCATGCTGACATTGCAGAATTATGAACAAATTAATATATCAAAAATAAATTATAATTATCTCTGATGTTATTAACATTTTAAAAATAACCAACTGTCTGATTGTTGAAACCACTAATATTTCCCTTTTCCTATTTACTGAACAAAACACAAACCCAAAAAATATTGTAAAGAAAACAAGACAAGAACAATAATGAATTACAACTTACTTCAAATAAGCTGATAATAAAGAGAACTAAATTACATAAATTTAAATTAATTATACAAACTTAAATTTTTGCAGGTCTTCTAATATATTTAGTAGAATTACACCTAAATTTTAAGTATCGTCAGTTATTATTGGTATGCATTGTCTATTTACGGAAGAATGTTTCCCTTTTCCTATGACATTCTAGTAGGTACTAATTAGTTTTGTTTTAGTGAAAATAATTGTTTTGTAAATATTTTACTCGAAGGAGTTTAAAAAGTGATTTAATAATTTGAGGAAATAATACTGAAATGTTTCATGTATGCATGACTTCTGCACCAGGACTCCAAGTCTCATATGAAGATGCCCTCACAGAGTGACAAGTGAAGGCTTTTTTTTTAGCTTTTTTTCATTCATTATGAAATTGATTCTCCTAAGAAAATAGATTCAGTTCTCTGTTGTCACTCATTTTTCAAATTAAATATATGCTCAGTTTTCAAAATTATACTGGCAAGTACAAACCTTACCAATAAGAGCATGGGGGGACTAATCTGTAGACCAGGGCAGATGGGCCCTTCCACACTGCTATTTGTCTTTTGATTGGCAGGTCCATTCCAAAATGTGATCTTCAGCTGTAGTAATATGAATTGCCCAGAAATATTGAGTATTTGTCCTTTTGAAGCTGTGAGAGCCTATAAATTCCCAACTATGCCAAGGATATTTCACAGTAGTAAAGAGAATGGGGAGTTCGGCCTGCCAGGGTGTGTTTAAAGGGACAGGGGCTGCTCATTCTTACCTTTGGAAGAGTTCATCATCTCTCTGTGCCAAGGACACAAGTCTTAGAGTGACAAGGTCTCAGAAGCTCAGGCAGACTCACAAAAATGAAAGTAACTGATCCCCAAAGGGGCCAAAACTCCTGAAACTGGAGATAAATGTGAAGAATTTAAAAACAGCTATGTATCAAAACTTAATTTTGTGGGGAACTTTCACAGCAGTATAATCCACTAACTATGTATGACTGCCTCACTGACAACTTTGAACTGTGAGTAATCGGATTGCTGTTACATCTTCCTGCTCTATACATGTATCTATTTTTAATACATCACAACATAAATTTAAGTTCAAGATAATGCATGCTGCTGCTTCTTAATGATTGTGATGAATAGAATATTGATTAGAAGATGGTCTGAGGAACAGGTAATTGATAGGGGTGGAGGCAAGGTGGCAATTTCCACCTTCAACTCTCTCATAACAACTACAGATCTCTCAGCTGCAGCAATATATATACCTGGCACAATCAAGGGAATGCAATATATGAATTAATTTTTAATTAAAATCCCTGATACCTAAAGTAAATAAAATCTCATGTGATAATTCTATGGTAATTTGATACATTTATCATGGAAAGAAAAATATCACTTGCCTAGAGAGAAAGAGACACTAATTAATATTTTGGAAACGAGTTTCAGTGTGCCCTTCTTCAGTGAGTGTTTTTAAGTAGAAACCATCTCCCCCCCATATATATAAATATCACTGTTAGAAAAACATACTTGAGTGATTATTCTTTAATCTGATACATATTTTAAAGGACTTAATAGTATAAAAAATGTCCACTGCTATTCACTCAAAACAGGTATGTACAAAATTTTCTTTCAATTATTAAATAATTCTCTAGCAAATGAGGATGGTGAACTGAACTGACCTTTCCTCAGTTTCCAACAAGCATTTAATACACTTCTGACTTGAGGTCCTGAGTTTTGTGCCTGCTTTTTTCTCTCTGCTGTTTATGTGGAAGGCATGTACCTGGGTAGTTTGCAGCCTTGTACTGTGTGGGCCATGTGAGTTTAACAAATATCTGTAGAAACTACACAGTCCCTCTTGCTATAGGCTATGCCTAGCACAAAACACCAGATGACTTCCTACTGGAGTTTTACACTGGCGTTACAACACAGGCCAGGAGATGACTCAGGGGGTGGTCACTTGTTGACCAGCCTGATTTTTAGTCACAGGGCCTATGTGGTGAGGGGAAGAACCGGGCCCTGCAAGTTATCTTCTTACCTCCTCTCTTGAGCTGTGGTGGAGTGTCCACACATATAAGCACACATGTGATAAGATAAATAACTGTAATGAAAATCCAGCGTCCTGATGCTCATCTAAGTAAGGCCGTGGTGAAAACGCTGCAGGTTTTTTCTACATTTATGTCACGTCCTCTAATCCTGTACTACAAAGATAGCTTCGATTCTCAAACAAAACAAAAAACACAAACAACAACAAAAATCCAGTTTACTTAACAGTGCTACCATGCTTATTTCCAGAATACTCTCAGAAAACTTTTTTAAAGAGCTGGGGAAGGAGGCAGAGTCATACTCACACTTTTTATTTATTTACTTCTAAAAAATACAAATTAATTATGTATAGCTTATATTTCTTTCCCTGGTTTCAATACATCTGGAAGAGATAGTTCATGAAGCTCTCACTAAAAATAGTTGACAATAAATTACATTTTCTAGAGAATAATCCCATATTATTAAATAATGGGGGAGCACTGGTTATGGAAGATTAAGGATACAAAATGTTATGCTTTGAAACTTTATATTTTGTATTTTGTAAATGGCAATGAAACAACAGGATGTTGTCAGAAACAGGTGAGCAAAACACACTATGCTTCCTCAAAGGAGTCCATGATACTAGTAGCCCCACCTCTTCTGAAACCAATTATACTTCTATTCTCAAGTAAAATACATTTAATACACACATGTGCATGCACTCACACACGAACTCCCCATTCACCCACATGAACACACACACCGTGTGGGCTCACATGTGTACAAGTCATGCAACCTTCAAGCTTAAAGCAACCAAGAAAATTCAACTAACTTCTCTATTACAGGTGTGTATAGCTTATGACAGTTCACTAGAGTCTTTGACATCCTGGAAAACAACTGTGTAGTGTATACAAATCTAGTTCTTGGTTTTAGCTGTATAAATATTAACATAACCCAACACAAAGTAAGGAACATACTCGTGAATCACAGAATAGGACTTCCTCCCAAATTATATTGCTAGAATAAATCACCAATGATGAGAACTTAACTGAGTGACTATATGTCTAATTAACATCACCACCACCATCATCATCATCTTCATTTGACCTTTGCATATATTAAGGTTTTCACCATCACTGAAAATCCTCAGTTCATGTTCTATAATATGCAGAAAGTTATTCTCCAAATCACAGTGTCTGCTGTGGTCTGGAAGATTGAGCATCAGTGTTCTTTGCAAGTACAGTAAGCAAAAATATAGAGACTTGCGTCATATCAGAATAGCCTTCCCCCAAAAGAATCATTGCAATTTTCCATAGCCACTAAAGGTTTGAGGGTACAGTTTTTATGTGACTTTTAAAACAAAAGTGGAAACACACATGTCAATGATTTTAAAAAGCAGAAAGATTGGCAATATTTTCCTGTGCTACATTTTCTCAGCACAGTTGACACTGAAACCTTCAAATCCTCTGAACCATCACACAGTGATACCAAAAAGACAGGCAGGAAGCAGAGGAAATAAAGCTTCTCCATGTTGGAACCAATCAGAGTTTTACTTGAGTAAAACTGGGTGCTGGAACACTTTAGTGAAAAAGAAATAACTCTAACTGCAGAGGACTTCTTCTTGAGGGGTTCTCTTCCTGTAAACACCTCACTGAAATCTGCTACTTGAGGATTCTTTAGTTGATAGAAATCTTAATACTTCTTTATTCTGTTATCTATGGGGTTAATTAGAAATAATTTTGTTTTTATTTTAAGTAAAATGTGTTTGCATTTGTGTGTGTGTGTGTGCATGGTGTGTATGTGTGTGTGTGTGTTTGCATGTAACTGAAGTGCCCTTTGATGCTAGAAAAAGGCAATCGAGTCCAGGAACAAGAGCTAAGAAAGAACTGTGAGCCACCTGACTTGAGTGATGAGACCCAAGCCCAGGCTCCCTGTAATGGATTGAGATGTGTACTTAACCACTGAACCAACTCTCCATGCCCGATTATATAAGTTATACATTCACATGTGAGATGTTTCTACACAGATTATATAAAGCAGGAACATCAATGGTTTTAGGTATAGATATAATGATCATGTGACCATTTCTTCAGCTGCACATCACAATGCAATGTCCGTGTGACCACTTGTCCAGCTGCACATGAGAAGAGGGGAGAACATGGTTCTAAAGGAAAATGGTTTGGAAAATTCTCTGTACTTATGGTTGACTGATGATTTTTCTCTATGTTCATAACATGTGGCATAACCAAGGTGTTCTAGAGAATTACCCTCAAAAACTATGAAAGACAACTGCAATTTTTTTTACTAAAGCTCTTGAGAAGGTTCTATTTCTAGAAGCAAAAATAAACAAAAACATTTTTTAATTCTTCAAGATATACTACATGCCTCATAGACTCTTGTGAAAATGTAAAAATGATTATGACCCTTAGATATCTGTCTTATGGAGTTTACAATCTAGTAAGGATTTGGGAGTGAATCAGAAAATAAGGCAAGTAAAAGAAGTACTTTATAAAATGGTTTGTGCATTATGAAGTTTTTAAAATATAAAAAGAAAGGCATAATGCATATCAGAGAAGAAATTTTCATTGTATGAGGTAGTTAATCAAGACTTAACTGAAATTGAGTTAAAGATGGGGAGAAGATAATTCCACCATTACATTCTGTTTTGTAATTTCTCTATCCCTTTAGGTTACAAATTACCTACATCATTGAACAGTTGTGTTCAATAATCAATAAAAACCATTATAAGATACTTAGAAATCATAACCCACTAGAGAGTGCTATAGCAGTGGGTCATTGACCTGCCTCTATGATCTGATGTTAATTATGTTCATAATTCATTGTTGATGTCCATTTTGAATGAAATGTTCATGGGAAACCTGGTGTGGAAAGAGATGGCAGATTAGAGAATGTAAAAGAATAACCACCTAATGTAAACATGGAACGAACAAAAATGATTTGCTTTATAAACATTTCAAATGTCAGAATCAAATTCAGTGGACAATGTTTACTTAAAACATGTTGCAGCAATTAAGGATAAATAGGGAAGAAAGCCAAGGGCAAGACGCAGCATTCTGTAATTAGTTAGCCTGTGTTAAGGCCGCTCTTTGCTGGGAGGAATTTAAAACATGGTCAGCATGATAAGTGGGGCTGAATTTGATAAACAGGTTAATAATCAAGTTGCTTTGTTGTGCTCCGACTGCTTCACATTTGCTCAACAATACAAATCCGCTATGGAGTGAAATCTTCTGACCACATTTCAAAACATTGTAAAGGAAATGAGTGACATTTCAGGTTGCCAGATGAAGTTACTATTACCCACTCCCCCGACAAAAGAAAAGCAGAAATCTAAGATGATGAAAAACCAAATCCATCTGCAAGATACTATCTCAAAAAAAAAAACCTCCATGTCCAGGGCTGTGTATACACACATGGAGCAAACAGCTGGGCATGTTGTCAAAAATGGGACCCTTCATTTGCACTCTGATAGGGCTCTATCCTACTAGAGTTGAGAGGAGTCCCTACATGCACCCAATCTGATTTTTCTAAGTCATCGGCCCAGCCCAGTCCAGCTAAGGATCTTCAGATTAGGTGGGTCCTACCTTATTTGGTGTCAGATCCTGGAGTTACAGACAGTCATGAGCTGCCATTTGGGTGCTGGGAGTTGAACTTGGATACTTTGGAAGAGCAGTCAGTGATCTGCAGGACTGAGCCATCTCTCCATCCTGGGAAACTATCTCTTTAATAAAGAAAAACATTTTTATATAGTGGATCTAGGAAAGTAATAAGTCATTGTCCTTTCTTTCTTCCAAATTTAGAATTAGACAGAAACTTATATTGATTTTGTAATTATTGAGGAAGCCAAAAATTTTCTATGCATAATGTATTACATAATTAGTTTTCTCCTTTGTATAATCCTGCAAAAGATACAGGTAATCTTTCAGAGCATCCTTCATTTTCTCTCCTTTGAAACTTAAGAGCCAGAGAGCTTGGTTTTGTTGTTGTTGTTTATCCTTGATACTATGTAATATGTAATAATGTAGTCTTTAGTAAAAAAAAAAAAAAAAAAAAAAAAAAAAAAAAAAAAAACTTTTTTTTTTTATTTTTCTCATTACTCCTCTTGTAAACCTTGAGATTGAACACTCCTTACTAGTGGCTAATTCATAGTGAGTGGACCTCCCTAAGTCATTTTTAAACATCTACCTTGTCTCAGTGCCCAACCTCGCTTACAAAAACCATATAATGAATGGATAAAGAGGAAAAGAACTATCAGAATCCTTGGTTTTATTTTCTTCACAAGCCACTGAGTACTTAGCTTTAGCATTCTTTTTCTTCTTATCCTATGTGTAGGGTTAGTAAGGCCCTCCTGACCTCTGCATAGTAAAGCCCTCCTGATATCTTTACCTCTGGATCTTTAACTCTGCCAACCTCTCCAAAATCTTAGGCAGTAAAAGCCCTCCAATGTGGGAACAAGGCCTATTTAAGAAGATCTGTAGTTGCTATGTTAGTATCTGTATCTTTTTAAACAACATTTATTTATTATGTATCATGAGTCTTTTGTCTCCCATGTGTATGTATGTGCTTATTGTCCATGGATGTCAAAATAAGGCACTGATACCCAAAAACTGGAGTTGAAGATTTTTGTCAACCAAGATATGGGAGTAATAATGTTAACCCAGCTCCTCTGCAATAGCAGTGAGTACTGTTAACCACTGAGCTGTGTCTCCATCTCTATTGTGTTTTCTTGTCAACGAGAATGAAGTCCAAAACTGGAGCAGCAGGAAAACAACATAGTATAATCACAGAGAAAAGAACCCTAGTCAATTGTCTGAGAACTATTTGATTATCCATTTCCAGTGTTAGGTTTAACCGATTCTCCATAGAGCCCAGGCTGGAATCTAGCAGCTATTTAATAAGAAGGAACATACACTAGTTTAATATTGAATATCAATTGATAGATGCTTTGTTTTTAATTGTAAAGTTACATTTTCAAATTGAAAATTAATACCAGATAGTTCAAACTGCATAAAAATATAAAGATAAAGATCTATTCAAGTTTGCACAGTTATATATAACTTTCTAAACTCCCCATTCTGGCCTTATCCTTTGAGAACCCTCTTTTTACCTTTATATATTTTAGACAGAATCTCCATGTAAGAAGGTAGTTCACAGTCATCCTGCACCTCTGCCCCCTGAATGCTGACATAATAGGGTACTTTGAGGATCCTTCCAGATGAGCAGAATTCTTTTGCATTCTGCAATGTTTATTGCTAGGTTCAGAGTTTGGGAAAGTTGAAAATTAAATACAGAATTCATGATTTATTCTCTTGTGTTTATTCCATACTTCAAGGAAAGGTAGTAGTCACAATTAGATTCAGAAAGCATTTTTTAAATAATTCTTGATAACCTTGTGAGAAAGATGAATAAATGGAGGTCAGATGACAAACAAGACAGGGAGATTTGTAGCTGATTGAACATTTGTGCTTTAGAGGTTGATTGATGTCCTCACATCAACATAGAGAGGTTGATGCTTACAATGTCATGCCTTTGAATGCTGGTCTCAATTCTGTCTATCTACTTCATTATGTTTACCAAAAATTTCTATAATTACAAGTAACATGCTCATCAAATTTGCTAATGATACCTGATTTGGGGAAAATTAACCCAACCATGTCACAATCAATAGTCATATACTACAAAGTACTTTTATCTGGATAAATGTATGGCTACAAGCAAAGTAGATCATCACTTCATTTAAAATATGTATCTGACATTGAAACATGTAACTCTGTGCACATAGGTCTAAAAAAAGCATATGAGTGAGTTTGTTTATGAATATGTTAGTAAGTCTAATTGGAGGAAAGTTTAAGTGGACATGTATGGGGTTCCATGGAGTATGAAGGGTCTATTGATTACGAAGATGAAGTAGGGATATATAAAGGAAACCTGCTCCAGCAGCATTGGAGGTAACTGATCCAAAATGTATTATAGAATCTATTTCAAGAACCTGGCATGGGCAATGAGACTCAAACATGGCAGATACAGAGGTTACAAAAGAAAGTTGATAAACATCTTTTTTATTGAGGTTTCCCGGAGTACAGGACACAGCAATACAAACTACACCACATGTGCCAGAATAAACAACATAGTGAGGGTTTCACAAAGATGTAGATGGCAGTCTAACGAAAACACTTAACAGTGGTTGGACTTCGTGTCAAACTTAGGAGTTTTTCTAATGGGGAAATGGCAACATTATTTACCTTTAAAGAATCAAGTAATTAATGTAGATATTAAAATTTAATAACTTTTTGTTTTATCAATAACCTAAACTTTATATAAATGTTCAATGTTTTCACCACATTCCTTAGCCTGTTTTCAATTTTCTTTTTTTATAGGTCTTTTCTCCCCTGGTAGGAGGAATGATGTTCGTCTGCTACTTCTCTATTTTATTATAGTCTTCCATGTTCCAACTCTCTGTTGACATTATCCTGATTTTTAATGGTTTCAAATATATCTGTTGTTCCTTTCATCTTTACGATTTCCTTCCTTTTATTTTTTTCTAATGAAGATCTTAAGATATTTGCTTAATTTTATCCTCCCCTTGTTCTTTCCTTTCTTTTTAACAGTAGTGTGTCATTTGAGGATGTCTCTTCTCTAACCTTTTGATCAGTATTTGACATCTTTTGTCTTCATTACTATCATTTCTTAGTGAGTTTATTTATATACTGACCTAATTGATTTTTTTTGAAGTGCTGATGTGAATTGTTTTAGTGTTTTCTTGTTGTTGCTGACAATTGGTAGCATTGAAATTTAATGTTATTGGTTCTACATTAGCGGAATTAATGTACATACTTTCTGGTTTTAATTTTAGGGGTTCTATTTCTTTGATTTAATATATTGCAAAGGTTTGAAAATCCATATTTATGCCCTTGACATAGTTTGATTTTTTCTGTTTTTAAATTTACTACAGATTCTTCTTAGTCTGTCCACTTGGTCAATATTCCTCTTGCTCTCTAACATGTCTGAATATAGCATTCTTTTTACTCTTTCCTCATCTCAATCATGTATCCAAAAACAATATTTCTCCCCCAGGAAGTCTGCCTGCACTTCACTGTTCTAATTATTCTCATGTTTTTCTATATAGACCTCCACTCCTCCCTCACCTCTCTTCTCAATGGGTTCAACACCTTTGCCTGGGTTGATGGCCACCATTGTAACTCAGCAAGTTAAAAAAAAATGTAAATTTCTTTATCTAAAATTATGTTCTGTCATCTCTTGTTTTGATTTGCCTAAACAAAAAGTTCTTTCCTCAAAAGGACAAAAAAAAATATTTTCGAGCCCAATATGAGTAAACATAACTTGGTAGGGGAGATTTAGGTTTCACCAAATAAATTTTCACTTTCAAAACTTGTTTCCTGAAGTGTCTATACTCACAAAATTAAATAAGTCATCAATCAAGCCATTTTGAAAATTCATAGGTAAAAATAGTAGTTGGGCAGGTCAAAGGAGAAAAGGGACCTATCTGTCATAGGTTGCAGATGTCATCTGATAATTCTTTTAGATTTGGAGTTTGTGGAAACTTGTATTTTGTTAATATATTTCAGAAGGTTCTGAAATGGGAGGCTGTGAGATGTCTTAATGGGTGATAACTTGTTACCATACCTAAGAATATAAGTTTAATGTCCTGGGCAAGAATGAGTAGAAATACAGAACACACTTCTAACAACTAGCCTTTGGCCTCCACAGCACATAGTAGCATGTGCACAGAGACCCACACACATACACTCATACAGGCTTTACCAGGTAGTCACAAGGATATTAGGTCATATGCAGTGATGTCTCTTTCACAAAGCTATAGCTGATTATTTGTTCAAATTTCCTAAACAGACAAGCAGATGTTGTAACCTCCAGTGGTGTGAGGCAATGTTCAATTTTAATGTTATGAACCTATACTTCAAATCTAAAAAACAATAGCTTTTGAAATGCCATGATAATTAAAAGTGAGATTGATTCTCAGTTTTCTGAGAAACCTCCATACTGTATTCCAAAGTGGCTGAACAAGCTTACACTCCCACCAACAATGGAGGAATGTTCCCCTTGCTCTGCATCCTCTCCAGCATAGGCTGTCCTCTGTGTCTTTTATCTTAGCCAATCTAACAGGTGTCAGATAGTATCTCAAAGTTGTTTTGATTTGCATTTCTCTGATGGCTAAAGATGATGAGCACTTTTTCAGGTGCCTTTCAGCCATTTGTAATTCTTCTGCTGAGAATTCCCTTTTTTGAGAATTTCCCCATTTTTTTATTGAGTTATTCAAGGTTTTGGGCTCTAGATTCTTGAGTCCTTTATATATCTTAGAGATCAGTCCTCTATCACTTGTAGGGTTGGTGAAATCTTTTCCCATTCTGTAGGCTGTCGTTTTGTCCTATTGACAGTGTCCTTGACTTTACAGAAGCTTCTTAGTTTCAGAAGATCCCACTTATTGATTGTTGTTCTTAGTGTCTGTGCCACTGGTGTTATATTTAGGAAGTGGTCACCTGTGCCAATTCGTAGAAGTGTATTTCCCACTTTCTTTTCTATCAAGTTCAAAGTGGCTGGGTTTAAGTTGAGGTGTTTGATCCACTTGGATTTGAGTTTTGTGCAGGGTGACAGGCTTGGATCTATTTGCATTTTTCTACACACTTCCATCCAGCTATGCCAACACCATTTGTTAAATATACTATCTTTTATCCATTGAATATTTTGGGCCTCTTTGTCAAAGATCAGGTGTTCATAGATTTTTGGGTTAATGTTGGATCCTCAATTCTATTCCATTAATCCACAAGTCTGTTTTAATGCCAGTACCAGGCTGTTTTTATTACTGTAGCTCTATAGTATAACTTGAAGTCAGGGATGGTGATACCTCCTGAGGTTCTTTTGTTGAGTAAAATTGTTTTGGCAATCCTGGCTTTCCTGTTATTCCGAATGAAATTGAGTATTGTTCTTTCAAGGTCCAAAAAATATTGTGTTGGGATTTTGATGGGCAGTGCATTGAATCTGTAGATTGCTTTTGGTAGAATTGACATTTTTACTTGTTTGTAATATTTTAAAGGTTATTTACAAACCTTGAATTTCAACAGAGGTGGGAGGGCAGATCTCTGTGAGTTCCAGCACCAACTCCCCTGCCACTACAGAATGAATATTAGGGGAGCCAGGGTTATAGAGAGACACCTTGTCTCAGAAATTACATAAATAGTAAATAATACATAAATAAATAATAAAATAAAGATTATTTTCTACTGTTTTCAATAATTAGCAGCACTCATTTTTAACATGTATATGTATGTAAGTATAGAATATAGTAGAGTATTTGAGTATTGCACAGGTGTGTGACAATGCTAAACATTTCTATCCACATGTGCAGAGGTCAGTGAAGACTTGTATTTTCTGCTCTTTCACAATCTACTTCCCCTTGAGACATAGTCTTTCACTGTTTCTGGAGAGAAAGGGGCCCCAAACCTAGTGGTCTTCCTGTCTTTGCCTGTCACAAGGCTGAAGCACCAGCTGGCACATGACCAGAGCTGCGAGTTTTACATGGGTGATGGAACCTAAAGACAGATCTTACAATTTAAATAGAAAGCACTCTTGCCCACTAGTCTATTTCCTAATAGCCTTCTTAAATCTTTAGATAAGCAATACTTACAACAATCATTAGTATAATACCAGTGTGAAATGCACTCCTAAAATTCTGGGTAAAAAACCTTTATTCATTGAAACTTTTAAGTCTTCATTTTAAGACAATGCCTTCAAGTGTGAATAAGATAACAATAACACACCTTTAATTTATACTGTTCATTTCTTGCATTCGTTCTTTATAGAACAAGGTGAGGATTTGCATTTATTTTATCATATACTGCCTGCATTTCCTTCCTAGAAACACATAAAGTCCTCTTCTCCATTTTTTTCTCTTTAAAATGAAATTCTCAGATTCTGGATGTGACATATTATGTGGAATCAATTCCACTATTTCAAGTCCTTCTGAAATTTTCCATCAGTTATATCTTCTGAAATTATATCATTGCAGGAACAACCCTATCCTTGGTTCTTTATATGTGTTAGCTTGGCTCAGGTTCTTTCCATTGTTCAATAAATGATCCTGGATTTTCTAATGTACATTTTCTCTTTGATGCCCTTAACCTTATATTCCTATTTATAACGTAGTAACCTATATCTTCTCCACTCTTCATAAACCTTTGGCAAGATAATTGGCTACTATAGTGATTTCATCTTACATATCCTAGGCATGGTCAACTGGAGAATAAAGAATTCACACCCAATGACCAAAATGGTCATCTTTAGCTCTAGTTTACTTTCTCCCTTTGAATTTCACTTGTTACTCTTTCATCTGTGTTGCTTTGATTTATTAGTATTGTACAGTTCCTCAGTGAGGCTTCTTATAACATTGTCCATTAGCACATCAAAAAAATCTCATTTTGTTTTCAAATAGATAATATTTAATGATTTAGATGAAAATAGCTGTCAAGTGTTTAAAAGCACAAAACTATGATAATTCTTTGTGTCATTGATGACTACTAGATAATTTTCTGATAAGTGTTCACTGATGATGATGAAGAGAAATAGTCAGATTCAGGGAAAAACGTGGGCATCAATGATATTGTGCCTTAAAAAGCCATGTGATGGAAATTCACTCAGACTCACTGCAGCCTCACTGAGAATAATGACCTGCAGTGAGAGATGACAATTGTTCATGCTTTTCATTCTAATAAATTTCAATGCATTGAAGTAAGTATGTTCATAGAGGATGTACTAAGTATTTAAAAGCACTGATCTTTGAAGGAGTTATTCCCTCAGCACTGCCAGTGAGGTAGAAATGTCTTTTGGAGATATTTAGAGATACTTTGAATTTTCTATCATTGCTGTAACAGCAACTTGAATATAGAATTTAATTAGACAATAATAAAAGATGAAGAGGAAGAGTTTAAGAAGGAGAAAATACATATAGTGAAATGATTTGGAGAAGTATATAGGACAGAAATAAATTTTTTCAGGGTCCTTGAGAATTAGTAAGATGTATCTTATGGAAACAAAGGAACCTAAAAATCTACAAGTCAAAGAGGAGATGTTGGCCATTTTTTATTAGCAGAATTTTTCAGGTCTTGCCAAGGTAATTTGTAAACCAGAAAATGAGAATAAAAATAGCATCTGCTGAGAAGATATGAAGATATTTTTTGAAGAAAATATGACTATGATAGCTAACATTAAATAGTACATTGGCATGTGTTCCTTTTAATGGCATGAGCACATTTTGTGAAATTGGTTGTTGGTCAATTTTATTGTCTTTCAAATACCACAGAGTATCTTAAAATAAATTGAGTGGTACATTCACTCTATTGTTTTTCTAAATGCCACTATGCAGCATGTGAATGTAATGATAATGGACATGTGAGCATCCACAGTATAAACCTAGCCTGATCAATTTCTTCAGGGCTATAGTTTTATATACTGAAAAGCTATTTTATGATAGTTGATAATATGATTTTCAAATTTACTTCTGATAAAATATGTATCCCCGACGTTGATGGAGATATAATCAGTAAGAGATATCACATTTGAAATACCAACTAGAAATAAACACACCACAAAACAGCCTGAATATTTTATCAGCCTAGCTTCAAATCTAGTCCTTGAGATCACTCGCTGTCCGATGACAGAACCTGAAACAAACATATTTAGCTTAAATTACTCCAATGGATTGCTCTAACCAAACCATGGTGAACCAGATTATTTCAGCCATTTGGCTGATCACTAGGTGAGTCACTCATGGTCTTCTCAGTAAGGATGTTAGTTTTATGTTTCTGAGCTAGCACCATAGTGGTTCCAAGGAAAATCCATGAAGAGGTGGAACGGCCTGTACGTGGGGCTCTATCATATATCTGAATGTTGTTTTCAATAGTTTGGAGTAATTCAAAGGGCCTCTGTCTGCATTCACTTCTCCATTGCAGAAAAATACACTACTCATAAGAGGACATAAGGGAGGGAGAAATGGTATTTAATTGCTGCCTTTGTGCACCTTCAGCTCCCAGCTTTTGAACTCTCCTAGAACCACAGTGAGGGGTGGAGAGATGGCTACTTTACTAGAACAAAATGGTGTTTTGTAGGCTAAAATTGTTTAAGGCATCACTATTACAGGCCTGAGTGGACTAGAGATTTTCTTGTGAATATAGTCCAAAAGTTACAGGAAGAGAGGTGTGTGGCCTAGCTTCCATTTGTGGAGGGAGGACAGACTGTTTTGCTTTGCTAGTCATTGTGTTTTGAGTTCTGAGAATAAATTATTTTTATAGTGTTTTATAGGATCCTCTCCAGTGGCTGTGTGCTTGTGTCTCTGTATTACCCCTCTGCTGAGTCTTCGCAGAAACCACACACACCATGCTTTATCCTGTGGATATAAATCTACTAAACTTTTAGATTTTTCTACCCAGATCCCCTGATCTTCCATGTCCCTTCGTTTGACTTCCATTATATCTTCTCACATAACTCCTACCTATATATTCCTGCTTTGTTTGGTCATACAACAGGGTTTGATATGCTCTATAATCATTCTCTCCAGATCCATTTTCTCTCATAGTATTATTAATATGCTATTAATCAGTTCTATTGTTTTCGCATAAGAATAATGAGTGTAAGAGTTAGGAAAAAACTCTTACTGTAATGTTGATTGTACTGTTTTAATTTGAATTTCAAAGCTAAGACAGTTATAAGAGAACAGGAGGGTCACTTAGATTTTTGTGTTCTCCAAAATGTCTTGTGCTAAACTATTCTGCTAGGTGCATATATGGTAAACAAACCATCTTACAAAATATGGCATATGGGAGCATGATGATTTTTCAGAGCTAATGCTCACCTCATGTATGCACTTCACACAGTGCATTAGATGTACCACATTCAGGAGCTCAGCGGGGATCTGTTTCTGTATGTCAAGGCTGAGAAGTTTCCAATTGTGTGTCAGGCAGGTGCTGTACAGGGCACGCAGGAGATGAGCCCTTGCTTATCTGTGATTTAAATTAAAAACAGAAAAGAAAAGCCTCAGAAAGCATTTATGGATAGTGAGTTCAAGCTTCCACCACTGTCTTCATTAGCATTTCAACTCAGGAAAGCCCCCTAAGAATCTAATTGATATGCTTGGGGAAGTTCAGTGACTGTGCTATTGGGCTGCTTAGCAGTCACACTGTGGCAAAGTTGCAACAGTCTGAAAGGGCACCCGTCATGTGGGTGAAGAGATCCAGAAAGGCATACTTTGCTGTCATCCCCTCAGGACCTGGGGACCTGCAGGCCTGACTCATGCCAGTGATGGCTGCGACATTTATGGGCCAACCTGCATGTCTTTCATCGAGAGACAATTACCGGTAGTGCTGAGGCAGGACTGAGCCTCTGGGCACAGGAGCTGTCATACCTACTGCTGAGGTTTGTGAATTAATGATCAGATGGATTCAGCATGTTGTACAACATTAACTAGAAATTGTCAGCTCCTTGGTGAGTGTCCAGCAGTTGTCTCTTTATACATTTCCTTTCATTCTGGGTCTAAATATTAAAAGATAAACAGTATTTTAGATATCCTACTTCCTTGATTTTAAGATGTCTTTAGTCTGAACAGGAACCTTGGAAATGCCTGTTTGTACTATGCATAGACTTGGTTGTATCATGGCCCTAATATGATGCAACATTCCTCGTCTTAATTTCATTGTTATATAATAAAAGATTCTTGATACTTTTTGACTATACATCTCATTTTCATATCCACAAGTGCTGTTGGACCATATTCTATATTTCCTTGGAGATGATGATATAAATTTAGAAGAGTGTGTTTTATGAATAACATCAACACAGCATGCTTACTGACCTCTCTCTTTTTCTCTCTCTGCCTTCTTCCTACCTATATGGTAGGTATGTAGTTAGCAAGGTATAAAATATGTCCTGCTCATGCTTAGCATTCATAATGCAAAGATAAGTGGAACATGTTTCTATATTTAAGGCTGGAAAGAATCCAAAGGCACTGAGCAGCTAACAGAAGAGTGACAAGCTGGAAGGAGATGTCTGGCGACCCTGAGTTCTAGGATTCTCACCTGTTATGTTAAGCATTCTGTGAAACTTCTCGTGTTTTTCAGCTTAATATTCTTGAGATATATAATAGATATATGTTATTAGATATTTTCAAATTTCTCACAACTAAATGTAAGTTTTTAAAGAAAAAGGTTTTTCCCCTGATTTTTACCTAGAATATTACCTACTTTTGCAATATTCATATTACAGTTCAATAAGACATTGATAGAAACTGTGGCACAAGTTAGTAAGGGCTTGTCTATATAATTTACAATCCCAGACCTCCTCCTAACTCACTCTAGGTTCCCATTTCCTCTGTCAGCCACCAACAGTGGAGCTTTGAGTACGGCTCTAGCCCTTTCTCCCAGTTACTGTTGGAATGAATCACCTTACTTACCAAGATAAATGAATAATTAATCATTCCTTCCTGCTTGGAAAAATCCCTACATATGGCTAGGCAGCAGGGTATATTTAGAGGAAGAGCTGTCAAACAGTGCCCCTCCTCAAATGGTAAAGAATGGTATTTTTCACCAGACATAGAGGCAGATCATCAGTGAGCAAGCACAAGAACAAACACTATGATGCTACCAAGCAATAGGAGTTCTGGAAAGATGGGTAATAGAAGTAATTTTTAATGAAAAAAATCTGAAATTGAGGTTTGCTCTTGTTTTAATAAATAAAAACATAATAACTGATGGGTTTCTGTTGCTTAGTTTAGTTTAATGTTGCTTTTGTGAAAATCTAGAAGGCTTAGACAATATTTACTTGAATGTAGCACAGCCCATAAGATAAAGATAAATTGCCTCAATTTGATTCCTCAATTTGGTAGCATTTTGTGTAGTCTCTGTGCATTGTACCAATCAACAGTTTCTAAAGATATGCTTTCAGAGTATCCAAAATATGTTTGCTACTTGAAGAGATTCTCATATACCAAATGCCAAGGGCCATGGATGAAGAGGGTGTAGTGAAATCTACATTGAAGGCCATGATGATTGAAGGCAAATTTTGATCATCTACTGTGATCCTTTTTCCAGGAAAGGTATGATTTTTAACTCCAATTCAAGAGGTTTACCATACACTTTTACTCATGTGAGAAACAGATTGTGTGAGCATGGATTATATGGCAGGTGTTTCTGAGCCCTACAAAGGCCGGGCTGCCATTTGAAATCGAGCTCTAACATTTGATTCTTATTCCACAAATGCTCAAGGGAAAGGTTGGCATTACTCATTTGTGTTCCTATCTGCTTTTGGTGTCAGTACCGAGGCTTAGTACCTGCGCATTTCGAGTGGATGGATGCAGCCCACTAAAGGAAGAAAGGCAGTAGAGATTCTTAAACCTCTGGAAGAAGTCATTTCCCCCACATTTTAGCCTAGGTCTCCCCCTTTTTTAAGTGAAGCCATCATGGTAAAAAGGATTTCCAAACAAACTGTTGTGTAGCTAAAACTAGAAGTTGTGGTGGATATGGTGATGCTAAGCAATGCCCTTTGGAGAATGGGCTTTTCAAGAAGTCGGGAGTAATGTTTCTTTGAGAGTCAGAAGGCTTCTGTGTAGAAGAGATGTGCTGATGTTATTCTCTACTCTTATTTCTTTTGTTCTACCAAAAAGTTTATCTCATACATTGATTTCTTTGGTGATGGAGAAGATAGCTTACATTCTTATATGAAGAATGTGTTTGCTGAAATTTTTTCTATGCTTTTTTTACCCCAGCAGGATATAATGCTTGCAAACTTTGAAACACTGCTCCTGGGAATTGCCAGTGGGTGTACACCTTGACTCTACCCTGTCAAGGGCAATGTGTACCAATAGAGGTACATTAGGACAAGAAAGCTGCCCATTGTAAAAGACTGAAGTGTATAATTCAGTGTAGTTGGTGGCCTGGGTACTAAAGTACTGAAGCCTCTTGTAAATATTATAGAAACAAAAATAATGTCTGTAACCATACCTTTATAATTTGGGATAGAGTGGCACAGTTGTTGGGAAGGGAAGACATAAGGCAGAGGAAAGGACATATGCTGTGTGATGATGTGAGTGAACGTCGGAGACAGTTAAAAGGGTGAGCCATTGTATGAAGAAACAGAGAAGATGAAAATCAAGGGGAGTCTACTAAATTATCCTTTGGTGGAAAAAGTCATAATGTACCTAAACTTTGTATGCTAATTTCTAAAAAGAATGATAAGTATATTCCAGACCATGAGTTGGGATCTCTCCCTGACTGTCATGAGAAATCCCTTACCTGTGCCTTCTCAACACATTGATTCTGTTCAGTACTAATGTGTGGGTGAGTGGATAAGATGCTGGAGAGTAGTATATTCTTTAATGGGAACTCACCAGTTACCAAGGCAGGACAAGGAGGATGCAGCTCCATCTGGCCCTGGACAGGTTAACCTTGCAGGGTATGTGTATGGAAGTTGGGCTTTTTTGCTGTTGGGAGCAAGAGAGACACTGTGTGAGAAATGGATATGTTTCCTTTTTCTTTATTCAAACTTCACAATCTTTCCAGCTGCACTTGGGTTTCTAAAGTGCTACTGATAAGCTGACAATTTTGTTTTAGGGGCTTGATAGGAACTGAGAGATTAAACACTGCAAACTGTGAGCACTAAGCTGTCCCCTAGGTAAATAAACAAATGCACTTCCAAAGAGATGTAAAATTGCTTTTACAGACTTAGCTTTCACTACCACTCTAATAAAGCTTGTAAAAATATCCTCTAATCGCTCTGCGGCACTCCAAACATCACAGAGATTCTCCTTCAAATCCTCTACGACTCCCTTGTTCTACAGGTAGATGTTTATATTATGACAGATGCCTCTAATTAGCTAAACAGGAAAACTAACCAAATAATGCCTTGCATGAAAATTCACCTTTCTGGACCTAGCTCCCTATGCGAATAGTCTGCTTCTACGTGACTTTTGTTTTTCCCATAAGTCTATGTGTGTTCATCTATACACATAAGCAGCAAGAGTTATAAATCCTTTTCATATAAAAACAGAAGTCCTGAATTGTAGGTTGTCACTGGGTATAGTTTCGGGGAGTTTGCGGTCTATGGGCCCATTGCTCATGCTCTGTGCCCACATGAACAACACAAATAAGCAGTAAATGGAGCATCTAGGGCTTTGAATTCTGAAAAGGCCCTGCCTACTGCAACACTGTAGCTGGGAACTTCAAGATGAATCAATGACAGAACATTCAGGTGATGGGAAGCATTACTGCAGACTGTCTTCTGTTTCCTGTTCTTGAGAAAGGGCAACATATGCTTTTGTTCTTGCTCAGCCCCTGACTAATTCAGTAGAATGACTTCCCTAGAATGAAGCACAGCAAACATTGGTTGGTAACTTGCTTGTATTTTTTTCTGAGATTGCTTTTCAATTATTCTATTGTGCATTAACATAAAAGAATCACAGGTAACTGAAAGGAGAATTACTTATTAAACAGGTTTTATCAGGAAGCAACTTATACAGAGTAAGACAAGACTCAATTGCTGAATCACTGGAAGACTGTAGACTATCCACGCCACTCATGCTACCTGACCCAGTTTTCCTTACCATCCAAGACTGCAAGAGAGAGGGCTTGCATACCTGTACCCTGATCTTAAGCTGGTCCTCCAGTCACGCCCTAAATACTGATGCCCAGAGCCTGTAAATGTTCCTCAGATCTATGATGGCCAAAAGGCCACGCCTCAAGGTTAAGGTGGAATAATACCTGCTCTCCACTACAATGCTTTGCTAAGGGATGGTGTAATCTAGCTTCCCTCAATTTTACAATTCAACCCCTTAACTCCTAGATTAATAAGTGTCCAACAGAAGGGAGTGTGACTCTAGTGCAACTTTCGAGAAAGTAGAGTCTGTTCTTATAGCATATAACAACTGCCCAAGGACACTAACTGTTGTTTTTAAAACAGGATAAATATTAATTGTTTCAAACAGAATTGATAAATATATATAGGAAATGAAAAAAATGAAGGTTCTACTTAAATCAATCTGCATTCTTAGATATTGTCAGGACCCACACTAACTGTAAAGTTCTCAGGTTCCTAATTAGCACCAACCACTGACAGTCCTTATGAATACTAATTCTACTAATTCTGCATATTATACTTCATAATATCAAGTATATCACCTTATTTTTTTTTCATGTCTGAGCTTAATTCTATGATTCTCAAGTCCTGGTTTCATGGGCTTGGCAGTTGAGTCATACTACCTGAATTTGTACCTGGAGAGTTGCTAATCACACACACACACACACACACACACACACACACACACACATTTTATTCCATCATCTGAGATCCACACAAACTAACTTTGAGATGACTTTGCTTTTTAGGAGCATAAGGAAATGGTAAGAGGCAGCCTGGCCACTGATAGGTTCATCAGGTCATATTTGAAGGAGAGGAGAGTAATAAAGGTCCCTGGGAAAGAATATCACAAAAGGTAGGGTATGATGAAGATTCTAGTCTAGGAACAATGTCTCAACTCCCACATCACTATGCTTGCTTTGTATACTAGTTTTCCTTTTGATTTGAGAATCTATTCTCTTTATGTCAAAATATATATTCTGTTTATATACAAACACATATAATATATGCAATCCTATGTTGATAATAATACAGTATATTAATATACATTAAAATGGACATATACTAAGTTTCACATATTTGTAGAATTTTTTTTATTTTAGAAGATATATTTGTACATAAATAGAGGCCTTCATGGTCATATGAATGCCAAGGGTTCTATTCTGGTCCTGTTTCCTCAAGCACAAAGGGTATGTTGGACACCTGCTCTTGTTTTTCAAATAGCAGAAATAACTATGGAAGCCAACCTTTGAATTTGCTGCTATCCTTCCCAAGTGGCATTTCCTAATAGCATCATCATTTTTTAATTCTCAATATTCTTGTTTGAAGCTTGAAATTTTGATGCAGAGCTCTTTATAATATGGAGCCTTCTTTCTTTTTCATTCCAGACCCCTTTTCTCTCTTCATCTCTGACCTATAAATCTAGTTTTTCTCAAATACACAATTTCCGTTTTTCATGCTTTCTCTCTTTTTTATCCCCTGCCTACTGAGCCACCTCCTCCAATCCATACAGTCCACCCTATCATATGCAACATACAGCTCATAGTTTCCAGTGGGAGGTATGAGCTACCAATGAGGCAACTCTTCTAGTGCCAGTGAGGCTCATTGTAGATAGGCTTTTATGTGACTTCTTTCAGCATATTAATATGTTGTAATGTTGTCTTTTTTTCTCAGTTGACATGCTGTGAACAAAACACTTTACTCTACCCCCCACGTAGCTTGTGGTACATGTGGCATAGATTAGCCTTGTCCTGAAACAACTTTGTCAAGATAAACACAGGCATTCACTCCAGATCTAATGTCAGAGCTGAACAACACACTACCATATTTTCCCTGGTTTACTTCTAAGTCTGTTTTTCCCTCTCTTTTTAATTAGTTATTTGAGATTTTAATACAACATATAGTACAACTACGTACTATTCTCTCAAATACCTAGGAGCTGCTTCCCCAATAATTGACTCGAGGCTTAATATTATAGTAACTGCTGGCCCAGTAGCTCAGACATATTATTAACTAGCTCTTACACTTAAATGTATCTATAACTCTTATCTATGTTTAACCACATGGCCTTGGTACCTTTTCTCAGTCCAACATTCTCATCTTGCACCCTCTGTGTCTGGCTGAAGACTACATCTGTGCCTTTCCTCTTCCCAGAATTCTCCTAGTCTGGTTGCCCCACTGATACTTTTTGCCTGGCTACTGGTCAATCAACCTTTTATTAAACCAATGCGAGTGGCAAATCTTTACAGTGTACAAGAGCATTATCCAACAGTACTTCCCTTTTTTCAAAACAAGAACCTGAATCTAATCTCCTTCATTTAGCTTTTTTTTCCTGACCATTATTCATAACAACTCGTAACCAATACTAAAATCAAAGACAAACATCCACAATTCATCTTTTTGGGAAATGTGGGTATAGTTCTCCAGATTGCTTCCTGCAGATTGGGAGTGCTGGTAATCTTATGGGACCAAAAGAAAATTCACAATTATGGTCAAATTCTAAGTAGAGTAGTCTGTGAGGCTGGATCATCTCAATTAGCAGCCTTAAAGTTGTTCTAGGTGCAGAACTCAGAGGAAACTATAACAGAGATCCTCTAAAATGTTTGATCACCTGACCCATCCTTTCCCACTGGAGATTTTTCAGAGCCTCTTTCTTGATCAAACTTTGTTTTTTCTTAATCCCAAGTGAATTCATAGCCTCTCATTTTCTATGGAGATAAAAGCATGCCCTCTTTAAGGCATTTCCAAATTTTGTAAATTACATTAATCTCACAGCATTTACAATCAAAGAGTTCTTGCTCTTTCCTCTGCAGTCAAAAAAGCTCAAAGACAATGCAATATCATACAGTATCCTGACTCTCCATTTTTTTTCATGCTTATTTTTTCACTCATTTCCATTTTTTTAAGTACTTGGTAGCAACATTTTCTTGGGTAGGTACTGTTTGCTCGCAGGCAGCAAATGCAAGGTCTTTAAAAGAGGTTTCCTGACTCAGCATTAAAGGCAAAAATCATTTAAGAGGCCTTACTACCA
Source organism: Sigmodon hispidus (assembly GCA_004025045.1). Lineage (NCBI taxonomy): Eukaryota > Metazoa > Chordata > Mammalia > Rodentia > Cricetidae > Sigmodon > Sigmodon hispidus. The sequence goes on from PVIH01000669.1 coordinate 71,559, forward strand.
AACATTTAAATGGGGTTTGTGAGCAGCATTATGTGGATGTACATGCCCCATATTGGAGCAATATTTGTACTCTCACTTCAAACTGACCATAAATTCCATTGTCACCTAAATCAGGTAACCATGCATATAAAATTCTCTCTTTGACCTTGAATAAGGATATACAGGGATAAAAAAAAAAATTCAGAGGGAAAGATGAACACAAAGAAAATATAGGTGTAGCAATTTGTATTTCTTCCCTTGATAAGCCATGCTTATCATTCTTATCCTCTGTATAGTTATTGTTAACTCTTCCACACATTTTAAATTCTTTTTACTGTGTTTTTTTTGATAAATACAAAATAAAGAAGGAAGAAAAAAAACAGAAAAAAAATAAAATAAAATTCTCTCTTTTCTCATTTGTGGACTATAACTCACTGATAGACAATTGACTTATCACCTCACAAAGTGAACTCAAACATAGAAAGAATGCAGAAACTATCAGACCATGGCATAGGTATTCTCCAGGGAAGGACCACATCTCATCTTGATGTAAAGCTAAGAGACAAATTCTGAGATGGCAATTACCTCAGGGGAGCTTATTCTATGTACTATAGAGGATGACATAGGGTGGCTGACTTTTACTGAAACACAAGTAATAGGTAGTACTGTGTTTATTCAGGGAAATACTGAGGGCCACAGGTATTGATTTTTAAAGAGCCAGAAACAGCCAATTTAAGGTTGAAGCCAGATTATTGAAGGCAAGGTATGACAAGCTAACTGTTAGGGATGTCCAATTTCCCCAACGAGGCCTAGACGTCCATGAGTTAATTGTACCATAACCATTCCTGGAGAAAAGAGATATAGTGAATGTCTTCTTTCTTCTTCTTTTTAAAAGATTTATTTATTATATATACAGTATACAGAAGCGGGCACCAGATGACATTATAGATGGTTGAGACTCACCATGAGGTTGCTGGGAATTGAACTCAGGACCTCAGGAAGAACAGTCAGTGCTATTAACCTCCAAGCCATCTCTCCAGTCCTCCTCTCTTCTTTATTAAAGGGTTAATAAAGAAGACTTTACTGTGAGTGCCAAAGTACTTCTCATGGCCCTGCATTCCTGGAAGATGGCTTGAGCCTCATCCTTTAGATTACTGTGGTATTTTTAAAGCATGAGCTGTACTGAGGAGCATGAGTGAACAGGAGTGGTAAGAGAATGGCCCAGTTTTTTCAGGAAAACTAAATACCTAACAGTACTAAGTCAGTCACACATTCTGAAAGAACTCAAGCTGCCACACCAAAGGCTCACCCATCCTTCAATCCTGCTGGATATGTGCTTGCTGAAGAAAATGAATGTGCCAGCCTTCAGTGCACTCTCTGAGGTATTCACCTCAAAATTTTTGTTAATGAAGAATGTTCATTGACACTCTGGATTTCAGAGGAGATTTTGTTCTTCTGGTTATGTATGCTTTTGAGTTTAAATTGTTCAACATCCTTTAGAGTTTGCAAAGCACCATGGAAAATCATCGAAATGAAAAGCATTAAAATATGTAAATTGTTGCTATTGTTCTTAAGTGCTTCTTCACATAGAATCTGATCAGTTCAAAGACAAAGCAAGGCTGCTTTCATGTCAACAGCGATTATGTTTACAGCATGGGGTCCTTTCCTACATGAGAATTATGACTTTTGGAAAGTTTTTTTAAGTTGTTCTGAAGTTTCAGAGTTTTTAATTTCATTTTCATTAACCTCTTTTTGTTCTAACTTTCATTTGTATCCTTCTATTTTAAAGAATTTTTTCAGTTCAGAGCAAGTTGCAAAGGTGTGCAGTAGTAAAACTAAAAGACAATATTATTCTCAGTGTTTTTAGGTAGATTCTGATTTTAAAAATGAATTCATTTTTTTCATGTAAATTATAACAAATGGTGATTGAGGAGTCATGCCTCTAAAGTATGACAGCAATGATCACTCAATGAAGTTTATTTTTTTTCTAACTTTTTTCTTTATTATATTTTGTTTTGGTAGGTTTTGTTGTTTTATTTTCTTTTTTGTTTGTTTAGAGATAGGGTTTCTCAGTGTAATATATCAAATTTATCTTTTTTTAAAAAAAACTTTGTTTTTAAAGCAGATTTTTGCTAGTTTTGTAGTTCTAGTTGGCCTGATACTCACTATACAGACCAGACTGGTCTTGAGAATTTCCAAGCACCTTTCCAGCCTCTGACACTTGAATGCTAGTATAGGTTATCCTAGCTGTTTTCACATCTAGTTCTTCATGTGAGCAGGTGATGAACTAACATCTATGCACAGCTGGGTTTTAGTTGCAGGACACTGCAAACCTCTTCTGACTTCTGGATATGGCTTGGCAACAATTAGATATCTTCTCCCTGTACTTACTCCTATCTGCCTACTAGTGAAAACTGCTTGAAAAATAATTATATTTTTAGTAGCAAATAATAATTAAATTTACTTATGACATACAAGATAATTGATGTAAGTACAAATTATAGAATGATATGATCAAAGCAGTCTTATCAGCCTACCTACTGTTTACAACCCACTCTTAATTTATCTGTAATACATGTGTTACTATTGAACATATTCACAGTTCTGGAGAACAAGTGCCTAAAATGTATTCCCCTACCCAGCAGAAGATCAAAAATGCCAAAACAACGCCAAAAAATCCACAAGAATACCATTGATGCTAGACATAGTTGTCACCTTTAAGAAAGAAAACTAAGTTGTTCAAAAGTATGCAAATGCAAAAAATGACCTAACTAGCATTCACCAGTAAATCTATACCATTGTCCTAAGTCAGATTCTCACATGCTGGTGTACCAACAAATGCAGATCAATTTACTCATCACATGACTTGCGACTAGGCTAATTGTGATTCATAACTGTCACTCACCATTTGCGTATTTTGTGAGCAATTCAGAGCATAGGTAATTATGGTAGATTGCTCCTGTGCCAAGAAGACAGAGCATAAATTCTTCAGTGAAGGCACAAGTGACAAGCTTTGAGTAATAGACGGCACCTTGGAGAAGATTTATATTCAAAGTCCAGTTAGTTGGAATGCCTTCTACTTTTCATTTCTCAATAACTTGACTGGAACCAAGGCACTCAGTTATTTCCCAAATTCTCCATTTTCATGATAGGATAATCAATAAAGAACAACTATTAATTCAGAGTCACTCTGATAGACTGGGACTAGACAGTTTTACTATGATATTGATTACTTTTGTAATTTACCTCTTGGGATTGACACTTTGGAGGTCATTAGAAGTACACTTTTTACTGATGCTTGCTGTTCCCTTATGCTATGTACAAATTTCTCCTGTCTCTCATTACAATTATCTTGACTGCTTGAATCTCCTGGAACATTGTGCCCAAATAACAATTGGAGTAATTAGATGTCACATGATGTAACATGAATCTTAGGCAAAATGGTGATTTCTCCTTTAAGGTGTAGTTCTGAGAACAGGGTCTAGGATGATTCCAGTTCCTATTTTCATGTCTTAGGATGTTGGGGGTCCTCAAGGTCTTTCTGTATACCTTCTCTTTCTCTTCCTCTATTTCCATAGATAATTCTCATGCTCATATATCATTTATTGTTTTAAAAGATTTATTTATTTAAAGTTTATATGTATCATTGTTTTTCTTGCATATTTGCCTGTGCACTGCTGTGTGTTCCCATGGATAGCAGAAATGGGTGCAGGTTCTCTTGGAATTGGAGTTACAAACAGTCAGTATCCACCATGTGGTGGAATTGAACATGGGTTGTCTGGAAGAACAGACAGTACTATGACCCCCTGAGTAATCTCTCCATCCCCATTTATAGAATTCTGATAATTTCTTTGTTATATAAGTATCAAACTTGTCTGCAAAAGTACCTCAGACACTCTCTGTCTCCAAAACCACATAATTGCACAGAATATGCCAAAAGACACACTTTCTGATATATAAAACTAAAACACTTGGCATTGAAACTGACCTTGTGAATTACCTATATTCCCTAAAATCATTTTAAATTTATTTTTTGAGTTTCATATTAACATCATTTCCACATCTTCTTCCACTGCCATTCATCTCCTCTTTCGTCTCTGCCACGGCCTCTACAACATGACCCCTTTTTCTCCTGTTCATATGAATGTATTTTCACTGTATTAGTAGTGACTTGCTGAACAGTTATTTTTTTTCTCATAGAAATGTAAGGTTTTAAGTCAATTACTGAACTCTAAAGAGATTTATTTTCATTTGTTTGTGTGTTTGTTTTATTGAGGGATCCACAACATGAATGTGGATGTCAAAGTTCCCTTGTGGGAGCTGGTTTCTCTCTCCTGCCTCTCCTCCTGGGATGGAACTCCAAGCTCTCACTGAATGGTGGAGGGCTTCTGCTTTCTTTCTGTGACTGTCTAGCACACAGGTTCTAAGTAGGTTTTTCTTGCACAGAATTGTAAAAACCTGTGCTTACCATTGTTGCAATACTAGTTTCTTTTGAATTTTGTTGGACTGAGTCCTCAATTCAATTAATTTCTGCCAGTCACCTGACCAGCAGCCCACCTTTTCTCTTCCACATAGTGGTTTCAAATGCTGATCATGTTATGTGTCACTTGTCATCAACACATAGTCTCCCCTTTGATTTAAATGTTCCTTCCCAAACTAGAGTTATCTGATTTTCTATTGTGCTACTCTTTAGACAACAGAAAAACGGTGCCTGCTAAATTTTGTTATGTTTAATAGCTTTCTAACATACCTCATTAATCTCTAATGCAAGCTTTGTAAATAGACCTTACCCCTTAACATACATTTATACAAATTCATATTGTAGGGACCACCAAAATTAAAGAAGTTCTGGGGTAGTGTTTACATATTTTTCAAATGTTTGACTTATTTTAAAGAGAATAAATATTAATACATGAAGACACATACATACAAGTTAAATACATAGCTGTCCAAATTAATAATTTAGTTGCTATTTAATTAAATTAATACAAATAATCATTTTTTTTCAAAAAACCCTTCCATTGGAATAGTTGATGTAAAGCTGACATACCAAAATCCAAAATTAAAAGAGCAAAAGGAAGAGAAGAAAATAATAATCTGTCAGATTACAATCAAGTCATTCTGAGTAAGATAACAAGAACTTTTAAAGTAGCTAATTAGCATATATGTTCATGAATCCATTTGGATGTCTGAGCTGTCGCTGTAGATAGCTACACACATCACTAGCCACTGTTCTTTTTAAAATATGCTCTACCAAGTATACCATAGTGTCTTTTCATTGTAAATCCTTCATAGCTTCTAGAAGAACAAGTTATTATTGAGGATTTTAGAAACCTATGCAGCTGTAAATCCAACCACACCTTGTAGCTAATGAAGGTACACACAAGAGTGCAGACACATTGTATGTAAGGACCTGTCTGCTGGAGTGAAAAAGATCATGCCCCTTATTCTTCATTTATTTATATTTCTTATTCCCATTAAAGATCTATTAAAAGTGTTTTCTCATATCTTCTCTAAAAGAAAAACTTATATTATAAGGGCAAATCTTTATCTCTGAGTTAATATGCCCCCCAGGATAATCTTTGTGGATATTATGGTTTCCTATGGCAAACATTCATAGTGTGTAATTACATGCCACTTTGAAGATACAAAGATACAATACAAATCCTGAAGGCCAAAGGTTTCTTATCTGGTTTCAGTACTGACCTTGTTGATGTAAGATGATACCTATTCTCTATATAGAGAGGATTTTCAGCTTCACTGTGCCTCCAAGAATAACAATGTGCTATTTTCATGTTATCTCACTTTTCTTGGAATTTAGCTTTTGATCTGATGGAAACAATGTCAGCATTTGCAAAATTTTAACTCTCAATAAAACTGCATCCCTGTCCCCTATATTTTAATGCAACTTTAGCTGTAGGACAATGACTGCACATACATCTCTTTACCTTCAAGAACCACTCAAACCATGCAATGTGTGCAATATAGCTTCTGCAGAATCAAAAGTCAGTCTGCAGAAGCAGTGAATGCTCTGCTTTGAGGTGTGCTAGTTCTCACAAATGTCTTGCATTCCCACTACTTGAAAGAAATAGAAAATGGGAACTTAGAGGTAAATCTCAAATCCAAGCTGTGTCTGAGCTACAGGGTCTATTCAAGACCAGATGGGCAATTTAGACCAAGTTACGATACAAGAAGCTAAGAGAGGCCTAGGGACTACAGCCCAGTGGTATAGCATTTGTTTAGTGCGAGGCCGTATGTTTATTCCTCAGTATTGCAAAATAAGTAAGTAAGCTAATCAATAAATAGTTAGTATGGATTGTAATTAAACTTTGCATCTCCTGTCCAACTCTTAAACTTGCAACAGCAGCCAGCATTAATTTGGGGAGAAGATCTGAGTAAAATAATGAAGACTTGCTGTGTCAGTGGGATTGTAATACCCCAAGAATCATTCCGGAGTTGACTACATATATAAAAGTGTGACTGAGACTTAGAATGCATTGTTATTGAAACTTGCTTATACAGGTTGCATATCTGAAGTTTGTGCACACCTGTAACCCCAGAACTCAGGAGGCAGAAGCTGATGGATCTCTGTGAGTTTAAGACCAGCCTGGTCTACATAGTGAGTTTCAAGACAGCCTGGACTATGCAAAGAAACCATGTCTCCCCCCCCCAATAACAACAAACTAACCAACTAAAACACAAAAACAAGAGAAACTAGAGACCTAGAAATGTAGCTTTGATTCAGAGAGCCTGCCTACAATATGCATAAAAGTAAAATATCAAGTTATTTGATTCAATTAAGATCAAGATTTTTAGAGATATGTTTTAGAGCACTGTGCCTATAGGTAACAATAATGTGTTGTTCTCTTAAAATTTTGTTGAGAAAGTAGATCCAAAGTGCTTTGAGATAATGATCTTGTACACTGTAAAGAATTGTTACTTGAATTGATTTAATAAAATGATGACTGGTCATTGGCCAGGCAGGAAGTATAGGTAGGTGGGTGATCAGACTAGCAGACTACTTGGAAGGGAAAGAGCAGAGTCATGAATCACCAGCTAAATGCAGAGGAAGCAAGATAAGAATGCTTTATTAAGTCACATGGCTAAACATAAATATAGGTTAACTTAAAGTGCAAGAGTTAACTAGTAACAAACCTGAGGTAATGGCTGAGTATTTATAAGTAATATTAAGCCCCAAAGTCAATTATTGGGGAAGTGACTGCTGGGTATTTGAGAGTTTATGATAAGACAGAAACTTTTGCCTACACCAAAGTTAATTATTATTATCACACCTAGGGAAAAAATTAAACAAATTGAATATTGGTTTGTAAAATGGAAAAATATCAGAATAACATAATAATGTCAAAGATTATTTCTGAAGTACATTACATTATATCCTCCAAAATCCTTAAAGTACTTAACGTTGAGGAACACAAGAAAGATGATACAAAGAAATACTATAAGTATTTTTATCATTAAATCACCATAAAATAAATAAAATGATTTCTCAAAACCATTGTCGGCCTTTTTGACAAATATCTTTCCAAAAAAGTGTTTCAAATGACAGAGAAGATGAGACAACACCCATGTGTTCAACGTCTTCTTTAACTTCAGCTAAAAGAAAATGAATGTAGTGCTCACTGGTGCTAAAAGAATCACTTAATTTGAAGTCACTTATTTTAAATCAGTGCACATCTTGATGAATTTATAAAATGCCCAAATGCCGCAAGGTGCCCTAATTTTCCTCACTAGTGGTAGTAGGAAGTATCATCCTGCTGTGCCTCCCAGGACTGTGGACCTTGTCTCTTGAACACTAATCCTTAGTGACATAGTTGTTACTTTTTAAATAATCAGTAAGAGCCACATTATGCAAGTGGGAAGCTCCTGCTTGACAAGAGATGTACCAACATGAAGGCTCTCCTTTTAAAGATAATTTGGACTGCTTATCAGAGCAGAAACAGATGTGTTCTAGACCCACTTAGAGATTCTACTTATAATGGCATGAAAAAAGTAACAAGTGTTTTCCTCCCCCACCACACACACAGAGGCATACACCTACCCACATTTTGTTACAAGAAGTAATTCGAATGAGGCTCAATTTGCAAGTAAGGAGTTTACAACAATGGGATGGAAAAAAGACAGAAATCTATTTTACTATGTCTTCAATAATTTTTAATTGTTACTATAATCTTTGAGCTGAATATGTATGTTACTTGGGAGTAAAAGCATGCTAGAGTCCTTCTCTTTAGGAAAATGCCTTCACCAATCCAAAGGAACTGAAATGCGTAGCTAAAGCAATCCCATTGTGTTCATTTGTAGGATGGCTATTGAGACATACTATAAGCAAAGGGCAAATGCTTGCTCCAGTGGATAGCTGATGTAAATTAAGCATATACACAATCTCATAAACGAATGGGGCCTCCTCATAGGAAATGCTCTTACAGTGATCAGTGGGAACTGATTGCCATCAAAGAAAAGCTTGATTACTAACCACCACTTAGTGTTTAGGCATAACATCTGGACAACTCAGAAGGAAAATATGTCGAGCTTAAAAAATGTTTACTCCAACTTTCAACTCATACATGTATAGAGCACAGACAGAGAAACAGCTGACATCCTCCAGGTTTCTGTTGCTAAACAAATGTAACTCATCTTCCAGCAAAAATCGACTAAGTGAGTTTGTTTTCTCCCCCTCCCCGAACTGCCTTGATTTTCTCTTAAGCTATTGAGTAATTGGGAAGGGGGATAATTAGGGTGATTAGAATCCTTAAAAATAAGTGAAGGGTGATTTTGGTTTTGCATCTCTTCATGTATGTACACTTTAATCTAGGTGAAACTCCAGTATTTAATTCATCTCAGGTTGTGCAAGGCACAAACCTGAAGCTGAGTGGAGACAGATGAACTAAGAAACTTCCTGTACCTCCACTACAACTATCTTTCTGTAACTTCCACAAAGGTAGTTCAGGTTCTATACTTTTTACCCTTCATGTTGGTTACATTATTAACCCAAAGATTTCGTATCTCCTTATAAAAGTCATTGTAATAAGAATCCTTTTTTGGTCATACAATGTTAGGACCCCTTAGCTCTTTGTTTACTGGATAGCATTTGCATTGTCATTCTAATTTCTTAATAGATTATCTTTCTGAGTGTATAAACAACTGGGTAAAGTTGTTTTTATACACCTAAACTAAAAACTGACACAGAACTGACAAATATAAGTTGGATTAGTGAATGAACAACTGAATAGATACAACATATTCTCCATCTGTCAAGGTCAGATATGCAAATTAGGGATTGTGTAAAGCTGATAAGGAGGATTGGAGAGTCAGCATATCATTAAAGGGCACTTGCTGAAGTATCCCCGGGACCAAGTTCTGGTCACAGAATCAATATAAAAAGCCAAGCATCCAACCATGCATACAACTCCAGCTTTAAGAGAGGCAGAATCCTTGATGATTGCTGGCTTCTAGCCTAGGAAAAATTGTGAGTCTCATGTTCAAGGAGAGACTTTGCATCAAAAAACTAATAAAGTAGGATGCCTGATGACTTCTGACTTCCTACTCAGAAATGTAGCCACTCTCCACACACAAAGAAACTTACAATACACTATTATATGTAAAGACACACATATACTCACAAATATATAAATGTGCTTTTTAAAAATTAATATGATGTTGCAACATAAAGAAGGGTATGAATGAAGAACATACCAAGAAGACACAATCTGATTATGTATATTCATTGCTATCTATTAAGAAGCTCATGAGAAAGAAGTTATGTATATGTAATTGTGTGTGTGTATATATGCTGGCTTATGTAAATTAATAATAAACTTACAAGTGTATGTGCTTTTAGGTTAAACAGATTTTGAAAATGACAAAAATTGATGAAGGCTTTAATCAGAGAAACTCTAGTTCTTTTATAGCATATTTTTTCCTAATTCAAAAATGAATGTTCTTTTGCCAGGTCCCCACTTGGGCAGTTTCATAGGATCACTTTTCCACTTACTCAAAGTAAAATTTAAGCCTTGATTCCCAAAGACATGGAGGGACTAAAATTAGAGTTGATTTAGTGCTCAGGGCCAGCTTAAAGTGTCATGTGAACATGAGAAAAAACAGTTTCTAAATCCTATAAATCTCAATGGGGACTTTTCATTGGTTCATTTTAGTATAATCTTGTTGTCAGGGATAAAGTTTTCTAAGTCAATATTTTTCTAAGGGCCTAATTTTTTGTCTTACACTAAATGTGGTAGTCTTTGTTTCTTCAGTGACCATGAGAAAACAGAAGGAAAATTTCTTCTCGGAGAAGACCAGGCAAAGCATAGAAAGTTCTTGCCAAAGGTTATCACAGTCAACTGCAGGAAGGAATGCATGTGTCTCTAAACAAAACATGTTATTCTGCCAAAGGCTGACACTGTTTAGTCATTACTATTAGTAGCTGGTGCAATGGTTCAAGCTGTAAGTGGCTGCCCCATTGGCAAAAATGAGCCTCAGAATCCTGCAGGGGAGAAATCACTCACAGATCAGAAAGATGGCCTGTCTCCTAACTTTTACCCCAAGCCTTTGGCCTGGCTTTCTGCAGCTCTTCCTCCAGTACCACATCTGTTCACTCACCTCAGAGTTGTACCCTTACCTCTTCCATATTTTTTCAATTATCATTTTTCCTGTCCTTGTTCCCTTGCTTTTATTTTCTTTGCTTTTAATCTGTAGCTATTTTATGTATGGTTATATGAGCCAAATTCTGAACCAGATGGCAGTTAAGTTGAAGCCATAGGTTGACACACAATTGCAACTTCTAAATGAGTACACAGAGACTGATAAGTCAAATTTTCCTGAGTCTTTTACTTGCAGGTCACATTTATTTTTCATGCACCACCCCTTGAGACCTGTAATGATAAGAGAGGCTTATACTCTACACAATACATTCTGGAATTTCACAATCTTATTTACAATATAGGGAAACATCTAACTATTCTGCTTTACCTCACATTGGGGAGATTTGCCCTGTATGCCAAAGTCAGGCCATCCATGAGCAAAGTGAGAAAGTTGATCATTTTCTGTAAGGAAGTCCTGCACTGATGTACTCATGGGTTTTCTGCTTTTCAATCTTACTTATTTCAAAAACTATAACAAACCATCTTGATTTTTATAAATAGGAAATATAAATAACTGTTCTTTCTCTTTTTACTTGATCTTTGATTAATCTTTGGGTTTGTTTATTTTATGTCTTTTTTTATTTGTTTATTTGCATCTCTGGAGACTGAGACCAAGGCATCTAAAGATCAGCATATGCTCTGATGTTTAGCCCCTTCCATGATAAATATATTTAATGAAGCAAGAACCTTATGAGATTGATTTTAGGTTAAATAAGATAGAATATATAAAGTATTTGAGATATTTTTTTCTAAAAAAATACCCAGATAATATCAGATATAAATTATGCTTTCGATGCCCTAGAATACATGTATTATGGTCTGAGATACTAGTCTTTGGTGAGGCATATTTCTCCTTATTCTCAGTTGAAAGTTGGCATTTAAAAGCCATCATTTTTGTGCTCTGTTCTTTTGTGTTTTCCTCTTTCTAAGACAATCCATCTTAGCCCCTGAGCTCAGTGGAGTTACCATCACTGAGTCAGAGGAACTGTCTGATGGTGGCTGCCTTGGTAGAGTATTAGAAGGTTTCCCCCTCTCTATGGCAAGAGAAAGATTCTGCCTATCTTCATTGGAATTCTTCTGCAGATGTCTGTTCAGAAGATCTGTTCCCACATTCAAGAACTGCTTACTGAAAAAAATCACTTGTATTACATAATACCTTTACTTGGTTCACAACAATTAAATCTTAAAATTAATGTTAGACACGTTGGACTGACACCTTGGATCCCACTCTTTCTAGAGGAACACCTGACTCAGTCTTGATGTTGGGGGAGGAAACTGGATCTGCCAGGAGTGGAGGCTGAACTGAGCAATATTGGGACCTTGGGACCTCCTGCCCATGCTGGGGAGGAGATGGAGAGATGTGGAAAAAAGGGAGTGACTGGAGGGGGTAGGAGGGGGAAGGGACCTTGAATAAGGATATACATAGATAGAAAATGTGACTTTATTCATAATAAAAAATTTAAAAAATAAAAATAAAAGAAAATTAAAAAAAAATATTGTTACACTAGGACCTACTTTATAGAAAACTAATGAATAGAAACTTTTCTCCCAAGTGCTTCCTTGGTGAAATGAGGTTTTAGACCTACTTGATAACTAACACTGACTTGAGCAGGTTTCATTCCTAAGAAGGTTCATATGTCCTTGATGATAAAGTAAAGAACAAAACATGTTCCTCTGATAAGAAAGTGTACACACGGTGACATCACCCAGCCCTCCACATTCTGTCATCCTCAGGGGCTCAACAACTCACATTTCCCAGAGAGAACAAGTTCTATGCTCTCCTGTCTGTTTTGTGTTCAATATGAAGTACCTTTCAAGGACTGATGTGTAGTGGGATTATGCTGGTAATGTTATAAATAATTGTCCCATCTATAGGTTTAATTAAAAGCTGATTGGCCAAAGGCAAACAAGAAGTGTGGGTGGGGCTACAAGGCTAAGAAAACTCAGGAACATCTCAGAGCAAACACAGACACCAGACACAGTTGATAGGCAGAGCCACTAGATATAGCCCCCACAGACATGAGGAGGAGACGGCAGCAGACACAGAGGAAAGAAGCTGAAATGCTGCTCTGAGAAAAGGTACCGAGCTGCATGGTTGAACAAGATGGATTAGATTGAGAGCAAGTGCTAACAAGTTATATGTCTGGGCCCTAAGTCCATCAGCATAAAATAATATAAGCATGTGTGTGATTATTTGATGCTAAGTAGGGCTGAGAGTGAGACCAAACCTCTGGTCCAGGCCCAGAAAGTTCAGACCAGAACCTTTCACAACAAATAGCACCCAACGTGGGGCTCGAACCTGGGATTAAGAGTCCCATGCTCTACCAACTGACTCTCATCCATTTATCCTTGTACTCACGATCAAGAATTTCCTAAGCTGTCTGCCTAGGATTTGACTATGTGCTTTCTTCCTAATATTCATGTTTTATTAAATATGTAATATATATCCACATTAATGGCAGTCCCTTGAAGCACAGACAGACCTGCCATCTGAAGAAACAACTTGTTCAGATACATTGATATAAAATCAATATGAAGTAGTACAGATAGTCACAAAAGAAGTCATGAAACTCACTGGGAACATAACTCAAGAAGGCTGTCATCCAACGCTGAGACCTATGCTATATTTCCTTCCTCTGGAAAGGCCCACCAATGCAGAAAGAGCCTGAGATCAAATCTGTAGATTAGACATCCTATGTGTCTCATTTTGACTTTGTGGCTAATTAAAGACCCAAGGCAGCACTTCTTTCTTTGCTCTGTCTCTCTTCTCATTTTTCTCCCTAACATATCTGTGCAAATGCTGTAATTTTAGATCATTAAGGTCTGAGGGAACTTGAATCATTTTGAGGCATCCTAGGGTTACAAGTTCTGAGCCTTTGTTGATACCAAGGTGGAAAATTCATCTTTGTTTGTTTTTACATTCACCATTTGTTAATATGAGTGAAATAAATGAGTTTAAAAGTCAATATGGTAAAATCTTTATTTAGTACAAAAGGAATTTGATTAGTTTAATCAAAATATTTAGACTGACTATCAAAATATTTAGACAGCCAAATACAAAAGATGGCGATGTTCCTGATTTGTGTGTGTGTGTGTGTGTGTGTGTGTGTGTGTGTGTGTGTGTGAATTTCAGTGTGGGAAGAATTGGATTAAAAATTGGATTAAGTTTGAAGAAAGGAATTCATAAGTTTTTTTGTACTTCATTCTGCATGATAAAATGTAGACTGTGAATAAAGGCTTGATCTCAGTTGCCAAAGCACATCTCTGCCTGTTACAGTTCTTGACAAATCATTCTTTAATTTTATAGAGTTTGGAAATAACCTTCATACCATACTGTCAATATGCAACTCAGTGATCTTTAACAACTAAACATTAGTAAATCACTGAAGGCGCAGTAAGGAAACCAGTAACCCTGGGTAATCATAAGATGACTTGCTTCTTCCTGTTTTCTGTTGTTATTTGCAAATATAACAGCATGGTTACATTTAGAGTTACCGATGAGAAGAAAGTCACACCACATCCTTTTCTCCTGGGGCAAATCAGCCAATCTTTAGTTGAATGACGTGCATGGATGAGTCCTTCAGGTCTGCAGTACTCAAAGCACTGTGACTCTAACTGGGTCTGTCTTGCCTTCTGTCAGAATTGCTAGCACAAAATGTTGGATTGGCTGGAGTGAAATGATAGATACCAAATGTAATGTCTGGCTTTAGACATCTTCTAGATTGTGGGTATGCAGAGTTGAGAAGTAATTGGAAATTGTTGGTAGAAGAGAAAAGATACAGGAAACTAAATAGTATCAGTCTGGGAAACTTCTAAAATTTTATAAGTGAAACAAGCAAAACATCAAAGAGCTATGCTTTTGATAAAGTCCCTTGTCTGCTGGGAGCCAGAGAGCAGGTATCCAATCACTGCCATTCTGAGTGATCATCTAACTCACGACTGAAGGAAGTCACTTTGTCTTGTGTCTCTTACAGCCTGTTCTCACTATAGCCTCCGGAAAAAATCTGTAAACTTGTTCAATATCAAAATGCCTTCTCGTCAGAGTTCTTCTCTTCATTGTAAACAAGGTTGGGGAATTTTTGCCCATTCCTCCTATTAAATGTTAAGTTAGGATAGAATGTTCTTTATAATCACAAAGAGAGCATTCTTGTGAATAAGTTACCAGAAACAAAAGAAGAGGTATGAGAATGAAAATCATTTTTTATTTAAAATTTTTTAACATACCCACTACTGTTCTCCCTCCTTCCCTTCTTCCCAGTCCTTCATCCCCCAGTCGCCCCCCCCCCGTTCCATTCCCCCATCTATTTCTCAGAAAAGGTCAAGACTTTCAGGGTGCCATAATTCAAGCCCATTCCCTACAGAGAAACACTTTACTCAACATTGATACTGGGGAGAGGATTTGGTCCTACCTCAACTGGATCTGCCAGACTGCACTGACTCACCCAGGAAAATCATTTTAAGATAAAACAATTGAATATGTTGTTTAGCTCAGGTATAGTTTGTTTTTAAAACTTTATGTTACACACTTCCAAGAATTTTCCAAGTCACATTAAAACCACCCAATCCCCTCGCCTCATTTCTGAGTTGTGTACTGACCTGTGACTATAGGGATTCTTGTCAAATCTCTTTGCCCAATTTTTCAGCTAATCACAAGTTGAAATAGCCTTCTCTCTTGTGGGTTTCTCCAAGGCCTTTCATTTGCTCGGTACATGCCCTCTGACTTGGCATCCCCCTCTCAGAATACTTTTTGTGATTTCTGTAGCCACAAAGCCCTGACCTGCCTGCTGTGCAGTTCAGCACTGAGCTCAAAACATTGCCTAAGCTATTCTGCTGTGGACAGAACAGACCAGACTGCCAGCAAGGCACCATCAGGTCTTTTTTTCAAGCAGAGGCCTAAAGTGGTCTGTGAAGTCCAACTGTCCTCTTTTTGCCCTGCTGTAGGAAACTCAGTAATGTGCTAAATCCAAATCCAAATTGGACAGTCATGGGGGACTATCTCAATAATATACTTCTTGTGTATCTGCTTACCTACAGAGTGTAAATATAGGTACCTTTGGAAAAGGTCAAACATATGCCAGCTAGAGCAGCCACCATATCCATAGACACTGCAAAGGAAAGACTGTTAAGCTTTAGGTCTACTTGCTTCAGCTTGACCCAACATGAACTTTGTTTTGCTGTAGCTACCCTTCCTTTGCCACATAGTTGGTACGCGGCAGGTCACTAGCAAAGCTGAACTAGGACATTCACTGAAGAAAAGCAAAGATTTCTGTTACGCTTTTGTGTATATGTACATATAAATGCATATCCCTCTACTATGGGATCACTTCTTGTAACCATTTTAGAGTCATGGAGTCATTTTAAAAGATATTTCTTACACGTTGACTAAGAAATGAGATATACTGTGTACTTTTGTCCAATGTCTTTTTAGTATATTGGCACACCTAATGATGTTATAGTTATTAAAGAGCCATGTATAATGACTGCATGATGGATTAACTTCTCACAAAGCTCTTGCTAATAATTCAGTATTGTGAATAGTGGATAAGTAAGTCACCACCGAACTGTATACACTGTTTTTTTAGGGAATGTATTTTGCCCCTAAACATTGAAGAAACTGATAAATCCTGTCCTCAACTATTTTAGAAATTGATGACAAACACACACACAAGTAAAAGAAAGAAAGAAAGCCCTTTTAAGATGCTTGCATGTTACTGGGGAGATTGACAGGTAAAATTTACACAGAAACTGTAAACAACAGTCAAATAATAATGGAGAAAGGACAAGGGAGGAGACAAGGTGACAGGTCTAAACAACTCAGGAGAGAACTGAAAACTGACATGCTCAAAGTGGAGTGTATATGTGTTGGGGGTTGGGGGTGGGAGCAGCCAAAGCTGGAGGGATGAGCATTACTAGAAAGAAGCTAACACAAGTCACATTTGGTATGTATGGACATCATCAGCCATGGGGACTGTACTTTCCGATGCTGCTCATCTATTTGCCTGTGTCCAATAACCAACACACATCATACACACTCCTTCAATTGTTAGTCAAACTACATGGGAGAGTTTATGGATGTGGAAGCTGAGATGTAATAAGTTTAGGTCATACACTTAGATGTTCATAAATTTTAGGCTTCCTATCTGTGATTTGAGTCTAGAATCAAATTTAGACTCTATATCATTCTAAACTGAACCTACTTTTTTTAGAAGAAAAAATGGTGCCTTTGTAGTACTTATTGAGTTTTTGAAAAGTCAAGTTTCAAAAACGATAATTTAGCAAATGAGTAGAGATGTGTAAATGTACATGTATTTATCTAGGTAAGCAGTCTGTTAGTTATAGTTAAATATTTAACACCTTTGAAAGCTCAGGTTTGATGACATGTTCAAAGTGCTGATTTCTGTTTACTTTGTGGCAGCCTGCAAAATTACTGTTTTCAAAAACTGTTGGCCCAACCTCTTTCTGCTCAAACTAAGTGGCTCATACTTCACACCAAAGACAAAAGTTGGCAACCATCATTTAAACAAACCAGACTCAATAGAACTTTAAACTTACTCAGATATATACGGCTGTCACAAAATATTTTTTCCAAAAGCCCCAAGATTCTACAGTATAAGTCTTTCATTCACCAAGAGCTTTTCTAAGATGGTAGTTCACTTGGTGTGAAGAACTGTAGCCAGGAACAGGAACATTTGTTTTATCTGCATTGTAAATTTTGCTTCTTTATCACTTTTGTGTTCTTTTTTCTGGGGCTGGAGGGGAAACACACAAACATTTCCTCATTCTGAGCCATGGAGAATCACTTTGAAAGAATGCCAGCTGAGTAATCTCTCAGAGAGCTGTTTTTTAGGATTAGAGGATGAACTATGATAATAATGATGATGAAAGTGTGTAGGTATTAAACCATCACTACAGATAGGTCCAGAGTAACAGCCCTGGATAGAAGGCAAGGTATTAACAGCATTCCATTTTGAACAAGAAAAGAAATGGGGCTTGGAGAAACTAAGTAGCTTCCCCAAGTCATTTAGAGACAAAAGTATCTGTGATGAACAGGGATTATTGCCACCCTCAGCAAATACAGAATCTCATGAGAGACAGGCCTCTGGGCATGCCTGTGGGATTTTCTTGATTGCCTTAACTGATGGAAAGGGCCATCTTGACTATTGTCATGACCAATTCCCATGGCAGGGATCTGTTAAATGAGGAAAGTAGCTGAACAGTGGGAAGCCTCCATTGCTGTTTCTTGACTGTAGATACAATGTGAACAGCTGCACAGAGCTTCTGCCTCGTTCGCTTCCCTGCCTTGATGAACCATGACTTGAACTGTGTTCAGAATCAACATTTTCTCTTAAGTGGCATTTGTTTAGAGTATATCATAGCAAAAAGAACAAAAAATAAATAAAAAAAAAACTGATGAGAGTATCAAACCTGAATTAAAATGAAGCTATTGTACAGAATCACAAAGCTATCTACAGATAAGGCCTGCAGCATCTTCTTTTGAGCTTCCATATCACATTAGTACAATGAACTAACACCATTTTGATAAAGATGTGCATTTCTCTAGTTAACTTTTGAATTGTTTAGCTATGTGTGTTCCTTTTGAAGGCCAGCATGATTTATGCATCCACCTTTACCTCTATCAGAGGAAGCGTAGATACTCCCCTACAGTCAGTAGTAAGGTCAATTTGAATGCTTTTTATAGAGTTACTAGATATAGAAAAAAATGCATGGAATGTCATTTGGCTTCTATACCACCACGCTATCCTTCTTTTTTCCTGCTGATTGATTGGCAGGCCTCTGTACTTGTCAGTAGGCTATGGAAATCAGTAAAATCTGGGCTGTCCCTTTATGAAATATTGGTAAAACTTTCAGAGCACAGTCCTAACAATGTTATGGCGATGGTGAGCCACATTGGCTTGTAGAGCTAACTGCTGTCTGCTTTCTCCACCCTGAGATGTATGCTTTGTACAAATGGATGGAATTAAGCACACACTGGTAGAGGTCAGTTTTAATGCCCTCCTCACTGCCCTTCCGACTCCTGACCAGTTGATTAAATGATGCTGTCACAACAAAATAACACGTTATAGGTGCTTAGAGATGGTGCTTAAGAAAATGCAAATTTCTTGTCTCAGGCCTGTCTTCCTTTCTCTCCTTTCCTGTATTATTCTCTCTTACATGCCTCCACCTCTTCCTGTTCCTCAGCTCCCACCTTATTTGTATGTCATCATTACCTATGTCATTTTATACTTTTTGCCCAAGTAATTCTTCCCAACAGAGCAAATCACATTCCCCCATTCTTCTCAGATCTCCTTTGTGTTCTCATGCTGCTACTATGTTTTTGTAAATGGTGGTTTTATTGTTTGAGTATCCAAATTATTTCATTAAGTGAATGACTTTAGAGATTTGTTTGATTTTATTTTATTACTGGCTTGAAGAAAAGATATAGAGCTTTTGTTAAGAGAATATGCTAAAAAATACAACCTGTACCTATGCAGATATTATTTTTATTATAATTTATATCTTAGTATAGTAATAAAGTGATTTTATAGGTTTACTTTAAGATGTTTAATTGCTGCCCTGAGAATTTGAAAGCTAATATATGCAACAGCTACTACTGATTTTCCTTGCATTGTGGAGAAATAGACTCAGTCTTGCATTTGTATCTATCTCAACATGTTGTATATCTGCAGCTGCATTTAATGTCACTTTGCCAATGATATCTACAGGTTGGATTACCTAGAGTCCCTTTATTATATTTGTACAACATTTCTTACTAATGTATTAAGGGAAATGCAAGTTATCAAGTCCACTGGCCCTTCATTTATAACGCCAGAGGTGTACTCCCTGTAAGTGAGATCTTGAAAGAGGAGTCAAAGGTGAGCCTTTTTCAGTGCTGGTAATTAATTCTTGCTTTGCATAGGCTAATTGAGGGCAATCCTCGAATACTTGGTGTCATTTCATTTTCTAGCTGTCAATGTGACTACAAGCTGCTTTCCCTGCTGCTTCTGTTAACCTCTGTGCTTCTCTCTGCTGGGAAGAGGATGGTAAAGATAGAGGGGCGTGGAGGGCTCTGTTCTGTTTTATGAATATCAATACTTTTCTGTTTTGTATGTAATCTTTATATTTAGTTTCTGAATATAATACTCTTTCATGCTGGTTTTCTCTCCCTCATTTATTTATGTCTCTTTAATTTCTAGTATTGGATTTTTTTTTGTGAGAAAAGGATATGATTCTTGTATCTCTAGAACCCATGCACACTGTTATAGCTACCATAGTGAAGACTTTGGACTAGTTTCATGGATTTTGGTCAACATTCATTAATGTTTCTATCAACATACTTATACTCAAAATATCATTTAAGTATAATTGAAGACATTCTCAATCATTTCAGCTCTATGATTTATAGGAAAAATTTCTGAACAGTTATATACAGTCTTGTATAAAAGATTAGCGATCATTTAGGAGAAATTATATAGTCCAAAAAATATCCAGTGCCAGCAGAGTGCATAATTTCTTGAAGCTTACAATGAAGTGATTGCTTAGAAAAATGGAATGTGGCATCCTTCACTGGTACTCAGCCAAACATCAAAGTCCAGCTTTTGTGATGGTCTCAAAATGATCATTTGACTATTACCCAACACCTAAATGGTGTATGTGAATACATGTACAGTCTATTTAACTTTCCTCCAGTGGCCACTCAGGTTTTTTTTTTCTTTCCTACGAAAGCCACATCTTTGGGATTGTTGTTGTTGTTGTTGTTGTTGTTGTTTATTGTTTTGGTTTTTGACAAGCAGGGATGATGGACCCCTGAATTCAAGTGTGGGACTACTAACTTCTCCATTTTCTCCTATGGCTAAGTTATCTTACTTAGCATTCAATATGGAGAAAATGTTGTTTCTTCTAGAGAATAGTGACATTTTGTACTCTGTAGACAAAGTAGGATGGCTTCCCTTTAGAGCTCCCCAATATGATATTCAGCAACTTAGAGATAATAGTTTTTATTAGTTGAGTTTGAAGTGAATAGTTTCAAATGGATTGTTTTCTTTATAAATCTAAGAAATTCAAAGGAGCTTATAAGTAGATTTATAGCTCCAATACACATCTAGAATACTGCCAAGAAGAAATACTGAAAAAAAGCAATATTAGTCAATTAAGCATAAAATTATTACATCTAATTGAGAATAAATAAGGAAAATAAGCAACTATGATTTAAAGATGAGAAAAACTATAAAAAAAACAAAGTCCCAGAACTGTCTTTTTTTGTGGAAGTGTGTGAGGTAGCCAGACAAAAATAAAGTGTGTGTAAGATAATTCATTTTAAAATTAAAATAAATATGTAAGTACAAAAGCAGAGCACAAACAACACGTGCATTCTCCTTAAGGAACCATGCTCTAGGCTGACAAACTGAGAAGCTGTAAAACATATTATCAGAGTATATCAGCTGCTACATAAACATTTAACGCAGCCATCCTTGTGGATTTATTCTTCCAAATCACCACATCTTCAAATGACCCTTGGCTTGGATGGGTTTTTAAAAACAGCCAATAAAACAACCCCTAAAGCGCTCTCCAAACTTCACAACAGCATTCCTAATTATTAAACAGCTGCTACTATAGCTGTATGAAATTTCACTAAATTAACTTTAATAGCTTTGTGTTCTCACACACACACACACACACACACACACACACACACACAACTTTAGGAAGCCACTTTCATCTGTACTTCAGAACACTCCTATGCAGGCTATGGCATCTGACATTATGGACGTTTGATCAAATCTTAGGGTTATTTAATAAACTATACTCTAGCTTGTTCTTCATTATAATCATCATCTCCATTTTTGTCAATTTGCTTCTTGACTAAAAGCATTTCACAATGGAATAACCATTTCTCATAGAATATAATACATTTTTATTTCTGTTTGACCTTGACCTTCCTAACAAGGTAAAAGTTTACTATTTGATGACCTATATTGTTTGAAATAATGATGTTCATCGTCAAATGTGGTAATCCCAGTTTCCAAGGTGGTTAATGATGAAAGAAAATATATAATCACACTTTGTTCTTTAACACTAGGCTTTTACAAGTTAGTGTATGTGTGTGTGTGTGTGTATGTGTATGTGTACGTGCATGTGTTCATGTGTGTGTATAAGAGCCATAATAAGCCCTTCTGTTTATTGAAGGCAATAAACAGAGCCAAGATTTCAAAAGAGTGTGTTGCTGCATTTGAAATTGCTTCTGTGGAGAGAGCAAGTGAGAGAGGCACGGAATATTGGTTATAAAGCTCTATATGTTTCCTCCGGCTTGCTCAGCCTGCTCTTTTTAAGAAGCTAGGACCACCAGGCTGGGATAGCACCACCCGTCTGGAGCTGAGCACTCCATGACTGATCACCAGTTGAGAAAATGCATTATAGCTAAGTCTGATGAAGGCGTTTCCTCAACTGAGGTTCCTTCCTCTCTGATGACTCTAGCTCGTGTCAAGTTGACACACAAACCAGCCAGCACACCATGCATTGGTACTCAGGTTGATTCCATATTGTGGGTACTCTGAATAGCAGTGAAATGAACATGGGGATGTAGATGTCTCTGTGACATACCAATTTCCATTTCTTTCAATGAAGACTCAAAAGAGGCTTACTTTATTATCATATGTTAATTTTGCATTTAATTTTTGACAAACTTTCTTTATTACAGAGTAACTGTACCAATTCACATTCCTACTAAAAAAAATACCAGAAGATTTTTTTAACCTAAATTTTGTTATCTTTTAATGTTTGTATAATATCCATTATTATGATTGTGTTTTGAATTAATTACCAAAAGTTTAGATACTGATTTATTGTTGGGTAGTGTAGCAATATACAGAGTTGGGATTTGGGCAAATTGATTATATGGCCACTGCCTTGATCTCAACAATGAATTAACCCATTGCTTGTTATATAAGTTATTACAAAGTATTGGAAACTAGGAAGTACAACATAATGATTAGGATTATGCCTATAGGACATGTACTTAATGACAATATCTTCTCTTTAGTCTCTTTTGGTTTCTTTCACCATGTTTATTTTCTGGATGTTATTAAGTTGACTTCCATATCTACAAAAACATTTGCTGCTGCCATAATATTCCATTTTGCCTCATACCCCAATCAATGTCAGCCAACGTAAGTATTTTCTCCTTTAAGCTGTTTGTCTTACTTATTTTGTCATGGTAATTATAAGCTTATTAATATTCACTTTATTAGGTGAACAGTGTCTTTTATTAGTATTTCTCCGTAGCCAGTAAAGTAGAACAATTCCTCATATACTTATGGGCCACTTGTATGCATGTCTTCTTATATAAATCTGTTTTTAAGTCTTTTGCTTAGTTTTAATCAGAATATTTTCTTGTATAACATTTTTAAATTTATATTTATTATATATCCAGTGTTCTATACAAGTGTATGCTTGCAGGCTAGAAGATATCATTACAGACAGTTGTGAGCCACCATGTGTTTGAACTCAGGACTTCCCCAAGAATAACCAGTGTTCTTAAGCCCTGAACCATCTCTCCAGCCCCAACATTTTTTGAAATTAATAAAATAGTACAGAGTAATACAATAAATGCCCACAAACTCACACTTGTTGTGATTCTCCATAGTCACAGGCTATACACTTGTACTGAAAATGTTTATTTTCTCCCATCCACATCTCCTACTCTGCATTTCATTGTGATCTACTTGACTCTAAATCTGTAAAATATAGTTCAGTATTTGTGCTTTTACTGTCTTTTTTCTCTACCAATTTACCATTGATTCTATCTTCTTGTTCCCCTAGCACTTAGAATATAAAAAAAGTTCAAGGTAAAAATTGCAACTCAATGTGAAAATTAGCTATAAATGATTCAGTCTTCAACCGTCCAGCATAGTAGCCCTTAAGAAGATAGGTGCTATCGCTCCTCACTGTTGTATCCCTGTGCCAACAATAATGTTGTACACTTAACACAGTACTGACAAAGTGAAATTGTTTCATTAATGTGTTCAAGGAGGGAGAGATAGTCAGAGGTGGGCTTGGTAAGGACTGGCTGACAGCTGTAAGGGTATTAATCGAGCATTGGAAATCAGAGTTCTGATGTTGAGGAGCATTATTAGTAATCCTGTCCTGGAGGTACAGCTCAGACAGTAAGGTGAACAGAGTACCAGCTCCTACCTGGACGGATCAGAGCTGCTCTGCAAACTTATCCACTGATTCTTTCCATCCAAACTGCTCTCTGCTGCAGAAAATATTGAACCAACAGAAGTGCATAGAAACTTGCACCTCTGTAGCACAGCTGAGCCTACTAGACATTTTTTCCCAACTCCCTTTCTGAAGACATAATATTCTCCAGCCATGACTTTGCTTGAACTAACATCCCGCTGAAAGGTATGCACATTCCAGTTTTTCTTTCAGATGTAGAAGTGTATTTTCAAGGCCATGGCTTAAGTGCATTTTATCTATGTTTAGATATTTTTGCAATTTTTTTTCAACCCCTGTTAATTTTGAGCATTGCCAATACAAAAGGTCTGTAATGCATGCATGTATGTGAAGAGAAATTCCCAAGGCTCTGTAAAAGCCTTGTGTGAAATTATTTGTCAACTAAACACTTGTTCAGTCAATGAGCTTTCTCCACTGAAATGAGTGGGCAATAACGCTGAGATTTCTTTACCTGTGCAAATGACCATCAGAGAAACTGAGTTAGTGACTGAATGCAGCATGTTTCAGGGATTTTGATACTTTATATACAATGTATATTTAAGAAAACCTTTGCATCCACATTGCAATTCCTATTTATGCTTAAAGAATTTATTTAAGTGTAAATCTCAATGTACCTGGAAAACCTTGAATTAGCTAAGAGGTTTAAGAAGAAGAAATCTCAATTCCTGAGGAGAAGGCTTTGTGGACATTAGCTAGGAGCCATAATTAACACTAGGGCTTTAGCATGAAGAAAGGCAAGCAAGTGATTCACAGCAAAGCCAAGGGTGGCATTGAGATTATGGTTTTGTTTGACAAATCTGACAGTGACAAAAAAAAAAAAAAAAAAAAAAAAAAAACAAGAAACAAAAGCAGCTGTAGACACTATGTATAACAATGGGCACACTTGTGTTCCAGTCATACTCTACTGACAGAATCAGGTGATAGGCCTAAAGAACATGGTTTTTAGACTCTATGAAATTTCTTCTTGGACACATAGGTCATGCAAATACATATGCACATATACAAGTATATATTCTATCTATATAAATTTATATAGCAAACATATATAGCATATATATATATAAATATAGATATATAACATTTTATCACATATGGTATATTTGTATATATCATATAGATACTATAATATTATATAGTATTTTATATGTACTATGATATATGTACTATGATACTATTGCATATCATATAATTGCATATGATAGATCTTATAATTATCATATTTTTAATTGGATAGTATGTATTCATAATAATATTTAATCACCATATTGAATTATATCTGCTACTCTGTCATATCATGATGTGCCAGAAAGCATTAGAACAAGAATGCCCAATGCTAGGTGGGGACCTCTGTTGGGAGGGTCTTTTTCTCTTTCATTCTAGAGAATTCTTAGTGACTAAAAGTCCTCATCTTGTAATATCATTACCTTGGTAGCACTTCCGTTTTGTGGAGGACACATTGAAATGCCCTGTATTGTCTATTCTCTCTCTCTCTCTCTCTCTCTCTCTCTCTCTCTCTCTCTCTCTCTCTCTCTCTCTCTCTCTCTGTGTGTGTGTGTGTGTGTGCATTTGCTTGTGTACATCTATCTTTTTCTGTATATGTCTCTTTGTCTCTCTCACACACACACAAACAAGGGGGAGTTGCAGAGAAGAAAAATGACCAGATGTGGTGGGAGGGGGAAGGGATCTTGAATAAGGATATACAGGGATGGAATAAAAAAAATCAGAGGGAAAGCTGAACACAAAGTAAATATATGTGTAGCAATCTTATTTGCATTACCACCCTTGATAAGCCATGCTTATGATTCTTATCCTCTTTATAGTTATTGTTAACTTTTCCACATTTTAAATTCATTTTACTGTTTTTTTGATAAATGCAAAATAAAGAAGGAAAAAAAAGACAGTAGATACCATTAGACATGCAGCCAATCCATGGTATAACAATACAGGGAAAATACATATCTGAATGATATTCCAAAATAAGTGACAGGACTACTACATAGAGACATTGTCTGTGTTATTGTGCTCTTTTACATTAGAAATATTTGTCTTTCACATTGGTTTAATAAAATGCTAATTGTCCAAAAGGCAGACAAGAAGTATGAGCAGGGTTCCCAGACTAAGAAAACTCTGGGAAGAGGAAGAGCAGAGCAAAGTGATGCCAGGGTGATGCAGAGGAAGGAGGATGAGAAAGCTGCTCTGAATAAAGGTACTACATGGCTAATCATGGGTTAATTTAAGAGTAAGAGCAAGTAATATGTGTGAGCTACAGGCCAAATAGCATATAATTAATAAAAGCTTTGTGTGATTATTTGAGACTGAAGGTCTGAATCTCAGGGCTAGATTGGGTCAGAAACTTACTACACTGGGTTATATATGAATGGAATAAAATTTAAAAATGTACTAGCAAGACAGTTCATGAAACACAGTGGTGTTTACTAGTAGGACAGTAATCAAACCTTAGAAGAGTATTCAGCTTCTTTTGGTAGGGGAGGATTATCACCTGCAGCACAAAGAATGGATGAACAAGAGAGAAGAGGAATATGGAAAATCAAAGATAATTTTAAGGTTTAGGGAGTTGTGGTGATATATTGTATATTTAATAAAATTAGCTAGAATATCAGAAAGAGGAACAGACCACAGCCACTTCTCACTCAGCCAACTTCTCAGGCCAAACAGGGTAAATTCTATCTTCAAGGATCCTCACCGTGGCTGGTCTGGTGTTCTACCGAAAGAATATCTGCCTCCTCCTCCCTTAAATATCTTCCCAGTCAAGCTGTTTCACTTCCTAGTTCAACTCTGTATCATAGAATTAAAGGTGTGTGCTGTTTGGCTGTTAGGCTTTGAACTCACAGAAATACAGAAAAATCTCTATCTCCTGAGTGTTGGGATTAAGACATGGGTTACTACTTGGGTATCCCGAGTGATGGGATTAAAGGTGTGGCTTACAATTTTCTAACCTTCTTAGCTTGACTGTGGGTGATTCTGTTTACTAATTTCAGTTAGTAAAAATGTAGGACCATGTTCACCATATCACAGAGTGCGTGATGTAGCACTCTTAATTTATGACCAGCCAGAAGTCCAAATCTTAAGGCTTTCTTTGTTCTTTCTAAATAATATTGAATATTACTCAGTTTATAATCTGGAGTTGAAAGATTACTTCCAAAAGTAAAATATACATTTCCATCTTTAGAAAACAAGTATAAAACTCCTGTATCAATATGTGTAAGCATAGATACTATAGATCCCTATCTCTTTTGTTTAAGGGAAACGGGTGAGTTTAGATTTAAATTTTGAGGTATCTAATTTCTGTTTCTAGGGAGCAAGAAGCCTGTCAGGAAACCATGAGGCAAAAATGAGAGTCAGATTTGTTATTGGTAAGCAAGGTTTCAATTACTAAGGACTAATTAATTTAATGACTAAGTATCATTAGTGGATTAAGGTAATAAAAACATCTATAACTGAGTATTTTGTTCATCATATTTTCTGAGAGAAAACTGTCATATTCAGCTTTTATGTCTAACCACCAGTATTTTCTTTATAACTGGTTGCTGAACATGATGGCGCTTATGTAGAACCTCAGCGCTTGGGAGGTATTGGAGGTCCATAAGTTCTAGGGTTGTTTTGGCTAAACAGTGAGACTCTGTGTGAAAACAAATCTATCCCAAAATATAAATGTTAATAAAGAAAGAGTTACATTATTTTTATTGCTGAAACAACCACATGTAGGCAGACTTTTCCTTCCCACCCTCCAGTTTCCCAAAAAACTGACACATAGACTCAATATTAATTATACATGCCCATCTGATCACTCAGGCTTATTACTAACTAGCTCTTACAACTTAAATGAATGCATTTCTGTTCATCTATGTGCTGCCTAGTGGATCATGGCTTGTTACCTCGTGTTGTACATATCCTTGTCCCTGTGTGTCTGGCTCGTGACTCCCGAGATTCCATGCTTCCTTCCCACATCCTCCTAGTCTGGTGCTCCTGCCCAATCTCTTTCTGCCCAGCTATATGCCAGGCAGCTCTTTATTAACCAGTGAAAGTAATACTTATTTGCAGTATACGAAAATTGTTCCACAGCAATCACAATTTTGTTGATCCCTTGCACAGACAAAGTGGGTCTGGTAGTGATTATGGAAGTCATAACAATTGGTTGAGAAATTTTCGCATAGTCTTTTTTCAGTGAAACCAAAATTGTCTGTTCTATCTTTAATATGGAGAAAGATGGTAAAGATGTGTTACAGATCATTGATGATGTTCTCAGAGAGAAAAATGGTCATGAAAAGTATGTTGGTTAGTGAATTGAGGTTATCTTAGATATAAATGGCAGTTTGAGTTACTTGAATAAGGACCATTTTTAAAACATTATCCAAAACCTTATCACCACCATCAAATCCTGATTAAACCTCCTATATACCCCATAACCTACTTCCACATATCATGATGAATCTCCAAAATGGACATTAGTGAAAAAAGGTTCTTTTATTGGGACTGACTACCTTTTTAGAGATAGGAATAGACTTATACTCTCCCTTTTGCCTCATCAGATAATTTATAACTCCAGTTATCTTCACTTAATTTCATTTTACTAAATAAGAATTAGCATGTGTCTAATTTGTAGCCATAGTATTAGCCAGCAATGACAAAGTAATAGGAAGAGTGAGATATGGCACTTAAACCAAACGCTGTCCACTGCATAGAAAAGACCTTAATAGTAAAGCAAAATCTTAACCTCAGTTGGATGCATTTAAAATAGACGGAAAAAAATGTCAGTCTGGAGGGAAGATGGACATGGAATTTAAGAGACTGAATGTTTCCTGAAGGGCTGCAAAGAACAGAAATGTGTAAAGTACAGAGAACAGCAAGTCCAAGAGTTGAGTACACAATCTCACTGAAGCAAGCCATCTCAGAAGATATATTTTACAATCATCTCAGTTCTGAGAAGGCATGCTAGCACATGTGTGGGGCTCCTGAAGCCCTATTACCAACAAAGCTTAACCTACAAGGTCCTCAGACCTCATTCTGTTAGTTCATCACACATGTGTCACACACTCACCAAGTGTGCTCACTGTTACTACTTGGTATATAGACACCAGAGTATATTCGTTCGACTGTTCACTGATGCAAAACATATTATTAGGCTTCAAGAGATGCCAAAATATCTAGGATAATGGTGACTCTAAGATCCTTTATTACAAATGCATATAGTAAATAAGATGAAACAAAATTTACTTTTCAAAAAAATTTCTCAAGTCAAGGCTATATAAAGACATATTTCCCTTATAAAAATCCATATTTTAGTTTTCATAATGCATTTGCTTATCTCATATATCTCTCTGTGTGTGTGTGTGCATATGTATGTGTGGAAATATGTGGGTCTATTTGTGGGAGCATGTAGGTACATGTGTGGGACCGCATGCATGCATGAGTGGGAGTATGTGGTTACATGTATTTATGGAACCAGAGGTGAATCCCAAGTATTGCTCCCCAGATACTGCGTTGCTTGCTTTTAGAGAGAGGGTGTTGTCTTACAATTTTTAGTACATGTTTGGAATTTTTAAAATCTTATTTAAGTGGTAGTATCTGGATCTGTTTTAATCATAGGTTTAAATTCATGGTACATTATCATAGACCAGCCCTCACTGTGCTTCATTTAACTGTCCTCTATCAGCAGCCACTGGTACAAACATTGCTTCCTTTCTCATCTCATCAAGGTATTCTAAGTATTGAAAGACCCACATTTGTATATCCTAACCTCATAAAATATTATTTTGACTGTTCTTTAAAATTATGTGTAATTCTTTTTTATGTATCAAACTATCTTTGCATATTTAACAATTCTTTGAGAATTTCATTTATGTAAACATGTAATTTGATCATATCACCACCCCAAACTCTTCTTCAACTTCTCATAGATCATTGCTGTCATGTTTCTTATCAATATCATGCTCTTTCTTATAATTTACTGAGTTCAGTGATGGCTGTTCTTAAATGCATGGCTATAGAAACAGCCACAATTTTAAACTTCTGGAATATGTTAACTTCCATTAGGTTATGAGTGCTGTGGTGGTTTGAAAGATAATGGCTCCCAGAGGCTCATATGTACCGATGACAATAGCTGGTGCCTATTTGGGAAGGATAAGGAATTATGGTCTTGTTAGGGGAGGTGCGTCACTGTGAATTGGCTTTGAGGTTTCCAATCCTACATCAGGCCAGTATCTCTCTCTAGCTCCAACTTGTTAGTTGGCAACAAATGTTGTCTCTTAGTTATTGCTCTAGTGCAATTCTTGCCTGACCACTGCCATGCTCTCCATCATGATAGTTATGGACTAACCCCATGAAAGTGTTAGCAAGCCTCCTATTAAATGCTTTCTTTTTTTAAAAAAAAAAAAAAGAAAGAAAGAAAAAGAAATTCAACAAAATGGTGTTTGTCTATCCTTATAGAAACAAATACTCCTAAATGGCGTTAATGTGAGCCTTACAAAAATAGTACCAGATATGTACAAAACCATGTCTCCCTTCTCCTTCCTGGCACATTAATTTGAATGATGAAGTGCCCTGAGCTAGGTGACTCCACATCCTTGTTTGCTTTGTTAGACGGAAATGTGAACAACACTGTTGACCAAGGATGTTGACAGTGTTGGCAGAGGGCTGGAAAACCTGGTCTTGCAGAATTAAATTCAAGAAGAGTTTAAAATTAATGTAAACTTGTTTAGATTGTGATATTGAAAACAGGGCAAGAGGAAGTAGTGCTTCTGGTTCCAGTGAGACCATCAACATCCTTGTCCTATCCAAGAAGCACAAAAGAATTCACTTTTCATCTATTCTCTTATTCCCTAAGAAACCTACCAGGGAACATGGGCAAAGTTGTGAACTTCTTTTAAATATATTATCCCTAAAGGATCATCAATTAAGTATTCTTAGTGTACCAGAGAAGGTCATATGTTGTGTTCAATGCATTAACATTATGGAGAATGGCATTTCATCAACGAACTCTCGATATCCATGAAGAATAAAGAACAAGCTCTTCCTGTTTTTTTGTGCAGCTGATAATCTCCATGACCTCATGTTAGCACAGATTCTCACTAGTCTCCTTGAGTTTTCTAACCCTCTTTATGCATTCAGTGAGGGCATAAGTCTACTCAACAGCCATGAAGCCTTGTAACAGGAGTGATCTTTGCATTTACAATCAAAGTGAAGGTATACTCCTGCTACGCTGATAGAGGTCATGTATCCTGAATGACAGGCTAGCAGGATTAAGCCAAACTCATAATAATGATGAGGTAGATTGATCTACAAAGCAAGCCTCTAAGAACAAGTATCCCTAGCAGAAATGAAAGTAGATGTGTTGCACATGAGGAAAACCATCTTAGTATGAATCAGAATTCAAGCTGTTCCTTAACTGCCAAGAGACCTTAAATACTCTAAATATTCTGATCTTCCTATTCCTATTGTGATATCTGAGCACCTGTGATACTAACAGCTATAAGATCATTGCAGGGATAATGTCTGATTGGTTGGTTTGAAATAAGAGCCTATTTGATTCTAAGGCATTGTAGTTTAGGAGGTATCTTGAGACTCCAAACTATATGCTGATCATACATTACCTCTTTTCCCAGCAAGATATGTCTACATACACACATTTATGGGTGGAGTGTGTGTGTGTGTGTGTGTGTGTGTGTGTGCATGTGTGTTTGTGTATGTGTGAATATCTTCTTGTTTCAATGGAATCCTTCAGCCATTTTCAACTTTAGCCTTACCCATTCGTGGATGTTTTGACTTAACTCTAAACTGATGCTAAGGAACGTTAGCCTTGAAGAACTAAGAACACAGTTCCTCACATCCTTTATTTTTTCTCTGCTGAGAATAAAAGGCCTTGCAGAAAGTGACTGTGAGGATGAAATGAAGAAGTTTAGGAAAACCTTGGTTTTAACAAAAGATTGAAATAGTTCATATTAAAGTCCTATTTTGCAAAGTATCTAAGCTCTGTGCTGACATTTTTAGTGAAGTTTATGCTGAGATTAGGGGTTAACTTTCTTTCTTCATCCATTATTTATTAATGCTATATTGAGGCTTGTAGGTCAATCACTAGTAACCAATCTAATGAAAACAATCAAAATGGAGGAAAAGTGTAAAATTCTAGTGATTATATGTTAAAGATATCTTAGCAATAGAATAATTTCATGTTTCCAAATCATGTTCTTGGTGAAGTAAACAATTAGCTAATCCATATTTTTATGAGAACCCATGGTTTTATTTTTACTTTGGAAATAGAATTATGATACTTACTTTCAACTTAATAAAGCATTATTATGTAAATGATAGCTTGTATAAAAACAGGTTTGTATATCTATGGATGTTCTTATATTCCTGAAATCTTGTGCACTCATTACACATGTGTACATGTCTATACATGGGAATTAATGTATAGATTTTCAGTTCAGTGCTATATAAGAAAAACTTTAGAAAGTCCAGCAGAAAGCTGTAAATTGACCTGAAATTATCAGCAGCATTTAACATTTATTTTTCCTTATTTTCTGTATATTTCCATATCTTTTTGTACTTCTTTTCAATTTTAATTTTATGATCAATTTTATAAAAATGTAAAGTTCAAGGAGAAATATTAATTTTTTAAAGCCCTGAGAAAAACCAAATCATTGTTTTATAAGTGTTTTAAGAAAAAGTAATTGAAAAGGAAATATTTCCATTTAGGAATTCTATAAGCATGTTTTATGGATTTAATTAGAAATAAAAATTCCCACATTCTACTAAATGTTTCAAAAGCTCTGGAGCTATGGTGGAAAGTGATATTGTTAGAGCACCTCTAGGCCATTTGATACTTGGACAAATCAGAGAAATAATCCTCTATCTAATTTTCTTGCCATCTTATTTCTAGAAGTCTGATATCCTAGTTTAATACTTTAGCACCAAGGATTGTAAATACATATTTAAGTGAAATTATAAAAATGGAAAAGAGTTTCAATCCACTGAGAATCAGCTCTATATTATAACATCATTTTTCGAGAGATGGAAGGGTATAATAATGCCTTCAGTCTCCCTGGATCAGTCTTGGTTGTATGACCACTTGGCTAGGCTGCAAAGGTTTTAGATGTATCTCTTAGAACCATATCATGTATTGCATAGTCTAAGAAGGCAGTTATGATCATGAAAAGCACAAAGGACTCTATGTACCTACTCAATAAATTTGAGTCTATTAGTCATCTGTGTGTCACTTTAATGTAATATGTGACACAAGTCATTTATTATGAAACTGAGATGTAGTGGGGAGCTTATATATATATGATAAGACAAAGGAGTAGATTATTGAATACACTTTTAAAAAGCAACTACTTGTTTTAAATACTTCCCATTGATATAGATTTTAGTTTATTGATACAAATTTAAGGTTAATTTGTTATAATGTATGTATATTTCTACTCTTGTTTAAGGTATTATGTTATGAAACATATTTAAAATTGTATTGTATAATTAAAAATACAGATTAGTAGTCATCTATGGTAATCAATTTATATTCATGTCAGTTAAGATTTTTAGATATACAAAGATATATTTCAATTAGATAAATAATCTTTAAACACTTCAAAGATCTACAGAATATGGCATTTTAAATATTTTAAGAACTTAAACTTTTCTGGACAATGAGACAGGTCTGCTCCTGGCAGTACTAATTTACTTCAAGAAGATAATAGGCATCAAAGAAACTTCATATGGAGTTTACTTTCTTTGTGGCAAAGAATGGCCACTGGGCAAGAGAATGTTCTTGCCTTGACTGCTTGACAGTATTCTGTATAAACTGGACATGCAGGACCCATAGGAAAGTGACCTCTAGAATTTTGCCAAAACATGCTGAGATTGTCCTTCAAGAGAAAACTGCCAGGCATTCTGCAGGCATAGGGAGAAGTCATTGACAAACTTTGCCAGACTGGGTGGAACAGTCCTTCAAATTTTCTGTTTCACTGAAAGGCATGCCAGAGACTTTAGGCCTGTATGCTGAAGATAGGTGCCCCAATATTACAAAGGAACTTTGGGCCACTGCCCAAGGGAAGTGCTTATAATGCACTTCCTGTATACTCAGGTGAGATTATGTCTTCCTGTAGTCTTTAATAGTTAAAGATTATATAATTATAATTGTAGTTTTTCTTGATAATAATAAAAGGTAAATTACATATAAAATTTTAGACTGATAAAGAAAAAGTAGATAATAAAACATTTTTTAAAATTTACTAAATGTAAACAGACTATATTTATAAGTATAATTCTTGCTTGATAAAAGATAAGGTATATGATAAAATATTTAATTTTACTAAATATAAGTATACTAGATATTATAACAATTCTTGCTTAACAGATGTTTTGTTATGTTAATTTTACTGTTAAAAGTAAAACCTTTGTTTTTGATTAGACAAAAAGGAAAAAGTGATGTGAGATGTCTTTCTGTACATTGTGAATACACTTGGTTAGCATTTGTTACTAAAAGAACTGTTTTTGCCTATAGCAGAGCAGAGTGGAGGCATGCAAAAATTTTCAAACATAGATAAAAAGAAAGAGTGCAGAGTCAAGAGCTGCTGCAAGCTGCCATCAAGAAAGCAGGATGTAAATAAATGCAAGCAATGCCACAGAGCCACATGGTTATACACAGATTAATGAAAAGTGGCTGAGTTAAGATGCACAAGTTAGCTAACAATAAGCCTAAGCAGTAAGCCCAACAGTTTATAATTAATATACGTGTCTGAGTAATTATTTATAAGATGCTGCCAGACCACAGATGGAAAAGATTCCTTCAGATGGTGGGCCTAGAGAGGCGGAAAACTTCTGACTACACTCAGGCTCATGTATATGCAAGTTATAGCACTATCATGGGCTCTGTTCTGGTGAGAAACACACAGTATGCAGCATGTGTGAGAGCAGTGATCCCTTCTGCACCCAGAAAACAGACAAAGAAACTGGTACTTTCTAATTTCTTTTCCTTTTCCGATCTTCTAGAATTCTGTGCGCACAATTCATTTTGGAAAACAAGCAAACAAACAACAACAACCACAACAAAATGTAGCCAAGTTCTAGTTGTAGTAAAAGAAACTCAGAGCCAGATATTGGGGGAATGCTGAAATATCAGAGAGAAGAAACACCACAGTCAAATCTCACCCAGCTGTCTTCCAGCTTCCTCAGCCTTGCTCCTTGTAGCTTCTAAAGCCTCGCCTGCCTTAAATGCCTTCTTCGCCCAGCTGTATCACATCCAGGTTAAGATTAAAGGCATGACCTACTACTATTTGCTAGTTAGCCTTGAACTCACAGAAACTTTGTCTCTGGAGTTATGGGATTAAAGGCATAAATCACCACTCCAGTCTTTCCCCATGCTGGGATTAAGGATGTGTGCCATCACTGCCTAGCTGTTTGGCCTTATACTCACAGAGATCCTCTGTATCCCCAGGCTGGAATTAAAAGTATGAGTTACCACTGCTTTGTTATTCCTTGAACTCACTGAGATCCAGGAGAATCTCTGCCTCCAAAGTAATGGGACTAATAATGTACACTACTTCTGCCTAGCTTGATTGTGGGTGGATCGCTTCTCTGATATTCCAGACTGTTTTTTTTTATTATTAAATATATAACATATCATCACAAGAAAACCCATCTCATTCTCTCCACCTCTGTCTGTGTCACCAAGCACTTTTCCATTCAATGTTCATGTGTTCCTTTTTTGGTTTGTTTATCTAAGTCCATTTAGTGCTATCTGTATATGCATGGATGTAAGACTGAACTAGCCACACAGTTCCTAATGAGGGCATAGCTCTAGGGGTGTAAGGGCTTCCTGTGAGGCTGAATGTCTTGCACAGATCTACAGATCTTAGAGAATTCCCCCCATGAGAACCAGAACCAATCCTTTAATCATACCTGACCTGTGGGACACTCAAACAGTATGAAACAGTAGGTTGTATATCTACAGATTTAGAGGCATCTTGAAGTATTTAATTAACTATAATTTCTACCTGCTGTTTTCTCAGAACATGTTCTTCATGCCTTTTAAAAATATATATAGTAAAATTTATCATAAGACCTATGATACAGGTAGTATAACAAAATGTAGCCCTATTAGGCAAATGCTTAAATACTTAAATGCTTTCATTATATTCATTGGAATCTTGTTTCTCTCTCCTCTCTCTTCTCTCTCTCTTTCTCTCTGATTTTTCAAGACAGAGTTTTACTGAGTAGCTTGGGAAATGGTCCAGGAACTTGCTTTATAGACTAGGCTGGTCTTGAACTCACAGAGATCTGTCTGCCTCTGCCCCTGGACTGCTGGGATTAAAGACATGCAGCACCACTGCCCAGCTTGAAATTTCTATTTTACAAATAGCTCTCCTATTGTATGAGTTTTTCGTCCAGCCTAGCCTTGTGGTCTGGACCTGCCTGCCAATGCTGAGCATCCTAAAATGACATAGACACTTTTATTATTATTATTATTATTATTATTATTATTATTATTATTACATGTTGTTTGACTCATTGCTAGGGATTATTGTTAGCTAGATTTTTTATTTTAACATAACACTTTTTTATTAAAGAGTTGTATTGCCACGTGGCTGGTGGTTTACTTGATATATAGTAAATATATATATATATATTTTTGTTATATATATGTATATATGTATATATATATATTGTTCTTTTGGCATCTGGATTGGGTCTCTCTTCACTCTGCCCTCCTTTCCCTTTATCTATTCTCAGATTTCTCACTTACTTCTAAGGTGCCCTGTATTGGTCAAAATTATCTCTTTGTTAAACAATGATATTCACAACATACAGAAAGACATCTCACATAATTCTCCTCAATCTAAATTTTCATCAAATGTATGGAATCCATGTAAATACTCAACTGCAGGCAAGGCAAGAGTAACCCTCTTCTTTCAGACAGCACGAGATAAACATATTGACAACGTGCAATAATTAATGAAAATAAAATTTCACTTGATTTAAAGATTATCTTTGTTTTGTTTAAATTTAGTGATGAAGGAGGACACAAAGGTGTGTTTGACTACCTCACGTGCATTTTGATTTTATAGATTTGGACGTTGGAATCAGGAATTCACTAGATTGCCAGAGACTAATCAGTCACCATCTGTGGACACTGTAGTAGGTACTTAAGATCTTAGTTTTTGTAGAAAATTTAATATCTAAGAAAGGGCTGAAATAAGCCTTCCAGAGAAATGATTCAAATTTTATTTTTAGCAAAGGATTAAACCCAAAACCTCATGCATGAGCTCTACCACAGACCTACACACTAAAGGATTAATTGCCAATAGATATTGCTTCTAACCTCATAGCAAAGCCCAGAAACCCTACAGATTTTTAATTTTGCAGATAAAAATAAAACACAGTGTATGTGTATATATACATGTATATGTATATATTTAAATATATATTAATGAGAGGTTTTTAAAAATAACAGTTTCCTAATTTTATCATGCTATTTTAATACTTTTAGCATTTAAGATTATTAAAATATTTTAATACTTTAGTATTTGGTGACTTTTTTAACCCTGAAATTATGTTTGTGATATGCCTTCTGCCAAGCGATCATACGCTAATAAGCTTCCCATCTGTTTGTTTTCACTGAAGTGTTAGGATTTTGACAGAAAACAATCCAGTTTGATGCAAAGAAACCTGGCAAATTGATCCCTTTAGATGACAAAAAGTTTCAAAGAAATTTAGACTGATTGTACTTTTGCATTGCATAAAGGACTGAGAATTAATTCAATGAGATGGGGAAATGATGGGTTTGCTTCTCTTGCATCCTCCCAGGAAGATACTTTTCTCCCCTTTGTTTCCTAATAGGAATCTCCTGATCCTGACTTTAAGCTCTTCCCATCCTCAAAGCATATTGTTTTCAGAAGGAACTAGGAGGTGTGAGGACTTGCCTTTTTTTTATTTTTTGTTTTTTTATACCATGCTTGTTCCTGGTTTTACCACTCATGGAAATCTTGAGCTTTTTGATCTTCAACCCAATACTGAATATTCATTCAAAATATATGAAGTTTGCCCTCATGTTTTGTTGCTTCCAATTCTGTCATCAACCAGAGTTCTCAAATTTCTCATAGACAAACAGATATGATTGGCAGGTGAATATCCATAGTCCAGCATCTCAAGAAAATAAAACAAATGGCTTTGAAAGGCCATGCAACTTAGAATTACATAAGCAGATAGTTGTGATGTGTTACAATACAGTAATGGGCACTGGGTGGTGGGTGCTGACTTTGCAGTTTAGCCTGGCCTGTCTCTATCTTCAACTAAGGAGCTTGATTCTTGGGCTGGAGAGATGGCTTGGGGGTTAAGATCACTTGTTCAAGCTCTGGCAGAACCTAGGGTCAATACCCAGCACCTACTTACTGGTTAATAATTATCCTTAACTTGAGCCCCTGAACATCTAATCAGGCATAAGACACCCATGTGTTACACATAAACATTCAGGAAAAACACTCACACAAATAAAAGAAATATTAAACAAAATTAAATATAGATCCTGATTCTCTTTTTTTTAGTGAGACTGAGACTTTCTAGAAGGTTTTGCAGTTAGATAACACCGACTACATATTTTCCAGTTGATAGCAACAGAATATATTTTTTTATGAAATATTATTTCATTGATGTTATCTTCATAGGTTTGAGGTGAAGTCAAGAAAAGAAAACAGCTGAGAAAACATATTTTCTTCTATTATAATATAGGATAAAAATTATTGAACCTCAATGTTCACTTCTGTAACTATAGAGAACTTGTCAATCCTTCTATCCAGGGTATTGATTCCAATGGACACTAAATAAAACCTGGGAATAAATGATTCAGTGAAAGTGATGAGTTCTGAACTGCTAGATTGATTACTATATATTGATTACATCAGAGTGTGTATGGTACCCTTCTGTCCTACAGAGAGGCTCTGGCCTTGGGAAGGGCTAGAGAAGGATTTGAGTCACTTTATGGGATCCAAGCAAGGAAAATATAGAAGAGTGACAAATAACTGCAAGAAAGCCAAGCAGAACAGGGGAAGCACTGCAGGTTAGCAAGCAATGCAAAGTGATACCTTCAGTTAGAGACTGAATTTTAGCTAAATCTAAGCCACAAGATTTGCCTTATTTTCTTTTCCTTTTATCACAACTATGTGTCTGGTAAAACATGACAGTGAATTCTGGATCCCAATTTCCTCTTGGTTTCACAAAGCTCTCTGTGTTGTTTGTTCCCACACAGGCAGGTTTTCCAATGACTAGAGTGATGTTGGGAAGAGTGTGCTCATGGGGTACTGAAGGGCAAAGGAAAGGTAATGTAAGGCCAGAGTCCCAGCAGCTTGTGACTGTCTGAAGGATTGATGATGGAACCATAACAAAAAGAATATACTTGCAGCTAGAGAATGTCATACTTTGAACTGAGTCTCTGGAAAGGTGACTTGTGAGTGGTGACATTCATTGCACAACTGCCTGAGTCAAATGGTAATACCACTCTGCTCCCAGAAATTATTGGAGTGATGAATATGTGAGAAAGAGGACCAGCTTTACTGCTTTGAAGATGTATTTTCTTATTAGTCCCAGATTTGAAAGTGACATAGGTCTTCTGTGAACCCAAGTGCTTCACTTGAACATGTGTAAATGACATGCTAACATGCACATGTACTTGACAGCAAACTGAAGCCAACCAAACAGGTGATAAGACATTAAATTTTAAACTCAGAAAATTAGGTCAGTCAACCATAAAAAAACACACAAGACTTAATAAGCAGCAGATGACATTTTGTCCAACTCTATTAGAGTTTTCAGTACAAGAAAAATTAGAGGCAATGCAGATCATGTACTTACTGTGCCGTGAAGGGCTGCATGAATTCTCTGCTCCAGGCATGCTACATTTTCTCTGAAATAAGCACATATGGCTACCAGTAAGGTCATTCAGAATGTGCCCTCCAACAGGGACAGCAGTTTAGCTACTATACAGGCATACTTAGAAAATGAACTCAACAATATATGCAAACATTAAATGCAAATCATCTGAGAGTAACATTTTACTGTTTCTGTGCACAAATGTTGAACATATAATGTATTAGAAGAATCTGTCAATTTTTGATGAGGAATTCTCATTGAGAGTGTACTCAAGCAAATATAACTTGTTTATCCTGTCGTAGATATTTGATAAAGCCCCTATCTAAACATTTACTGGGTTTTTACTGGACTAAATTGGTAAATACATAAATATTACAGCTGTTATTTTTCTAAAGTCATAGCCCTCAAGGAACCTTCTATGAATTAACAGCCTTGCAAATCAAGCTATTTGTGTAACATATGTATATATATTTGAATATATAATATATATATACTCATGTATGTATGCTCATACATGTGTGCACACACACATAGTGGTTAAACTACACTTTTATAAAATGATTAAATTTAATTGTAGATATCATGGAAATATATACCTCCACAAAATACCTATCTATCTTTCAAAAACTAGATATTGTTCTAATGAAGATGATGTTAAACGTAGCTAATGGTATGTCCTTTATTAACAAAGAAGAGAACTTAATTCATCTAGACTTCAGGGAAAGTTATTGACAGCAGAGGGTAGGGTAACTGTATACAGTGGAAGACATTCTGAATTTAAATTTGGGACTCATAACACCTGCGTTCCTAACTTGCCCTCTGATTCTGGCCTTGACTTCAATAGACCAAGACAGAAATGCCCACTTAGACTGACTCAGAACTTTAATGATATACCACACACAGCATTTCATAAGATTCTTGACTCTGCACATCAGAGTCTGACCTTATAAGCAATATGTACTTTCAGCTTTATAGTTCTTTCTGTGTAGGTACCATATTTAGGAGGACCTGAAAAAAGTGATATCACTCTTGCCTTAAAAAAAAAAAATAAATCATCATTTAGTAGGAACTATGTCTTAGGTACTGTAGGTCCAAGAAAACAAAACAAACAAGGCCCTTCAGTTATGGAGTTTACATTCTTTGCTCTTCCTAGGATTTATAATTTACATGAACTACTGCTGCAACCCATGCAGTTTAAGGATTGACCTACCTGTGGTGACAGGGAGTGAAGAAATCACAGATACACACACAGAAATGCTAGAATCAAATGGGCTGTGCACTCTGAAGGAGGTCCAGCATCAATAGTCCCCAAAACCAGAATGCTTATTATGTATAGTGCCAAACATAAAGAGGCAAGCAAACCTATCTTGGTATGAATTCTCTGTAAAGGAGCAGTCTCAGATCATAGTTACCAGGGAGGAGAAAGCGGTAACTGATGTTCTTTGTACACACTGTCAACAACCATTCTTGGACCCAGGAAAGCTTTGCTTTTCCCATAATTCTGAGGCACTAAGATCTCTGGCCTGGCTGTGTTCATGCCAACAATACACATTCAGTGAGAACATCATCTGCTTCACACACTCTATTGTTACAGCTTTATAAGTAATGTGAAATTCATCCTTCATCTGTGCATATTGATCATGTCTCAAAAATAAAAGTTTGAGGAATGTATTCTTACTAAGAATGCCTTAAACTATTGCAAAGTAACTTAAAGTAATAAGTTCTTTTCATCTCTTTACATTTGTATCACAGTGTCTTTTAAATTGTGTGGCACTGAGCCTGATAAACTTTCTGTGTAATTAATCAAGGAATTTGTGTTGTGTATACATAATGGGCAAGACCTAGAAGAGTGAACATTCCTCAGCTATTTGATTATATATATTATGTATATATATATATGGTAGAAAAAGAGATCTAGGTGAAGATCTTTCCAACCAAGAACTGAATGTGGGACTGAAAAAGTACTTAGATCTTGAGGACATCTCTAAGCGTATACTGCAGAAAAGGCAGACCTGGATCCTGAGTGGAGTTTAGTGTTGACAACAGTATGTTGTTTGAAGCTAGTGACCCATGGAAGACATAAAGAGGGTTATATGCAACAGAATGCTTGCCTGCCAGAAAGGCATTTATGCTGCATTGGAATTGTACCAATCTGTATGAGAATGTGGCCTATAAAACTGATTATGGTTTGCAAGTCATTCCATCTGTAAGCAATGTTCATGAAATATGTTTTGTTAAAATAAAGGAAATTGAATTCAAAGTGTGCACTAAAAATTATCCTATCAGCAAGAACATCAACCTAGAAAATTGGATGCAATGATTTCTTATATTTCAACATTTCTCAATATTATGAAATATTTCTGTTCATGGATCTGCCTGCCAATGCTAGGAGTTTGTATTATTTTTGAACTTTGGGTATATAGTAGATAGTGTTAGGCAAGAATTTGTTGGTTAAATTATATTCATTGGTATTAAGTTTGTTTCTGGTCAGAGCAAGAAACTCTGAGTGCTATGATTATTTTAAAATCACAGACAAGTCAATAAAGACTTTGGAACAAATTCTGAAGAGATCTAAAAAACACTCACCAAGACTTGCTTCGGAAGAAAATGGTTTGTTTCACAGCTATCGACCTAGTTGACGTTCAGAACTAAGTAGTGCTACAAATATCTTTATTCTGTGTTATCACTGATCTAGATCTACTAATATATGATTCACTGGGAATAAGTTTTTCTTCATCTAAATTTTAAAATAACTGCTACCACCAAATGTAAAGACTAGAATTTATTGCACAAATTCTACTTTTCAAAAAGCATAATATTTAGCAAATAAGGATTAGCCATTGAGTGAACATTAAGTGTTTCTCATTATTGACTAGTGTCCATCATGCCCACATAATTGTTAAATCTGTGACTCATCTAGAGGTGTAAAACTGAAGCCCAGTGTGAGAAGAAGATCAGTTTAGCTTATGTTGGTCACCCTGATGGCTTTTAACTCATCCCTACTGTGGTCTGTTATTTTGCACTTTGTAGTTTATATTTTAATTTGGAAGAACATCAGTATGATGAGAGTTAGAAAGGACATAGCAGGGTAAGTGGAAGAACATGTGTGTCTTTATGGTCCAGTAGGAAAATAAAGGTGAAAACCACAATATGATACCTCACTACTCACTAACATTTGTTCAAAGTGACAAATAAATATAAAGGTTAGTGAGATAATAGAGAAAATAACATTATCCTACAATGCTAGTAAGAATGTAAAATGGTACAACTACTGCAGAAAAACAAGTAGAAAGTCCATAAACATTAAACACACAAGAAAAATCAAACTTCTCATATAGCATATTCCTGAAAGAAATAAAAACATATCAACCCAAAAACTATTATACCAGTGTTAAAGAATAAAAATCAATAGTAAATATGTCTAGAATCACAAAGCCTTTCTGACTTAATTTCTTTGTGAATATATTTCTTTGATAGCTTCATTTTAAGACCTAAGCTTTGTTTTCTGACCATTAACCAAATCAGTACCAACCTATCAATGTAGCCTCTGGAGCACCTCAATTTTAGTGTTTCAGTTTGTTATTATGTAACTAAATAATTATACATGCCATCAATTAATTTCTTCATCTTGATTATAATCATCAGTGAATAAATTCACCTGCTTTCTGTATCAGCTTTGTCTCGCATTTATACTTCATTACTAACATGGCTTGTGTAGACAGTGATCTAAGGGTATAGACACTGTCAATGTCTCGCCCTTCCCAAGTCTGATCAGGACTCATGACAGTTTGTCATTGTGTTCTTGCAATGCTTGGCTTGGAATAGAGTCCTACTGTGGCTTTTCCATTTAATGGATGAGTGACGTTTCACATCACTGATATCTTTGCAGTCTCTGTGACCTAAATAATAAGGAGATCCATTTCTTCTCTCCTATTCCAATAGTCCTAATAGAAAAAAAAGTTCACATACTAGCTTCATGTGGGATTATATTTTGAAAGATTATATGAATGTTTTATGATGTCATTGTTTTTGCACTTAATTCTAGTGCATGGAATTTATTATTGTTAACAAACATTATAGTCATACAGGTTAATAAGCAGAACCAGTGAGAAGAATAGAAATAGGCTAAAAGCTAATGGGATACTGGGCATCAATGTCCCTAAGGACCTAGCAATACCACTATTCGGCTTATGCCCTAAAGATGCACATTTGCACCCCAAAAGCATTGGCTCAACTATGTTCATAACAGCATTATTCATAACAGCAAGAACCTGGAAACAACCTAGATGCCCCTCAACTGAAGAATGGATTAACAAACTGTGGTACATCTACACAAGGGAGTACTACTCAGCAGTAAGAAAAATTGATATCCTGAAATTTTCAAATGGATGGATGTGGAGAATATCCTCCTGAGTGAGGTATCACA
This sequence comes from Sigmodon hispidus, assembly GCA_004025045.1. Taxonomy (NCBI): domain Eukaryota; kingdom Metazoa; phylum Chordata; class Mammalia; order Rodentia; family Cricetidae; genus Sigmodon; species Sigmodon hispidus. Next base: position 115,731 of record PVIH01000669.1, read on the forward strand.
AACCCAGAAAGAGAAGCAGGGGATGTACTCACTCATTAGTGGACTTTAAACAAAAAGCAAAGCATTCTCAAGCCGCAAACCATAACTACTGAAAAGCTTGTGACCTGAAGCACTTTGGACTAGCACCTTGGAGCCCATTCCCTCCAGAGGAACACCTGGCCCAGTCTTGATGTTGGGATGACGAAAGCGTATCTGCCTAGAGTGGATGCTGAACTAAGTCACCTTGGGACCTTGGGACCTCCTGCTCTTGCTGGGGAGGAAATATGGAAATGGGGAGAAGAGAGAGTGACTGGGAGGGGCGGGAGGGGGAAGGGAGTTTGAACAAGGGGATACATGGATAAAAAAAAATGAGGCTTTATTCAAAAATAAAAAAGAATTAAAAAAAAGAAGAAAAATCAGGTGTCCAAAAAAGAAAAAAAAAAAAGCTAATGGGATTATATAATAAAATAAAAGCCATATGAAGGGTAAGGACACACCTCTCAAATGTGTCATTGTTGATGCTCTCAGAAAAAAAAGAAATTTTATCATTAATTATAACTAATCTCTATATTTAAAATTATCAAAAATAATGCTTAACACAGTATCAGTTCATAGCACACAACCCTCTATATTTGAACACTTTATACAAACTACAGGCATATTCTATCCCTGAGACATCCTTCAGTGAAATGGTACCTCTGGATCCCATTTTCAAAAGAATGGAGGTTCCTGGAGATGGCTGAGCATTCAAAAACACTTGCCATAACAAATTGTAAATGTAAAGAAACACATAAAAATAATACGGAGGATCAGAAATTTTGGAAAGATAGTTGCATTTTCACAATGTCTCCCATTTTCCCCACTTTTTAAGTAATCTCATATGCTACATTTTACTATTGAGTCATATGGTGAACTAACTAATCCATGGTTAGTTGTTTTATGTGTGTTAAAGACATAATAGAAACATTTTTATTATCCACAATTTTCTACTATGTTTCTCTATTAAATAAGTGTGTTTTCATCAACCAAAAGGAGGAGTCAGGATTGCTACATTCCCCTTCTTTGATATTAGTTTTGCATTGAAATACATCGTATCTCCCAATTAAATATGGGCCAGTGTTTGAGCTGCTAGTTTCAACTTAATCTCTCATTTGTTCCTCTTTTACTCGAGCAAAGTGCCATTTAATTTATGGCCTTTTTTCCTCTTAGCCTAAGCTTCTTAGAGACTAAATGAGGCTGTAAGTCCTCATTCAGCTCTGCTTAGTCCTGTGTATTCTGGCTGTCAGTCATTCAACAGTTATTCCTGTAGGTCATCCCTCTCCATTTCTGCAGCCATATCAATTGCCTTTGAAGGAGTTTGTTATGTGTTTTTATAGGAGACCAGAGACGAGAGCAGCCACAGATTTTTTTAATCAGAGTCATTTTTTTTTTTAGAACACCATAGAATTCACATCCATGTTGGCACCTGTGGAATCAATTGGAACAGAGGTGTGGGCTGAAGAGAGGTCCTGAAGGTTTCCTTTGGTCATCGTTGGTGCCTGCATTTTAGAGTCGATCTCATGGTCTCTGTCTCAGTGTGAATCCATGGGTTACATGTGTTAAACAGTGGCGCCAACTTGATTCATGCAGCTTTTCACTTGGCATGGGTTTTAATTTAGGTAAATATTAATATGGGCTCTGTTTAAATTCCTGTGGACACACAGAGAAGATATATAGTGTTAGGATTCTTAGCTAACAGGGGATACTGCCAACTGATAAAATATTAATTCTATTACTTTGTATGCAGATATGTGAGAACCAGAAGCCATTACCCCGACTCTAATTGCTTCATAGATGAATACAATTATGATGTTACACTCATTCTGTCTGTATTCTCAGTATAAAATAACATCCACATAAGACATGTAGAAATTTCATTTAAAAGTAAACCTTACCAATGTGAAATATATTAAGGCAATAAACCAAGAGATTAAACTTTCATAAACAGTAAGAGCTCATTGTTTTGTAAATGAGTGTATAATAATATCTATGCAGCTCAAATGAAAGCATAAAACTGACTGGGGGCCTCACTTTTTTCTGCAAACTTTTGATTTATTTTTTTAATCTGTTCGTAGCATTGTCTAGCAATTAAACATTGGAAATGGGCTCTGGTCTCCCTGCCACATTGCTCTTTCCTATTTCGCTCCTGTCATTTCTGTTATAATGACAAGTAATTTAGAGGAACAAGAAACAATTAGAGTGTAAGTATCGCCTGCTGTTACAGGTGTTTCCTAGTAATGAATAAAAATGACTGGGATAACAGAGAGGTTAGATGTAAGGAAACACCTCTTTGGGGGTTTGAAAATTTAAAGATCTGTGGACAAAATTTGGAAATTAAGTAGAGATCACCAAGTCATATTTACATCAAGGTTATTTTAAAAACTGGGAAGTAGCTGCCAAAAGTACTATTTGTAGGCTGGCCAAGTGCAATTGCCCCTTTAATGGCAGTGCTTCTCCGACTTCAGTCTCCATCCTACTCCCTGGAAAGTGAATCAAAACACACACTGATGGGTCCCACTCTAGAACTGCAGTTCAGGAAACCTGGATCAAAGCCATGGTGTGGATTTGGGCATGTCCCAGGTGATGGCAGTGCTATAAATTCAGGGGTCACACTTTGGGAATCACTCAACTCATAGGAGACAATGCCTTTTCTACCATTTCTTTTTTAATATTAACTGTCATAAGAATTTCTGGCCCAGACTAGCCCTGAGATCCTGACTAGCAATCCCAAAGTCCCAAAGAAATACACAAAAGGTTATATTAATTACATGCTGTTTGGCCTATGGCTCAGGCATATTGCTATGATAGCTAGCTCTTGCTTCTTTTTTTTTTTTTTTTTTTTTTTTTTTTTTTTTTTTTTTTTTTTTTTTTTTTTTTTTTTTTTTTTTTTTTTTTTTTTTTTTTTTTAATGGCAATTCTACCAAAAACAATCTACAGATTTAATGCACTTCCCATCAAAATCCCAGCACAATTTTTTACAAACCCTGAAAGAACAATACTCAATTTCATTTGGAATAACAGGAAAACCAGAATTGCCAAAACAAAAGAATTGCTCAAAAAAAAGAATCTCAGGGGGCCACAGCATCCCCTACTTCAAATCATACTATAGAGCTACAGTAATAAAAACAGCTTGATACTGGCATAAAAACAGACTTGTGGATCAATGGAATCGGTTTGAAGACCCTAACATTCACTTACATACCTATGAACACCTGACTTTCAACAAAGAGTCTTCTCATTCTTAATAAGTATGTTGGCTCTTTTAACTTTTGCTAACTGGTCCCAGTGGAAATCTTTTGTTATGAACAATGAAGTAGACTTGATAGTCAATGGTCACCCAAGTTTCTTCTGTAAAATACCTTTACAATTATTTTCAAAAAAGTTTTCTTTAAGATTATTTTTTATTCATATGTGGGAGTGATTTTGCAAGCATGTATACCTCTACATCATGTGCCTACCTGGTGTTGGCTGAGGTCAGAAGAGGCAGTCAGATGATTGAAAATGGAGATACATTTGTTTGTGCATCACTATGTGGGAAACCAAAACTAGGTCCTTTCTGAGAGCATCTTGTGCTCCTAACCTCTGATACTTGTTTATTTGTACTCATTTTTTTTTTATTTATACATTCTTTACTGAGCCTGAATTCTATTGCTTTATCAGTCCTTACGTGCTTTCAAATTTCTCCTCTTACTTGTATCATCATTCTAGCTCTTGCTACTTAACCCATTTCTACTAATCAATGTCTTGCCACGATGTGACTTGTGGCTTTCCTGTCCTTTTACATCTTCCTCTCTCTGACGCAGCTCATGGTGTTTCTCCCTGACTCTACCCTCCTTTTCCTTTATCTATGCTCAGATTTTCTGCCTACTTCTAAGATGTCTTTTCATAGGCCAAATTATTTCTTTATGATCCATTAGTATTTCACAGCATAGAGAAAGGCATCACATCAATTAATTTTTAAATTTAGTTAACATAACAACCACCGTTTCCCCTCTTTCTACTCCTTCCATTCTCTTCCACCTTTCTACCCCCTCTCCCTAAAGGGTAAGGCCTCCCATGGGAGTCAAAAAGCCATAGAATATCAAGATGAGGTATGACTAAGCTCCTCCCCATGTATTAGATCTAGGCAAGACAACCCAATATGATGACTTCAGCTAAGATTCCTAGCAACTGTGAACAGGTAGCCTGAACTGATTATCTCCTGTGTTCAGAAGGCTAACTAACTCAACTGTAATCAGAGAGCCTTCTTCATCCAGTGACTAGTGGAAACAGATGCAGAGATCCAGAACCAAACACTTGGTTTGGAGGATCCTGTTGAAGAGAGAGAGAATGGATTGTATGAGCCAGGGAAGTTAAGGTAATCACAAGGGAACCCACAGAAACAACTAACCTGGACTCATAAGAGCTCACAGCTTCTGGGTGAACAGCTAGGGAGACTTCATGAAGCCTATTTAGGTCCTCTGCATATGTATGACATTGTTACTTCTTAAAGTCATCAGTCTAAGAAGCTATGATTATATTTAAAAATAAGATAAATGCCTCTATGGAAAACAATGGAGTCAATCAGACAATTGTGTAGTGGCAAAATCAAACCCGCTACTTGAACTTACAATATACAAAATATAACATTTAAAATATTTTAAAAACTTAGAATTTTCTAAACAATAAGACAAGTCTACTGCTTACAACACCAATATATTTAAAAAATAATAAACACTAAAAATCTTCATATAAAATTCCAAAATCAACCAGTGGCCAAGTTGAACACATAGGATAATGATTTCTTGGTTAGAAGTATCCATCCCACATGTCAATAGTTTATTCAATAAAAGATTCCCTTAAGTTCTTGGGAGAGTAATTCACATTTAATAAATTTTATATGTTGATTGAAAAACTATAAATTGGAGGGTATTTTAGCCATATTTTGTATTGTTCTACAAATGTATTTCTCATGAATATCATTTTTATACTGCCCTGTATATTGCTAGTATTTAGAAATAAGTTTACATTCATATAGACACAGAGAAAGAAGAGGACTGTGTAATGTAAACTCTAAGAGTAATCCTGATCAATCTTTAAGCTATTCAGAGACAACTACAAGGCATGGTATCTACTATAAGGGTCTGTCATCATAAGCAACTCCCTGAAATGACTTGGATTACTGAATTTCCTACAAAGTGAACCATATCACATTGGTCAACAGTAAAATTGAACATAAATGCCAAGCACTCTAGCATGTCTTCACCTTACATATATTTAGTGGGAAATGCATACCACTAAATGGGGGGCTTGGAATAAAATTTTTCCTGCAAAACATATGAGAGCAGAAGTTTGTTTGACAATTCATGGCAGAACTCTTTATCTACATAAAGCATTTTCTTATTGCTTAAGATATATCAGAATAAAATCTACCAAGCAAAACTAGCTAGATTCTTAAACTTTGGGGTTTGATGAAGAGTGTAGGAATTATGGCAGCAGTAAACAGCAAAACTCTACATGGCAAAGAAGTGTAAGTAAGAATAGCTAGGAGGAAAGATGCAGGCATCTCCAGCCAGGCCATTATCCCTAGAGCTGATGATGTATTAGAATCGTATTAGAGTCGGTATCTGTTTGAGGGTAGGACAGTGGCTATAGGAAAGCAAGAGAGAGAGAGAGAGAGTGATAACAGTACAAACTGAAAAATTATTTCAAAATAAGTAAATTGTTCCAAGCAGCTTTTAAAAATTCTTTTCAAACTGCTCACTCTTTTGACAACTCTCCTAAGACTCCTCCCTGTGCATGTTCCTCATTCCTAAATATGCTGGCTTCTCCACCTGAGTCATGAGTGCCATGCCAAAGTTGATACACTTCCCAGAATCAGTGTGCACCTCCATGTTTAATAAGTTCCTCAAGAAGACATGTTTATAAGATGTGATTAGTGGAGTTTGGCTTTGCTTTCATCTAATTAAGACTTTCCAAGTTTCCTTTGCATATATTGGCTCCTGTTTCAAACCTTAGAATTTTAAGGGGAATGATGTACAATGTGGGTGATTTTGGCTTTCAAAACTATCAAAGTGGAAAAGCATTCAGTAGCATTGCCAGACAAGTCTTCCTCAGATGCTTTACAAAGGGAATCCCCTGATTCCACAGTAACAATTCCCTCATTTTGCCACTTGAATCCATAGTTATTTGTTGCTACAAAATGCTGGCCCTTTGATCCTGTTCCTATACATAGCTTACATTCACAGGATTGTTACTCTCTTTGCTCTTATGGCTGGGAAATATTATTTATTGAATTGTTTGTGCAATTCTCAGAGACATGAAAAATGAAAATTTTTACTGTGCTACCTTTAAGGACATATGCTAACAGGACACTGAAGACAAGCGAAGATTTAATTCAAATTCTTAAAAAATCAAAGAAACTCAAGTTTAATATCCAAATTCAAGCATTTTACATAACAAGGAACATTTTGCTTTGACAAGTGGTGAAGATGCTGACCTGTAGTTCTGTACATGAAGAGTGTGTAAGAAAGGTGGCAAAGACCCTCTTACCCATCTTATTATTATACATATTTTATTACCTGTGATTTTTGATAAGAAGACTGTTAATGGGCTGCATAGGTAGCTCCTTGACTAAGAGTGAGTACTGTTCTTCCAGATGACCTTGTTTGATTCCCAGCATCCACTTGGGGTAGCTCGCACTTGCTATAATCACATATCTATGATAACCTCCCTCCTTGGGCTGCTGCGTGTACCTACACACAGGAGCAAATGTATGTACCCCCTCCCCTAGAGAGACACTTATAATAAAATGACCTTTTTAGAAAAGAAAACTCATTTGTCTAGTTGTATCTATTTTCATGTATCTAAATTTCACTGCGTGGCCAAACTCAAACTAGTTTAGAAAAAAATATGTGTTCTCTTTCCTCAGCAGTGACGATTTATGTATTTGACTTTGAAGTCAACAACTGTGTAGCCTTTAAAGCCAAATCAAATGCAACATCAAATTACCTTGTATTCATTTAAGCAACTTTTCAGATTTATGGCAGATGGGCACAGATCCAGACAGGTAGGAAAAGGACAGTCACTGTAGATGTCTGTGTGGAAGGAATGTGTAGTAAATATCTGGGAATTAATTACTTGTAAGGTTAAAGTCTGTTCTTCAAGAGAGTCAGGTGCAATTTATCCTGCAATCAATTTGCAAGCATTCAGAGTGAAACAAAGCCGTAGGTAGCTTGGGCATGAACAAGTCATGCCAAGCAAAACAGATTTCCCACTCTGTGACTCATCCTGTAGACTGGAAAAACCCACTGATTATAAACTCTGACCCTTGCATAATTATCAGTGCTTTCTCACATGGAACAGTCATTGACAAACTTATAAAAAGTCCTTTGAATGGAATAAGAATCAGACAGATATTGAGCTGTAAAGAAAATACTATGAGAACCAATTTGTGGTTATTTGCAAGGTTCTCATAACTTTGATTGTGAATCTCAGTTGTGTTTTCAGTAAAGGATTTTATAATAAAGAGAAGGACATATTCATTGAAAATGGAAGTAAGGTTAGTTTTGTTGTAGAATCTCTAGTGGGGTTCCACAAAGAAGCTTTAGAAGTTTCTGAGCAATGAATATTTTTTTAAAAGACAAGAAAATAAACCTAATAAGTCTGATAAATATAAGATGTTAAAATAAATTTTTGTGTGTATGATTGGGGTCAAGAACAACACAAGAAGATCTACAGACTCAACTAAGTTGAGCTTATAAAGACTCACAGAGACTGAACCACAACCAGGGAGCCTTCATGGGAGTGACCTGAGTCTTCTACATGTATGTTATTATTGTGTATGTTGGTCTTTTAAGGGACTCAACAGCTGGAGCAGGGGCTATCTCTGACTCTGCTTGCTTTTGGAACCCTTTCTTCCCACCAGCTTGCCTAGTTTGACCTTAATAGGAGGGGAGGTGCCTAGTCTTACTGGAAATTGATATGCCATGGCTCATTGATGTCCATAGAAGGCCAGTTCTTCTCTGAAGAGAAATGGATAAAGAGGGGATAGGTAGGGGAAGAAGAATGGTTTTAAGCTCTGGACTTGGCAAGGAGGAGAAACTTCAGGGGGAAAAAATTTAAAAACAAACAAACATATAAATAAGTAAATACTTTTTTGTAATTATAACTATCAACTACATGTCCAGTATCTCTGCCTCAAGCTATATTTACTCTTGCAAGGAAAGGGCAATGAAGGTATTTGAACTACTTGTGGCAATAATAACATCTACTTAATCTTGGGATAAAGACCTTAGTGTATTCAATGAAACATTTTATTGATTTCTCAGTCACAGAAAAACCAAGAGCAGAGAGAGATCTGAGAGCTTCCCAGGTGCCCCCCTAGAAGGGGAGTATAATTGATCAACTCAGGAGAAAACAGAGTTGCATAATAGTTTGCTTATCTTCTATTAGATTTTGTTCCAGTGATAATTTTTCTGCAAGTTTTTAATGAATGGTAAGACATAGTTAACAATTTCATCTCGTTTTGATGGAAAGTACACTTTTGGACATTTGCAATAAAGATCATGTGTAAGACCTCATTCGGCTGGTGAGATAAAGAATGTGATGTTCATAAGTTGCATGCCCAAACCAGATGTTCAATGAAAGTGAAAGCTGACCATTTCTTACTGGCAAGTGTGCTCTCTTTTGAGAGGGCAATGATTAAGAGCTGTAAGCAAATTGTACTTATTTTTTGTCTGGTACCCCCTTGACCATGTACATAATGTAACATTCACAAACCCCACTAGGATAATCCTGTTATTTTAATTTCTTAAAAAAAAAAAACCAAAAAGAAAACCTCTTGAGTAGCTATCATATGCTGACCTTTCTATTCCTGGCTAAACAAAAATTAACAGGGACTATTATTGGGAGCATTCATTCTGCCACGATTATGACATATCTAATCACACATCAATGTTTAACTGTGATGTCCAGCTCTCTGATACTTTAGAAAAAAACAATATCCTGTATTAGATTATGTTTCTTCTATGTAGAGAAGACATATCTTGGTGAACTCCATTTTAAGAAACAGAAAATCATACTCAAAATCCTTGTTACTAATTAAATACATACTGGAGCTTCTAATATATTTTAAAAGTAAACATCTTAAAAACTAAGCTGACATTTTGGGACTTTGTATGACCTTTGCAAAGGTTAAGCCTGGAGAAGGTGGTCCTAGATTGACTTGAAATAATAATTTGTTTTGAATGCGATTTTAGCTGCATAGTTGAAATAAAGGAGCAAAATTTCCCCACTGAATATTTTATCTAAGTGATTGTTGATTGCAACAGCTGTATTTCAGACATCTTATCCAAATAGTAAAACATAACAAAGACAAATAATTATGATTGATTTATCATATTTTGTGGACAATTAAGTTTCTAAGCTAGTAAATAAAACATTAACAGACTGGAAAAGATGACAGAGGAGGCAGAAGCCAGCAGATCTCTGTATTTGAAACTAGCCTGGTCTATGCAGTGAGTTCCAAGGGCAACCTGGGCTACGTGGTCAGATCTTCTACAAAAAAAAAAAAGTAACTCCATTCTCTTTTAATGAGGTAATATTTAGTTTTTAACTTTTGTTTGATTACATATTATATACATATTTAACTTCATTTTATAAAATGATAAACACATTAAACTTTTAAAATAAGACAAGAAATATCATACTTTATTAATGAAACATTATACATGTCTTAAATTCACCTTCAGTTGTTCTGGCAGCTAGTCTTAATGTCCACTTGACATTGCAGGACAGGAGAGAACCTTAAATGAGAAAATGCCTCCATGATATGCATTAGTAGGGCATTTTCTTAACTATTGATGGAGAAGAGTCCAGTCCATTATAGACAGTTCAATCTTTGGGCTGGTGATCCTGGGTTCTACAAGAATGCAAGCTGAGCAAGCCAGTAAGCAACATCCCCCGTGGCCTCTGACTCAGTTCCTGCCTCCAGGTTCCTGCCCTGCCTGAGCTCCTGTTTTAACTTCCTTTGGTATTGAATAGCAAGGTTGATTTGCATAAGGCAAATAAACTCTTTCCTCCCCAACTTGCTTTTTGTTCAAGGTTTTTCAATACATCAGTAGGAACCCTGTGAGAGTTGCAATGTAAGAATGCAAATGTGTTATCAGTATTATATGCAGTGGGGTGTAATTATTAATTGTTGAATTTTAATATTTATACCCGGAGTAGTTTTTAAAATAACATCCTGGATCTGAGTAACCTGCCTTAGGAATATTTTTGCTACAAATTCACTTTTAGTTTTTCTCTACTATTTTCCCCTTTTATTAAAAATGGATTCTTTTCTCATACAATATATTCTGATTACAGTTTCCTTTCCAAGTTTCTTTCTGCCTCCCTCTGATCTGAATCTAGTCTCTTTCTTCTTTCACTAGAAAAAACAGGCTTCTGAGAGGTAACAACAAAATAAAATATACTAAAATAAAATGAAAACCATCACATCATAGTTTGACAGGGCAACCCAAATAAAGAAAATGAGCTCTAAGGGCAGGCTCCAGAATCAGAGGCCCACACATTCGCCCGTGAGGAGTCCTGCACTAACACTAATCTGAAAGCTGGATATGTAGCAATCCTTTCTCAACTGAGCTACCACCCACAAATAATGACACAGAGACCTGTAATTATGAGTGATAGGCTTCTTCCTAGAAGCTCTTCTAGCTTGAAGGAACCCATAGTTTTCAATCTATGTTCTAGAAATGGTTCCTTTCCTCATCTCTGTACTACCCATTCTCTTTCCTCCATATCTGCCTTTCTTCTTCCCAGAGTTTTCTCTGCTCCCAGAAGTCCCACCTATACCTTAGCCATTCAGCTTTTTATTACACTAATCACAGAAATACATCTCTACACAGTATTTACACATCTCGTACCAATACTATATACCCAAAGGACCTGGTACAGGCCTGTGCTTGCCTGAGCTTGTTGCTTCGGTCCCTGTGAATCTATAGGTGCTTTGCTAGGTCGATTTAGGGGACCTTATTTTTCTCGTATCTTTCATCCCCTCTGGCTTTTACAGTCTTTCTACTACGTTACTGCAGGGTTCCTTGTTTTGTTTTGTTTTGAGTTCTGAGGAGAGGGATTTGATAAATATATCTCATATAGAGCTCTGAGTTCCATGGTCTGTTTCTGTGTGTAATGACTAGCTATGGTCTCTGTATTTGTTCCTATCTGAGCCAGACATGTTCAGGCCTGTAATCTAAGTACTTAGGAGGCAGAAACAGGTGGATCTCTGAGGTCAAGGCCAGCCTGGTCTGCAAAGAGAGTTCTAGGACAGCAGGAGCTACATTGAGAAACGCTGTCATGAAAATATGTAAATAAGTAAAAAAAATAAACCCGTGTGTGTGTGTGTGTGTGTGTGTGTGTGTGTGTGTGTGTGTGTGGCGTGCATTTAACTAGGCAGCATGTATAATTATTGGTTGTATTGAAAGCAGTCTGACACAATGTCAGGAGAACATTATTTCTCAACGAATCTTGTGCATTTCATTGAGAAAATCAATCAGGTATTTTGTTCAAAGTTTTCATCCTTATGTAGTACCTATTTTTGACTTGTCATTAATATTTTTTGGTATATTTCTAGAAAAATCTTAAGCAAATAACAACAAAAGATTTTTAAAAAACATGTTTTGCTTCCTGAATTTGATAAAAGTTTCTTTTTTGTTCCCTGTATTGTAAAAGTTTGCTGGTTGTTTCAGGAAAGGGTATTTTTACGGTGCATAGGCTGGCCTTAAACAATACTCTTCTCATTTCAGCCTGCAATTATAGGTGTCTGTCACTGTATTTGGCTCCAAAATTTCTTACTAATCTTAAAATGTGTTTTTATGGATCATAACATAAGGGAGTATATTAACTTTTGGATAGCTTCAACATGGTCAGCCTTGATTTACTTATTGAACATGTTGGGACAAGTTTAAAATAGTAGCCAGTAGAGATTTTGTCACAAGTACTAAAACTATGTTACCCTCATCTTTTCTTACTGCTAACGTTAGTCTGGTACCCATTAGCTTCCCCATTAATTTGACATCTTAGCACACTGAACCAGAATGTAACATTGGAAAAACACAAAATCTGCTTTGGCAAATGATCTGTCAACTGACCCATGAACAAAAGTGAGATTGGATTGCCCTTTGAAATAAACGTATTTGAATTTTATTATCTCCAAAGCACCTTTTGCCTCTTATCTTATGAAAGGTTAATACTCTATCTATCAGAATGAGATTGGAGTGTGAGGAGATAGATGTCTGCTCTGGATGATAACTGGATGTAGGTTTGAGCTGGAAGAGGAAGATTTCTCATCTACAAGCCCAAGTGAAGAGCAATGGGAGGGAGTGGGCCAGCTGCCTACCACTCACGGAAGCTTTGCAATGCTTTTGAAATAATCCCTCCAAAAACAGAGCTTTCTTAATTCTTCACACGGATATTTTCTTTTTAAAAGTCGTACTGCTAGCATTTGGGGTTTTTTATAACACATGATAAAGAAGAACTTAAAATGGTATCAGGTTACTCTATACTTCAAGAGCTAGGGTTAAATAATAGCAAAGAAAATATCTACTAAAGGGAATAATAAAACTCAAGTAGATTATTTTAAATTTTCAACTGAATGGCTTTTATTCATAATCTATGTAACTCAGAAGTTGAAATATACTATGAAGAATATTTACATATTGAAATTTTTCTACAAGATTAAAGTCAACTCATCTCTTCTTAGAATTAAATTTGATTAAACATAATAAAAAAATAAGATACTCTATTCAGTACTGAAAAATTTCCTGAGAGCTCATTAATTGCCTTCTTATTTTTAGTATAATATTTTCATTAATTCTTTCAAATTTTATGTGTGCAATATATTGAATCAGATTAATTATTAAAAAGTATTATTTTTATTTTTATGGAATTATGGATTTTATAAGGTAAACAGCCATCATATAATCATGAATAACATGTTTGTTTGTTTCATTCTTTGGGTTTTTTTTTTTAATGTTTTCCCTTGGTTTTGCCCATGGAACCAGGGCTTTTCACACACTAGGCAGGCACTTTATCACAGACTCAAAATTTCCAGTCTGACTTTGATATTTTATTTTAAAAGAACATAGGGCTACAACTCTGCACAAACTACAGGAAAATTGGTAAAGATTACAGTGGAAAAAAATAATCTTCCCAAGGGAAGAGAACATCAGTTTTTTATCTGATACCAAATGATCAGCTCTGAAATTTTACATAAAATAGCCTTACACAGACTGAGCAGCTTGTACCTATGCATTTATGAATATATGTATATATTCATATATTTTTGTAACAATAGTTAATGGAAATAAATACCAAAACTTGAAAAAGAGAAAGAATGGATATATGGGAATTTTGGGAGATAGGAAAAAGGAGATCATGTAATTACATTATATTCTGAAAAATAAAAGAAATAATTTTATAATTATTGTGAAAAAATCTGTAAAATTGCTGGCAAAGAAAATTTAAAGAATTTTAAACATATTTAGGGCAAATACAAACCAGTCTACTTGTGAATGACTGGGTTATGTGTAATACCTTATGTTTTATTCTTCTATGCCATAAATCTCTGTTGTTAATGTATCCATCAAAACTGACCAATGACCTTTGAATGGCAGCATTCTGCTGATAAAATTTAGGATAACAGACTCAGACTCTGTTCCCTTAAATCCTACGGAGGTCCAAATTATATGTAAAAGAGGCGACTGGAAAGCATTCACTTTTCTGCTGTGACTTCTGTTGGGGTTTTTATGTGTGTGCCTTTACAATTGTCGCTGTGTTCTACAAATGTCGACCAAAATTGCCATAGAGAAAATGAACAACAAGGCTCCACATTCTCAAGAATCTATTTTAATCTGGGCTGCCTGTATAGTAAAAAAAAAAAAAAAAAAAAAAAAAAAAATGGAGTTGTGTTGTCTGGAGATGGCATCAATTGGAGAACTTTATTTGACAAACAGAAGTAGCAGTGTGCTGAAACTCAGTTGTCCTGTGTGTGTGATTTCTCTGGTGTAGACTGCTTTTTCACCTCTCAGTAGTCACCATTACTGATAAATCCAAAAGAATATTTTAACATTTTAGCTTTCAGTTAAACTACCTTGATAAAATTCTTCATGCACCTTTGCACCTTATATTCCAGCCTTCCCTGGAGTCTGAAGCTTCTATTGTGTGTTTTATATGTTTAAATGCTGCCCTACTTAGTCTGGGTCATGCATTCTTCTTTTCCTTGGCTGTTAATGAGCCCTGGAACTGTCAAGTTCTTTATCTTACACGGTTTCCTGTACCTTTCTTCCCTTGTTCTTGGATTAACCTCCCATCTGATAATCAGTGAAAAGAGAGGGTATTTCCACCATGTTTGGCTCTAAGGAGATATATGAAAATAAAAGTTTAGTACACCTCATCATGAACTCTTGGTCCAGTGAGGCTTTCATGCTGCATGAGTGTGTGTATGTGTATGTTTGTGTGGTGTGTTAATGTGTGTGTTCATCATTTCTCAGACCATGCAATCTCATTCATTCATTGATCAAAGTCAAAGTTTTGGACAACATAGGAGCTACCTCTGTTTCACTTGCTTTCAAATGTATACTTTTCCTTTAATATTAAATCTATATGAATATCCATTTGTGTGTATATATTCCTAAGTACATAAATATAATATGTTCAGTCTATACAGTGTTGCTTCTATGAATATATTATCAGATCTGACCATTTAGTATTGCATGCCAATTGATTTCTCCTTAAGAATTTATGTGTATGTGTCTGTCTGCTGAGTTATGTGGCATGAGATGTGAGGAGCTGTGGAAGCTAGCGATGGTATGAGATGCCATGGAGCTGAGTTACAGCAGTTGTGAGCTGTGTGATGTTGGTAGTGGGAACTGAATTTGAGTCCTCTGCAATGACCAGCAAGTGTTCTTGACCACGGAGCTACTTCTGCAACCATGTAAAAGTGTTTAAAAGCCAAAGTAGATGTTGAAAATTAGACAAAGTAAAAGGTGACAGACAAAGCAGCTTTAGTCTCCTGTGTTCATAATCTCAAATCTTGTGACTGCAGTTGACCTGAACACTGGCCTTGCTTCTAGGTTCCATGGCTCACTGTTGGTGGTTTGATGATGGAGTCTTTCTACCTCCAGCAAGTGTTGGGTGAACAAGGAAAGGTGACTGTGGAAACAATTTGATGTGTGACCCTGAAATATATATATTATATAATGGATCATTTTTCACATTACTACCATCCTCATTTGGCAAGTTAATAGCTATTCTCTATTGAGGAAAACAAATAGGAAATACTGTTAAGTTGTCTTTAATATAGTTCTCCTTTAGGTGTATGAAGGATTACTCCAACACTGTGATTAATGCCTTCCTTAAGAGAAAAAATGAAGCAGACTCGTGGGCAAGACCTAGAGAGCATTTATGAAACAAAGCTAAAAGACTATAATGATGCAAATGAACGTGAATATGTCTTCTGATTTCCTGCAGTGCCTGGAGGGACAGGGAAGTGGTGTCTAAGGCGCAGAACAGTTGTTTGGTGTTGGCAGAAACTGTCAGCAGATTTCAGACTTAATTCATGATTGTGGGAATTAAGTTTGTCTATACCACCTTGAGAACACAGAGGCCCTAATCAGTCTTGCTTACTTTAAAGATGTCTTTGGGAAAAATACGCTACCCATATAAGCATTTATCCCCGCACTGTGGAAAAGCTCACTGAACATGGAAAAAGCTTCACCATCCAAAATAGGAATTCTATTCAACAATTTCCCACTTTGTTAACACAAATCTGGCCTTGTCAGATGGTCCTGTATTACTACTTTCTGGAAAATGCTGTATTATACACTAGATTATGAAAAATCTTTTCTGCTGACTTTACATTAGTGGTAATAAATTGAGGGACTTTGGTACATGGTATTGACTATTTTTAGTGAACACTTGTGATTGTAAACTGATGATTTATCATTAAAAATGTGTTCATGGAAAAGTATAGCTGATTAGATAAATTAGGAACATATAAAATGGCAGTTAAGTTGACCTGAATAATGCATTAAGTATGCATTATTACAATATTAGTTGTGCATTAATTGGTGTCCTTAATAATAAATTAACATACTATTATAATATTGTTAAATGTTTTATTGTATTTTTAAAATCTAATTTATTGAATTATAACATTTTTCAGAGCTATGATGTATCCACTAACATCTAGCATGTAGAAATCTTCAAAAGACACTGGAAGAAACATAAAACATATAATCTTGTAAATTAATATAGAAGGCTATTTTAAATTGTGTTTTTGCTATTTTTAATAGCTAGCATGTTTATAATTTTATAAAATAATTATTGAATTATAAAATAATTTTGTTTTAGAGGATTTGACAGTTTTGCAAGGTATTGCAGAATAGTTTACATTTCTTTTTTCACGAATTATCTTGGAGGGAAGCTTACAATGTGGAAATCATGGTGGATGCACCTGAGTGGTCGTTCACTTGTCTATCATTCCTGGGGTCGGAGGTTTGATCTTTAGCACCACCATGAAAACATGTTGAAAAAAACAGGCATTTTTAGTTGAAAAATCAAAATAATTTTTAAAAGAACATTGAAATTGAATGGCCAACTATTTCTTTTTTGGTTTAGTTCCTCATTTAGATCTCAATGATACTTTGGCTTCTTTTTTAAAAGATATTTTATAGGATTTATTAAATGATAATATTGACAAAATAAGACTGTCTTACTTTTTTAAAATTTATTTATTTGCCTTGGTGTTTGCCTGGAACTGGGAACTGGAACTACAGACAGTTGAGAGCTGCCACGTAGCTGCTGGAAATCGAACCTTGGTCCTCCGGAAGAGTAGTCAGTGCTCTTAACTGCTGAGCCACCGCTCCAGCCCTGGCTGCTCACTTTTAAGTCATTAAAATTATCTAAGTTCTTTAAAAATTAAAAGGTTCAAGAATTTATTTTTGGGTTCTATTTACCTTTAAGAGACATTATAACAATAAATAAACCTCAGATCATCAAATTATGTTTTAACACATGTAATAAAATAATATCAGAAAAGAAGACTATATTTCTACAACTCAGAGTCAAGAGAATAATGGTTAAACCATCTTCTTGACTATAAGAAAGTAAGTACAAGAGGCTTTGTTTAATTAATTTTTCTTCAAATATCTGAGTGAGGATATATGACCCCTTGTCCCAGAGACAATTAAAACATTTCCAGAATGTATTAGATGTTAAATATCTTTGGTTTCATGTAAGTTCTCTATTGCATGTACTTTATAATTTGTGGTTTTCTGCTTGCTTTTAGTTCACACATTGAAAAACATAGAATCTGTTCCTAGTTCTTGGATCACTGACCAGAAACTGAACTAATTGCCAAAGTATTGCCTGCAGGAATGTTTGCTGCCTTTCTCGTGTTCAGATGTCTAGTGAATGAGAGAGGAGGGCTCTGTTGAGAAAACAGCTGGGTGATGTTCCAATTGTGTGGGTAAACACATTCTTTGCTAGCCAGATTCAGTAAGCACTGGCCTAACATGGGCATTGCATCTCCAGGGACCTATGGTGTTTAAGACCAGCACTTAAACACCTCCAGAAAAATGCCAAGTATCCCTCGGGAAACACTGAATTGGGAAATGATATTCTTAAATTCCAGGGTCTGCTGCTTTCCATTACTTGTAATCACAACAATTATTAATAAATTTCATTGGAAAATTGATTTTAAAATAGAAGTACATTTATGTTTTTGTACTGCTCAGCTGCATGTGAGCATAAATGAACTCTGATCACAGTGACCTTGCTGATCTCATCCTTGTGAATCTTCAGCTGGAACATATAATATGCATATCTGTTATTTTAAAGATATCACATTTCCCTAACATTAATTTTAAAATGAACTGTAAGCTATATTAGCACAATGTCACAGGACTCAAGTGTGATATCATTATAGTACAAAGATATGATTTATATGTAACTTACCAGAAGTATGCAAATATACTCTCTGAATATATTATTGATAATATATGTGTGCTGTTATAAAATGATGTATGTTCACATCTATTATAAAGAAATACACGTTTTGTTAGATACTTTATCATCCCTTGTTAAGGCAGCCACTGTCTCATACCCTAACTAAAATCTTATGTTTTATGGCTTACTCTGTTTTTATTGATACGACCTATTTGAGGAAAATAAAACCCTACAGATTTGAGCATGGTCTCCAGCCACAATTATCTATATCCACCAACTAACACTAGAGGCAGAAATCAAACAAATATTCTACAATTTTTAAAATGCAATTTGAATATTGTTTTATCCACTCTCTTACAAATTTATATTACTTCTTATTAATTGTTCAGATTACAATGTGAAAATTAGACTTGGGATAAATTACAAAGCTTCCCCACCATCTACTTACTTCTTGGAACTCTTCCTTGATTCTCCCATTTTGGTTCAGTGATCTAGGATGCTTCACTGAACATTGGAAGCCTGTGTTCCCTCATCATTACAAGAGACAAACTCATCTTATTTACATAAAGTATTGCAACATATGTAACAAAGTACATGCCCACTAATGGTAAAGTCACTTCCCTCGTCCTGTGTCTAGTGATGTTCCTCATTGACCCAAGCCATTTTTTTAATTGTACCTTAAAGTTTCATATTTTTAGTTATCTGCTTACTTCTAATAGACAAATTAAAAGGTAAGTACGTGTATTTTGCTATATTCTTTCAATTTTAAAGTGTTTGTTCTGTGAAAGGTCAGCACTCCAGGCACAGAAATGTGGTTATAATAATCTTTCAAACAGAAGAATTTAATACTGTATTCTGTCACTTTAAAATTATCTAGGCTTCTATTAATTCCTAGAAAAATCTAAGTTATGATGCTTGTTATAATATAATTAGTATAATTAATTAATACAAAGGAATAAACATATACAGAGTAATAAAAATGTGAGTTAGGAGATACAGGAGTAGCAGATCAGCAATAAACTGATATGCATACAACATTGTCTCTCAATAATTGGAGATTCTAATTTCTCCCTTTTGGACAATTTCAATCCCATAGTTTTGAAAATAAATTCTGAAGGTCCACATCTTACACAAAATATGAGTGATATTTAAGAAAAGTCCTGAGATGATTTATTAGAGTATCAGTCTTTCTTTCTCTCACACGCTTGTCTTATTTTAACTTTATTGTAAAGAATTAAATAATAAGGTTGGTCATATTTATTTGAAACACCAATATGAAATCAAAACTCCAACATGAGTTTTCTCAATACAGAATATTTTCTACAGAATAGACACGTTCTCTCTGTGAAAGACTGTCATGCATGAGGCTGTGTAGCAGTTTGGAAGTTCACACCGAGAAGGCAGGCTGGGAGTGTTCACTCACAGCAGGCATTCTGTGCTTTAGGGATGCTGGCAGACATGGGGGGGAGGGTCAAGGTCTGATCCTGCAGTATTGATAGTATTGATAACCAATGTCACTCAAAATAGGACAGAAGCTATAGTGTGTTTTATGTGCAGATGCCTGTGAAATTGGAACATGGCAGAATTTAAAGGATTCTAAGACAATGAACCATTGGTGTTTCTAAAATTTGGTTCTCTCTCTTCCTCTCTCTTTCTCTCTCTCTCTCTCTCTCTCTCTCTCTCTCTCTCTCTCTCTCTCTCTCTCTCTCTTTCTCTCTAAACTTGGAACCATTTTGTATTTTAGCAAGCCTTAATTTTTCTATCTACTTCACTCCTTACTATTTAAAAGTCTTTATAACTGGATCATTACATAGAAATGAAATATTGGCCTCAGAGGATCTTAGTCTGAATAAAACTTTATTGTATTTCCTTTCTCTTAAAACATGCTCATCTTAAAAAAGAAAAAAGCCCTGAGTATGACAAAGGTCTTGAAATGTGCTTTGCTCAAGCAGGTAGTGATAAGATGGGGAGGAGAGTGATTATATTCCCAGAGGTTATTGTAGATGGTCTTCTTGCCATGCTGAATGAAGACTATGCTACTGGTGTCTAGTAGTTAGAAGGCAGAGATGCTAATTACATCCTATGAAGTCCAGGGAAGAAGAATTGCTTTAACAGTGCTGAGACCAAAACACCTGAAGTAGCGGAGTAGAATCCAACTGTGAAGTGCTATGCCTTGGATGACACTGTCACTCTCTAGGCCTAAGCAACACAACGTTTGCCTTTACTTGTTTATAAGGTCACAGCCCCTGGACAGTGGATGGCCACTGGCTATTTCAGAATCATGTCTGTTTGCTTGCTTTACCTCAAAGTAGACCGCAGATGAAAATAAATGGCATTATGGATTTTTCTTCACTAATGCAACTAATTAAAGCAACATGTTCCTGGTGGAATATCAGGTGTTTGATAGATGTCTTGAAAGCTGACAGATAGCTGTGAAACAAAGAAGGACCCTTCTATTCAGTTAAGCTTGGAAAGACCAGAGATACGGGCCTGTGGGGACTGTGTCTGTGTCCATGAATCACAGCCTTGATTAGTCACCACTCCAGAAACATTGCATCTCCAGGAATGTTCTGCATCCAAACCATCCCCATCCCGTAGTAGCTGAAGTCTGACTTATCATTACTGGGGTTGGGGAGGGAGATTTGAAGAAACTAGATTAAGGAAAAAGTACAGGATGAAACTAACCCCTGCACTCCTGGAACCTGGAATTTTGGCAGTTACAGCTGTCAGTAACCACACAGTTTTTACTTTGTGAGTTATAAAATTGTATACATTCATACAATCATTCAAAACCATCCCTTTATTCTTTATTTTAGTCTGTGTGTGTGTGTGTGTGTGTGTGTAAGATTGAGTTTATGTGGACACCGAAGAACATGCCTCCATTCATTATGTATATCCTGGAGATGAAGATCAGATCATCAACCTTAGTGGCCTAATTTCCTGTACCTGGTCAGCCATCTTGTTGGCCCTGAATTATCCCCATTGCACAAGCTCTTTATAATATTAAAAAATCAAGCTTAAAGATACACACCTGTTATCTAGTACCTGAGGTGCCAAGCAAAGACTGCTGGGATCTGGTCGCTAATCAGGGCTATGTGAGATCCTATCTCAAAAACACACAATTAAACAAAAAAGCATAAAAATGGAATAAAAGTGTAAAAGTAGAAAAGAAATGATGTCATGGTGAGCTCTATCCAATCAGTCATCTTATCTCTACACTGACATGCACAGGATGTGTTTATCTTCCATACTATTAAAAACATGACCCTTCTGGCTTGATGGGAGAAAATTTTGCCATGTCCTACAGTGTATATTATTTCAGGGTATCATAACCTGCTTTCCTCCATTTCTTTATTTCTCTTTGGTCTTGCATGCGACCTTCCCTTCGGTCATTCACATTGATGCTTCACTTGAAATTTTTCTGAGATGTACTTAGAACATTCCTTGGCACCCAAGGTAGATGGTTTTCCCCATGAGGCCTCTCAAGCAGTAGACAGCATTTAATACCCTTGCATGTGGAAGCGTTGCAGTTTTTACTACAAAACTGTTCTCTGACATGTCAATCTGCCCCACAATAATAAGATACTCACATGGAAATATCCCATCTAGGTGAATAGAATCTTCCCAAGGCTAATACTGGCTGAGAAAGTTCTTTTGTGCACCTATGCTTCTCTGAGTCCTGAGCAGCTGTCCTTGATGTATATTTTCTGATTAGGAAAGAAAAGAACGATCAAATATCATTTTGTTCAGATAAACCGTATCTCATAGATGAGAATTTTTGTTGACTAAAGGTTTTCTCAGATGTGAGCTTTGCTATTTTCTATTAAAAAGGGGGTTACACAGAGATTGCCTTTTCTTTTATTTCTCCTGAATTGTATTCTCTTTGATATGTTAGGACACAATATTTCATCAGCAAAATGGATAAGATAACTATCTTCTCAATATCACTCTGTTTTATTCCTTGAGAAACAAGTCTCATCCAACCATAAAGCCCTTAATTTAGCGTCACCTTTCAAAAGGCAGATGTCTACAGGGTTGAAGAACATGAAGTGTGCATGCTGGTTTTGTGGACGTAAGTTTCGTTTCCTTAGTAGCAAAATAATGACACACTTTTAAACAAAAATATTACCTTATAATTTAATAACTGTTTTGTTTCTTCTGTTTCTATTTTTATTCTATTTGATAAACATATTTGTGTGTGTGTGTGTGTGTGTGTACACCCATGAGTATGTCTGTGTGAGAGGGCAAGTATATATATATATGACAATATGACTTTTTATTATGAAAAAAGCTCATATTTTTTAATCCATGTATCCCCTTGTTCAGCCTTCCTTCCCCCTCCTGCCCCTCGCAGTCACTCATTCTTCTCTCCATCAGTTTATCTCCACCCTGGAAAGGGCAGGAGGTCCCAAGGTCCCAAGGTGGCTTAGTTCAGCATCCACTCCAAGCAGATCCTCTTTTCTCACCCCCACATCAGGACTGGGTCAGATGTTCCTCTGGAGGGCATGGGCTCCAAGGTGCCAGTCCCAGGTGTTTCAGATCCCAAGCTGCTCAGTAGTTGTGGTTTGCAGCTTAGACATACTCAGCTTTTTTTTGTCTAAAGTCCACTAATGAATGAGTACATCCCCTGTTTATTTTTCTGAGTTTGTGAGACCTCGCTCAGGAGGATATTCTCCAGATCTATCCATTTGCCTGCAAATTTTAGAATATCATTTTTTTTCTTACTGCTGAGTAGTACTCCATTGTGTAAATGTACCATAGTCTGTTAACCCATTCTTCGGTTGTGGGGCATCTAGGTTGTTTCTAGGTTCTTGCTATTACAAATAATGCTGCTATGAACATAGTTGAGCTAATGCCTTTGGAAGGTAAATGTGCATCTTTAGGATATATGCCCAGTAGTGGTATTGCTGGGTCTTTGGGGAGATTGACTCTCAGTTTTCTGAGAAATCGCCATACTGCATTCCAGAGCGGCTGAACCAGCTTACACTCCACCAACATTGGAGGCATGTTCCCCTTGCTCAGCAACCTTTCCATCATAAGCTGTCATTTGTGTCTTTTATCTTAGCCAATCTGACAGGTGTAAGGTGGTATCTCAAAGTTGGATAAACATATTTTTAAGTAGTCCAATCTGGCCTTGAACTCATGACCTTCCTTAATAAACTTGTCAAATGCTAATTGAGCAAAAATATAATATCTTAATTTCTATGAATGACAATAAATATTTATTTAGACTAAAGAAGGAATATGATAGAATAAGAAGGCCATCTTTCTTAGCTAATCACCTTGCGAATGGGATTATGCCCAGTATAGCCAAATTCCTTTGTCAGAAGAGTGAAATTCCTTAGTGGCATCACTCTTGGTAAGACAGAAATAAAATTGTAGATGTGGAGATAAATTTTATGACATTTTTAATGAATATAGAGGTACGGTAGGATGATCCAGCACTATCTATCTGGCTCTATCCTCTATCTATCTGTCTGTTCACTGGTCTGTCCACCTACCCACCCATCCATCTCTGTCTATCTACCTGTCTGTCTATCTATCTATCTCCATTTAACTACCATCTATCTATCTACCTACCTATATATCTATCTATCTATCTAATATGGTCTTTCTCTTTTATAAATCTATAACACACTCTTGATTACTAACTATGCATTGGAGAAGACACCACTGTATGTTCAATAATTTAGGCTTTAATTCCCGAGTCCAACAAAATAATTGATCTCAAACAAAAGATAAAATAGTAAGATAGTCAGAATTCATGATGAGAATACACATTTCAGTTTCTTTATATTAGTATTTTTCCACTTGGTGATTTTTTTATTCCTTATTTTTTCTTTTACAGGCTGTAACGCCTGTCACCCTTCTCCTTGGGTTAGACACACAATTTGTCTTGATTCTTGTTCTAAGATTTAAAGATTTTACTTAAAATATTTTTATTCTTGGATATTAAATACTAATATTTTTAATATTTCTTTTTAGGGCCAAGTAGGTAGCTATTTATAAAAAGGGTTTTGTTAGGCACTTGATTTCATAAAGTCATAAGACAAGCTGACATGAAATGTACATAAAGTATCTGCTTCAATACTCACTGCTTTTACTATGTCTTGAAGTTTAAAAAGTTTATATCTTTCAATTTATGTTTTCTTGCTTAAGAATTTAATTATAGAAATTTATGGGTACAGTGATAATTTGGTAGCTCTTTATAGTATATAATCATTAAATCAGAGTGGTTTCTATTTCTTTATCCTTAAACACATTTAAATTTTTTTACTAAGACACCATTGTATGTTTTGTGAGTGTGATATTTCAATACATATATGTAATAAATCCTGATAAAATAAGGAATATTGATACTTTCATATTCTTCCAGTTACAGACTTTTAGTAATATGTAAAGTATTGTTTCTTCATCTTTTTGGCTAAGATCAAGTGTAGCATTTGTTCTTCTTAGCATAAAGTAATTACACTTTTATGAAATAAATAAAAATATATTTTCTGGCTTGAAGAAAAATTAAACAGATTCTTTACCATTAAGATTTAATAAACTCTTAAATTTTGATACATCCATGACAAACAGAATTTCTGTATTAAAGAAAAGTAATGTTAAAAAAAACTATGGGGAAATATGTTACAAATTGGGAGAAATATTTAATTCTTTAATAAAATCTTTAAGTTGAAAACAAGCCTGTGCAGTTAAGCTTAGTTATTGTCTGTAGGACATAAGTTTTGGAACTAATTAGTTGGGAACTAGTGTCCCAACTGTGCACATTTGATACATAGTAAACTTTTATTAGAACAAAAATGAGAGGTATTCTTTCTCCAAGAAAGACAACTCAGCAGAGTCCTCTTTAAACTCTGTTGCTTTGGCTTTGTTTGAAAACAGCATAAAATAATTATGATCAGTAGGCAAACTAATTATCTAGATGCTTAACTCAGTATGAATCTGAATCGAGCTTCTGAACTGAAATGTTCACTCAGCCAATTTCTGAGAAAAACCAAATTAGTTTCTAGAGACATTGCAGAGGAGGATTCACCAACTTTTTCTTTTATGTTTGTGAAAGAATTGCCCAGGGCTTACAAAGAAGAACTGTTTTTTAGTTTCTCCTGGAAGCCCTTGAAATCTGTGGGTCTTCCTTGCATCCTGTACCTAGAAGGTAAGACATGGCTTCCAGGTACAGAAATAACGGATACACTCAAAGGATCTTCTCTTCTTAGCCCTTTCCCACCCAATTCACACTGAAAATAGGATGAAAACCTTGACATAGTTTTTCCCAGGCATTCATTTGTGGGATGACTTTCATGCTTGTGCATCTCTGGCAAGTTTTAAGGAACACCACTGAGGCTGGCTGCATCCAGGGCCATTAGTCTCCATTTTAGTTTAACCAGTAAATTTAGAAACATTCACACATGGAAAGGAAAAATTCCTTTGTTGATCTACATTTTTCACTTTAAGACTCCAAATCAGAAAGGCCAGCTCAAATTCTATAAAATGATAGCTTCTGTTTATCATAATCCAAGGTATCCTGTGGTTTTCTTATTCTTTTTTTCAGATTTTTATTCCCTTTTTTATTATTATGAATAAAGAAGTCACATTTTCTATCCTTGTATATCCTTATTCAAGGTCCCTTCCCCCTCCCACCACATCAGGTCATTTTCTCTTCTCCACATCTCCCCATCCCCACCTCCATGAGCAGGTGGTCCCAAGGTCCCAAGGTCCTAGTATTGCTTAGTTAAGCTATCTTAGTTATATTCTTTATTGATTTGTGATTAAGTGATATATTTATATGATGAGTCTATGGACATTGTTAGTAGATTAGTTGAAGAAAGAGTCAAAAATATTACATTAATTTTAGCTCACCTTTTTCAAATACAAATAATTTAAGTGAATTACAACCAACTGCTAGAAATAGTTTGTAAATAAACAGAAAACTGTATTTACCAGTATGCACTTGTTATTACATTAATGATGAACCTTTGCCCTTTATCTTTGCAGTCTATTTTGATGAGCATATATCATCTTGAGTTTTCTAAAATGTAATAATACTTGGGGGAAATTTGAGCCATTTTAGAAGGCCACTAATTGGTAATCTAATATTAATCGAGATGTTTTAAAATGGATGTCATGGGCCCTTATGATTTTTTGATGTACTAGAAAATAACAGCTGTGAATTGAATGTCATTGCTCCTCAATAGTCCACTAATAACTTAGTCATGGGATTGTTTTTCCTGTATAGCTGCACAATAAAAGTGCTTATGTTATGCTAAGACTATTGAAAGTTTTCCTTGCATGCGTGATGGTATAGATGCAAGTGTCAACATCACCAAATAAAGAAAACAGTGCATCGTTGAGGTAAATGGTGATTTGGGGATTTTTACAGATAATTCATTTATGGTTGCTTTCTTATTTGCTTTCTAGAATTTTTCCGAGAGCTGCTGGAGAATGCAGAGAAGTCCCTAAATGACATGTTCATCCGGACCTACGGGATGCTGTACATGCAGAATTCTGAGGTATTTCAGGACCTCTTCACTGAGCTGAAAAGATACTACACGGGTGGTAACGTAAACCTGGAAGAAATGCTCAATGACTTCTGGGCTCGGCTCCTGGAGCGGATGTTCCAGCTGATAAACCCCCAATATCACTTCAGCGAGGACTACCTGGAATGTGTGAGCAAGTACACAGACCAGCTGAAGCCGTTCGGAGACGTACCACGGAAACTAAAGATTCAGGTCACACGCTCCTTCATTGCTGCTCGCACCTTCGTCCAGGGCCTAACAGTGGGCAGAGAAGTTGCCAACCGAGTTTCTAAGGTAACTGAGGGCACCTTGTCTCTGTAGTTGGTCTTCTTCTTTTCTTGAAAAAAATAAAAAAAGGTTAAACAAATAAAGGCAAAAATTCTCATTCCTGGTGGTCTCTGCTCTTAGAAGCATTAGGAGCATTTCCAAGCTCAAATCTATCTTTTTATAAGTTTATCTATTTTAAGATAATCTTAAATTTATCTTTTACATGGTCTGGCAATTAATGCAAATATTTATCAGCAATGTAGCAGAGTTGTCTTGATGAATACTGTTCAAGCAAAGTGGCTTGCAACTAATGCCAACACATCAAAGTTTGGGAAATATAAATACTCATGGAATGATCCACCAGGTTCTAGTTCTCCAGAAAATAAAGACAGTCTTCAAAGATGCTGAAAGAACAGCAGGGCTGCGCTTCATCCATTCCTTATCAGAGCACTACAACTCCTTAGTGCTTAGAGAGAAGCCCTGGCCTGGCACCCGCGGAAGCATAAGCTCAGGGAGTGGAGGTGGAGTACTAATGTATACAAAGTGTAGGTTCTGAGTATAGTCCCTCATGTTATCCTTTATCTTTGTAATTCCATGCTGTGTGTTGTGTTGGTCTTAGGAAAAAGATAAATCACTAATCCACTTTGGGGCCTTGAGGATAATGTCTGTAAACCTTTAATGCAAGGGATCATTCTGGGCCACTGGCTTTCAACATTGAACATTTCCTGCGTGGAGCATATCTGCGTCTGTTTAAGCTCTGCCTTGACATTTAACTGCCCTTATGAGGTGGGCCTGCCCATTTATGAGGTCAGCCCTACAAATAGCCTAAAAGATGATTTATATAAAAAGTAAGGGAAAACAATATATAAAAGAAGCCTGGTATTATCTCTCTTAAAGAAGGTCATATTTGTTCAGAGATTATTGCCAAACAGTATTTTTTTATTGCAGGTCTGTGCCTAAAGGGCCCCAAGTTGATTTTTCTCTTTTCTTCCCCCCCCTTACTGGTACTGCTCTGCAGTATTTCATTTTTGTTATTCCTTTTTATTTCATCATTTCCATCTTGACATAAAGACAGTGTAGTCTACACTAGAATTATAAAATTCCTAGCATTTTTATAAATTATCATTTTCTGAAAATTTATAGCATATGGGAAGCATTTTTAAAAAGGCTTGTAAAGCAATAATTGTAAGGAATGCAATGATATAAATGTCATACAGCAAGATAGTTAATATAATATTTTTCATTGACTCTCAACAATATTTGACCTACCAAAGGAACAAGTTCCTCAGAAATGGTTTAGTACAGAAGCAGGCAAGTGGACTAGCAAGGAGGTTTGTGATTCCACAGGGATGGTCTGTAAAAGCAAACACTTCCAAGAGAACAGGTCGGTCCTATATGCCTTGACCAAGATAGAGCTTGCTATAAGGAATATATTTAATTAAACTGTAGTTCAATAAGTTAATATGTAGTCACAGAGGCTTTAGGAGTGAAGCCTTCACCCTTGTTGCAGGATGAAATGTGATTTTATGGAGCATGAGGAGGGAAGAGGAGATGCCTATGTGCACTGTTTCTGCTTGTTAGTGTCGATTCCACCTGAATATCAGCAGCATTCAGACTTACATAGCATGATCTTGGAAGAGTCTAAGTAGATAAGAAAGTATATATTTTTCTATACAATATCTAAGAAGACAAAGTAAAATGTATGCTTATGACTGTTTCTACTCCCCCCGCCCCAGAGGACACTGTCCTCTGTCAAGAATTTTTTTTCTTTTTTTTTTTTTTTTTTTTAACAGAATGTTGTACTCTTGGTTATCTGTCAGATTCTCACATGCCCATGATTATTATGAAGGATATTAGACATTAACCATGAATAGAATGTCACACTCACATTTTCTGAGAATTTATGAGAGATGTATTATAGAAAAACATTTTCTTTCTCTAATGCACAAATACAGGGGTTTGGGTGTAGTTTGTAGATCTTATAACTGAAAACTTAGCTATTCTCTATAAAATTTGGCTCAGTTGTTGGGGGTTCCATTACTCCTAACCATCTAAAACCTAAAACCTGTCCTAGCATTTTGCTCTCTATGTTTTGGGGATAAAAAGGTAAAATCGTATGTAGATGTGTGGATTAGAAGACAGCAGTTGGGTAGATAAATGATAGATAGAGCTTCACATTCGAAGAAGCTGAGCAATTACTTAACAAATAACTCATAGCATAGATTTTTGGATTTTCACTTTTTCATAATTCCAGAATATCTGTAGTAGACTAGAAATACATCCATTAGATTGGAGATGGCTTTCCAACTATTTTGTAAACTGAAAGGAAAGTATTACAAAGTTTAAATATACTGAGAGAGAAGAAGAAAGAATTAACCTTGATGTTTAAGCCCTCTGCAAATCTTCTGTTCACATGTCATGCTGAAGGAGAATTTAGAGTCCAGAAGTCCAGAGAATTCAGGGGAAGTTCAAAGTTAGATTTGGACTACTCTCATCATGGTGTTTTGAGAATTTGGTTCCCTTTTATTTCAGTGGCAATTTAAATCTTTCAAAGCATCATTAATAGCTTCTAATTAATTGTTTTGACTGGAAAATGTGTTTCTTTGGCAAAACACAGCAGCATGAGACAAATGTTTTGACAGAGCATAATAGGAAAATTCCTTTTTAAAAATGGAAGATTAATTTGTGAACCTCAGCAGAATTATTATTTTTTAAACTTAGGCTTTCCATCTTATAAATACAAATGATGCTTTTTCTATCATTAAAAATGGGATAATAATCTTTTGTGACTACAGCCAAAATTCTCCATGAAGCATTGTATGATTCTATAATGAATAGCTGTAATCAGTTAGCTAGTATTTATTTTCTGTATAAGTTATCATTTTTAGTATTCCAAGAGTTGTATGGCATAGAGTGTGAGAATCTTTTTTATTTTTATAGAGTATTCTACATACTTTAGCTAAACAAATTGAAAACACCTGTCCAGTTGAACACATCATGACCATATAACTGCAGTTCTTTGAACAGTGACGGATGCACATGTGTCCAAGTAGACATTTAGAAGAATTTTTAAAGAAGCATTTTTTAAACAAAAATGCAGTTAGAAGCATCTTAATTGCACAGTCTAGACTGTATCAACAGGGATCTCTCCACACCATGAAGTCTTTTGGAGTACAATCAGGCCATACCATACTCTTACAAAGCTTCTTTCAAGAAGAAAACACACAAATCACCAAAGATGACTCACCATTTATACAAAGCTCAAACAGTGTGAAGCTGTGTACTAGGGCTCAGGAATATACAAATAAATAAATGTGGTAAATTCGGAAACGTCAGACTAAAAATGAAAATCACACAATGGTATAAATGATATTAGAACTTACAGTCAAGCAAAGTTATTGATAGCTCTTTGAAAGTAGGGTACTAGATGCAGAAAGCCAGAGGGATGTCTGCATGCATCACATGTAAGATTTTTTAATCAAAGAAACTAATGTAAAGAAATTCCTGGTGTGGCACTTTGCAGCTCATTCCCTCCAGAGGATCACCTAACTCAGTCTTGATATTAGGATGAGGAAATTGGAACTGCTTAGAGTGGATGCTGAGCTGATCCACCTTGGGACTTCTTGCCCTTTGCGGGGAGGGGATGGGGAATGGGGAAGAGGGAGCCTGAAGGTTGACCAGGAGGGGTTGGCAGGGGGAAGTGATTGAGAGCAAAGGAATACATGGGGGGGGACAGGATTTTATTTTATAAATAAATTTTAAAAAAGAAATTCCTACCAAATTCCTACCAAAAATAGAAATTCCATGACTCTTTCTACCTGTGTAGGTATGATCATGTTTATGAATTCACATTTTTTAACTTGCTATCTCTTCTTTAGATTATGCTGAATAATTTTTTGTAGACATGGCAGGCAAAGTTCTGAACTGAATGTCCAAACCAGCTTTGGTAATATAGTATTTACTACATTAAAGCAATGTATTTTTTTTAAATCATTTTAACTCTACTAAAGATCCATTATTATTCTGCTTTTATGTACACCCATTAGTGAGCATAAACATGGGTGCTAGCAGCTACTCTGTACACATTAGACAGGGTTTTCTAAAGCGATTAGCTGTGTCTTTCACATGGAGTCTCTAACAGTCATCACAGAGGCAAATGTAGGAATCACCTGGGATTTTGCCTGTTCCACAGTGATGCCAATTACAGCAAAAGGGCATGACTTTTATTATTTTTTTTAATAAAAGTAACAGCCTAGCCAGGCATGTAGGCCAGGTAGTAAAGTATTTATAAGCATAAGGCCCTGAGTTCAAAGCTCCAAAGACACACACACACACACACACACACACACACACACACACACACACACACAAAGTTACTTCAATAGGTAAAACCTGAAAATTGTGCCAAGATCCATGACATCAACTTTGCAAGTCATATCATTGATTTAAGTCTTAAAAATTGAATCAGTAACAGAGGTGAGAACTGTTGCTCCTGAAATATTAATAAATACTGTTGTCGATATGTGTAGTCTTACTTCCTTTTCTTTGAAAGGCAAGTGTGGCTTCCAAGTTTTAGAAAGACAAAGAAATTTATACCTTGCCTGTGTTTTCCTACTGAAAATTCTAAGGTGTAGATCATCTACCACAGTAATTATCTTTACTTCAGACCTTATTGATCACAATAGAAAACCATTTTGAAAGCAGCACTGTCTATTTTACTTATGAAAGAAATTGTATTCTTTTTAATATTTGAGGTTTATAGATTTTTAAGATATAAAATAAACATACCAATGGTACCTAACAGCTGAATTATTAGTTTTCTTCCTTCCATGATGATTGATGATTTGATTCAAGTTGATTTTGTGACATTTCTTAGATCTGTAAAGGATCATAAGAAACCCTACAATGAATGAATTTTTTTTCTAGTTCATCTTTTCTGTAATTGGTGGTCATTAATGGAGCAATAAAACCTCAGTGTAATATAGTGTTAGAAATATAAAGTCAAGGCCATTCACTTTTGTTCTTTCTTTGTTGTTTGCACATAGTAGGTGAACTACAAGTGTTTGGTGATCTAAAGCACTAGAGTATTCCTCTATATAGAAAATTTTTAATCAGCACCCATTTATTCTGTGTGTGTGTGAGAGAGAGGAGAAAGCAAGAGACAGAGGCAGAGACAGAGAGAGAGATAAAGAGGGAGACATACTTGCAGTAGAGTGTGTGTGTTTGTTTGAGACATGTTTGCAATGTAGTGTGTGTATGTGTGTGATAACATACTTGCAATGGAGTGTGTGCATGTGTGTGTAGTGTGTGACATACTTACAATGGAGCATGTGTGTATGACATGCTTGCAATTGAGTGTGTGTATGTGTGTGTGTGTGTGTGTGAGAGAGAGAGAGAGAGACATGCTTACAATACAGTGTGTGTATGAATGTGTGTGTGACATGCTTGCGGTGGAGTATAAATCAGAGGACAACTTTTGGGTAGTCAGTTCCTTTTTTTTTTACAAAGTATTCTCCAAATGATGGAACTCGGGTCTTCAGGCTAGGTAGAAGGCTTAAGAGAAGGTGCCCTTAAAAGCTGAGCCATCACCTCATTCTTTTAAAAAAAGTTACTCAGGCCGAGTCAACATGTACAAAACAATGGGTATGCCAGACAGTTTTAACTCACAAGTTCGCTTAGATATCTAGGCTTGTCTGTTCATAGTCATTGTTTCATACTTTTATGCCTTTGGATGCCACATGCTTGAAGCTCACTATTTGAAGCATCATTTCATCCCTCTGTAGTACTTTTCAAGTTCTTCCTGGTCTCCAAGCATCCTTCCCTATCAAAAGGACCTGTGTCATCTGCAAAGCAACAACATATACTTAAGCATATTACTTGCAGACTTAAAGTATACTAAGTTCCTCTCTATTCCTAAAACATTTATTATACCATATTATTACAAGACATAAAAATTGTTTTAAAAATTTCCCACTGAAAAACAGGCTATTATTTTTCTACTTATTTAGCCATTGCTTTAGTACTTCAAAAACACTTAGTTTGCTTTATACAGCTTTTTATTATGAAATGTATCTGCATAATTTGAATAAAATGTATATTTTCAATTAAATTCTAAATGCGGTTGATGGAATGTAGCTAATATGACCATATCTGATAGAGCTGGGTCTGACTCAATTCCAAAGTAAAAGCCTAACTTGTCAGAAGCTCTAGGTTCAACTGTTCAAACTCAACAACAAAAAACTCATGTGTACAGTAGTAACAAGCATAGCTCTTAATACGCTGTCATCTGGCTTTGTCATCTTAAAAATCTTGAAAGTTTATTTCTGGTTGATATTGCCTTCTCCATAGTTATTTTCTGTTTCATTAAGATACCGTTTGGTAGTCACCAACTAGATGTAACTTTTGATTATCTTGAGTTTAGTTTAAATTCTTATATAAACTTAGAAAAATAAAATACTCAAGTATCAAAAAAATTGTTTTTACTTCTCTTTCTTTAGTAATTGCAAACACTTTAATTTGCTTTATCTTTATAGCTCAGAAAAACAAGAGTACTTAACATATGAAACACACCAAGGAAAAGTTTATAAGAAAAATCTCTAAAGTCACTGTGGTTTCCTAAAGACCAGACAAATGGGGGGTTATTGTGATCTTCTGAGTGTGTAAGAAACAGAAGTTGATAACTCTTAGGGGCAGGAGAGCAAGAATGGGTTTCCAAGCCTCTCTTACTCATGGTTGATTCATTCATTTCTCAAAATGAATAAAACATCAAAGATAGATTCAGCAGGAAGAAAGGTCCCTGTTTTAATGGAATTGTAACATAATTCAAGCATAAGTTATTAAAAACAGGCATAGCTCAAAAAAGAACAAGAAGGAAGGACATACAAATAGCTTTTAATGGACTGAAAATTAATAGTTTCATTGTCTCCATTCCTTACTCTCTCCTTAACTCCTGCCAAACATATCTCTAGGCTGTACATCTTTCAAGGAAATCTTAAATAGTAAGGAATTTAAATGATTTTAGCAGAAGCAATCAAGTTCTTTTAATCAAGATCCATCATTTCTCTTACTTCCATAGACTTATCTGTCCGATTTGTTATTAATTCTCTGAGGAGAATTCAATTTTTTTTTCATGACACCTAGATTTTCTTCTTTTGTGATTTCCAAAGCTAATCACAGGACCTGGGACTTAATACAATCATACATTTTCAGTAAATTGCTTTAATTAGCCATATTTCTTTGTAATAACGACATTGTTTTGAGAAAGATCTCTTCAAGCCCAGACAGTTTTTAAATTTGCCATGTTATTTCCCAAACTCTAGTTAGTTAAAAATCCAGATAAAAATCTGGTGCCAGGTATTGGGGAAAAGCTGGAATATCAGAGAGCCAGAGAAACAAACCACAGCCACTTCTCACCCAGCCAACTCCTCAGACATGTCTCCAAGAATCCTCCAATTGTAAGTCTCTCTGTAGTCAATGGAAAGGAAGGAAGGACCTCTCTAGGAAAGCTACAAAGCCTCTCTTCTCCTGCTCAGCCCAGCTCTCTAAACTTTCTCTTTCTACATTCCTAAAGCTAGGATTAAAGATGTGGGTTGTCACTCCCTGACTTTCATGGCTTGGTTCTGTGACTGATTATCTGATTTTCCACACTAATTTTATTAAATATATACCCTCACACTATGTAGATGAGGTTACCTTGATCTCCTGAGCCTTTCAGGTTCTAGTCCCCAAGTGTTGAGATTACGGATGTATACCACCACACCCAGGTTCTCTGTCAAAATCAGAACAATGAGATTAAGGTAAAATACTGTGTCATCCAGCATATGTTATTTTGTCTTGGGAAATTAAAACAACCAAGAGAACAGACAGTATACTTGAGAGTAAAACTAGAGAGTCACATTTCAAGGGAGCAATAGTCTATGGCTGTTCCTTGCCAGGGTCTCATGTCATGGAGTTGCAGAGATGAGTCCAAGAGGATTTGAACCATATGGTATAATCATCATTTCTCAGCTTTAGGACTCTCAATATCTTTGCTCCTTCAAGAGCTTTTCAAAAAACAATAGGCAAATACATTACTTAAGAAAGATGGTACATGCAAAATATCAACAAAGGGGAAAATTACATGTTCTAAGTTGCTGAGAGAAATGAGTTCTGGGTCATAGCAGGTGTGGAACAAGGTGGGAGTTCCTCTACAGAAACACAGATTCACCAGCCATCAGGTAACATGTGGCCCAGTAGCAAGCAGGATTTTGAAAGCAGTTTGTTTCTCTTCAGCAATAGCCTTTGTGCTGATGGGTGTGAGAATTACCAAGATACAAATGTTTATTTGCAAAGTAAGGTAACATATAAATAACCTGGGATGGAAGGAGACCAAACCACCTGCTCTAACAAACAAATGCAAAGACTTACAACAGCGTGCCTTCTGGAAGGAAAACATGGAGATAATTTGGGAATATGACTATAATCAACAGAACTAGTGGCTCTAAGTGATTTAATAAGAAGGACAGTAAAAGCAGAGTACAGGTTTGGTCATGAGTATGCTAACAGCTTCATCTAAGACTAGAACAAAAGGAGTGGTTTCATAGTGTCTACTCTCTGTGCAGCAATGGTTTATAAACTAAGTTCACAGACTATGAAATATCTGTGGATGGAATTGTGCTCTTCTGCAATAGGAAAAAATTGAAAGTAGTTTTTGGTTTTATTTTGTTTAATTACTGGAGCAAATTTATAGTTCTCTGATGAGCAAGGGGCCATCAGTAGAGTGCTGTTGAACTTGTATACCAGATATCTTTAAGAGGAAATGAAATAATAATTTAAAAGGGAACTATATCAGATATCCAGCTTTGACATATTTGGAAATAAATGCTTACCCAAAGATAGTGTAGATATGTTGAGCCACGTGTATAGCTTGAGATAATGATCTGGAAAAAAGTACAAAGAATAGATAAATTTTCAGCATACTTTGGTTGATTTCATTGGTATATTTGGCTTTTACCTTTTTTTCTATTCAGTTTTCCTTTATCGTTTTTTAGTGCTCAGGATTTATCTCCAAGATATAGTATCTGTTTTTACAACCATAATGAACTTAGTAAAAACCAATTTGTGTAACATGTCTATTGTTTGCCTATGCCCCACAGTAAGAACTCCTCTGGGGCAATGGGAAATGTCTGGTGCAAACAGACAAGCTATCTTTGTTACTAATAGGGAGAATCTACTGGTTGCCAATTAAAGTATATTTTTTTTAACCCAATGGATAAAACTGCAAGGTTGTGACTCAAAGAACTGTGCTTCAAAAATAGCTTCATTTTTAAAAAGTGAACATTATTCTAGTGTCAATGCTGTTTTAATTATTGAATATTTATCTCTAAAAGCACTCATGTAATTCCTGCCTGAAAGCTCTGTTATTCTGTAATTAGTACCTCATGTAAAGTAGATTTAAGTACAGACAAGAAGTAACAAAGTGTGTGTTGTATCACAGGCCAAATTTGAAACATTCAAAGATTTCTCTTTTATTGTCCTGTCTTCCGAGATTCAGTGTTGCAAGGACATTCCATTGTTTAATATCAGTGCACTGCAGAATTTTAATAAAGCTTGACACATAGATTGCTTTATCAGTGCTCACATAGTGAAGATGAGCTTCAGTAGGGCTGTCCCATGCTAGTATATTTTCAAATGAGTTATTGGGTCATATTGATATTTGTTTGTTAGAGTGACGGGGGGTGCATTATTACATTCTGTGAATTTCCTCTACTCTCATCATTGTGGTGACATGCAAAGGTTATTTCCATGTATGTGCATTATAGCTCTTTAACTTGATCGATATTCAGCACAAACAAGATGGATCAATTTCCTATGCTCAGAATACTGTAATCATCCCAAACAATGTTGAAAGTCTGCACTTTCTTGAATCTAACTGGGGTAGGCAAGAGTGAAAATGCACAGTTCAGACTGTCAGTAATAGGATAATGGTGACCTTGACACACAGATGGAAGTAAAACTGTAGCCTAAAATCAATCGAGACTCCAAGTTAACAACAGATGACATTTAAGTATGTTGCATAAACAGAAATTTTGAATTCGTTTTTGCCCTTGCAGAGTGTGCTACATTTCAAAAAAAATGCCACTGTCATATTTAATACTCAGCAGTATACAATGGATTGTGTATGGAAATCTCTTCCCCTCTAATTTACAATATATGACAAATTCAGAAATATAAATGCTTCTGTGTTCATTTTCTATGAATTTCTGAGAATAGAAAACATTCATTCATTGAACATTTTAAACTTTAATAAATGTATTAATTATAAAAACATTTCACTTACCATTCTCATAACAGGTACAAATATGTCTTTCCATAAAGAAATATGTTCATTTATAAATAATATTGTGTTAAAACTTTTATTTTCTCCTGGCTTTGTAAAAAACATATTCTCTTACTAAAAATATATAAAAACATAAGTCAACATTTATTTGACTAAAGCTAGCAATGTTTAGTGAATATTACATGATTTTATTGTACTGTGAAAAGTAGCAGAGAAGCAAGCCCTGAAGATTTCTCAACCCCCTCCTTCCAGGGACTTTGTCCTTTTGATCAGCAGCTGGGCCAGAAAAATTCTGACTGAACCAGCAGTAGAAAGCTTTATTGGAAGGATGAGCCCTTTAATATCCTGTCTCACTTGTAAGCAGAAGATAACTATATAAAATATTCATGATACTATTTTGATAAGATATTTCAAATATCTTCTTGGATTGGAGAATTCTGTATCCTGACATTTTGGCTTGGGTGGAAAAGAAAATCCAGGTAGAAACACTTCTCTATTTGTACAGATTTGTTTTCATGTTAAAGATGGAGCATTTTGCCCCTCAGCAAAACCCAATATATAAAATCTTTAATACAGTGTCAAACTTTTTGCTTCATTTTCCCCACGTTTTCTGTCCTGATCCATTTATAGCCTATCATTTGTATAGTGCTTATGGGTTCAGAAAAGGTAGCAGGATGGCATGTCCCTCTAGAGTCACCAACCAAATGTGCTATTTTCCCCTCAAACCACAAAGGAAAATTTAAACAAAATTCTCACTCTAAGCTAAATCAACCTGATATTTAATATTTTTTATATCAGAGAAAGAATTTTGTACATTTTCATGTATATTTTTTGAATAAATCAATATAGATGGACCAAACATGACTGGTATTTTGAAAATACAGTAAGTATATCAAAGGAGAATAAATCAGTCTCCAATGTAAGTGCTGTATAGCAATGAATGTCCATTCGTATTGTGGTCTAAGGATAGGAACCATAGCTAATACACTAGCCAGTGCCTACTGAACCTACCTCCTGCTTATGACTCATTTTCAAAGCTTGATTCTAATGAACCTGTGTATAAAACCTGTGTATAATTTTACAATGCTAAATTATATGAGGTGTTTGATATTGAGCTCTTCCTTTTGAACTACCCTTTACATTTCGAGTATCTATGTTATTTCTTTTAAAAATCAATTTTTCATAAATGTTTTTGTAATTCATAATTTGATTCTAAAAATATCATTTGTATTGCTATTATGGGTCCAAGAGAACTAGGACAGCATAACCTTATGGAACTATTTCACCAAATGTACAATACCCCTCAAAAGGGAATATTATAAGTCATATAATTCTTTGTATATTCTTACTAAGTGAGCAACAATTTTACATTGTGCATGTGCATGTATTAGTGTGGTGTGGTGTTT
This sequence comes from Sigmodon hispidus, assembly GCA_004025045.1. Taxonomy (NCBI): domain Eukaryota; kingdom Metazoa; phylum Chordata; class Mammalia; order Rodentia; family Cricetidae; genus Sigmodon; species Sigmodon hispidus. The sequence goes on from PVIH01000669.1 coordinate 154,244, forward strand.
GCATGAGGGCTTGATGTGTAGTGTGTGTGCTGGTGGAGTAGTGGTGTGTGTATGTGTTAATCACAACTCAATTTTACACTTCAAATTTCATGATTGACTGGAGCAACTTATTTTGCCTTTTATATGTTTTAATGCTAAGATATTTGAAGGCATAAAATAGAGGAATAAATTTGAACAAGAGAAGAAAAGTATTTTTCATCAAGCCAAACATTTGAGTATAAACCAAATGGCAACTGGTGAACTTTGTCCTAATCTGGACTTTGAACATGCTTTATCTGGCATGGCATTTTTAAGACTTAAAACAATGGGAACACTGATATAAAGTGTGATTTCTACATTTGGAATGTTTGACAAACCTGGAATTTGTAAGCATGTAGCAACTGTAGTTCATAGATGGTTAGCTTTAACTCAACTATGTTCAATATCCTTGTTTCTCTCTGATGATCCAAACCTGGAGAACTTGGCCTGATCCTGATGTCAGTTTTGGTTACCATTGATTGTAGTTATTGGCCTTTTATTCATCATAGATGGATTTTTTTTGGTATCATTTCCTTTGCTGAAACTGAAGACATGAAAATCAAGTCAGGCAGACTTTGTGGGGACAAGGCTACTCAAAGCATTTAGCATGGTCATGTGCTCTCTGTTTAGAGAATACATTAAGTTCCCCAGCACCCGTCACTTGACCCCTTCATCTTGCTTAATAAAGCCCCTTAAAACTTTGTGTCAGCCATCAACATGAGGTCCACAGTATTCCTTAATCACATGACAACAAATCAATAGCTAAGAAAAGCCTGTCCTGTTATGGAGTGTGTGTGTGGGGGGGGGAGAATCTTGCTGGCTTTAATGCCTCCAGAAGATTCACTTAGTATTCACTGCACTTATGGAACTTTCCATCTACAGAAATGGCTCTTAGCACCTGGGCCTCACATTCAGCTCCTCAGCAACATCCTGATGTTATCATAATCAAAGCCTTGCACTGCAATGCACTACAGGACAGCTGAGGTTCTCATCTCTTTGTTTAGATGAGGACTCTGGATGGAATGGCACGGCCCCATGCTATAATTCCACTCTGCCCTACTCAAGGATGAAGATTTTCTTAGACTATAAACCTCCACAACTTTCCAAAATTTCATGAAATAGAGTGATTTCAATTGCATATATACTTTATGATTTTACATATAGAAACAACTAGAAAAAAATTAATGATATTTTAATACACTTACTCAAAGTGTTGACATATATATACAAATATATATATATCAATACAATATTGTTGTACACATCTTAATTTTTAAAAAACATAATAAACTAGGAGTTAGGAAGGTGACATAGTTTTCAAGAGCACTTTCTGTCTCTCAGAGGACCCAAATTTGGTTCCCAGCACCACAAAGAAACTTATTAGCGTCTGTAATTCTAGTTCCAGGGATTTGTTGCCATCATCTAGCCTCTGTAAAAACACATGAGTGTGCTTCATATATATATATATATATATGTGTGTGTGTGTGGTCAAACACTTCGAAAATAAAAGTAAGTCCATCTTTTTCAAAAGTGTAAATGGAAAGTTAACAATAGCTTAATATTTAGCATTTACACATAGACTGTTAAAGGTTATCTGTCAACAAATTAAATGGCTCAAAAGAATAATCTGTATTCAGAGAGTGGTGAAGGTACCTCCTATATTTTATATAAAGCAAGTCCTTTTCATATAATAGCATTGACTCCCCATATTTCATCATTACATGAAGTATACACTAAGTCATGCTCCGGCATATAGTTTTTACAAGTTTCACTTTAGTTGAGAAACATTCCACAGCTGGGGAGCCACAGGTGCCTAATACCTAATGAAATGGACAGTGCAGAGATAATGATTTAATACATCATACTTCTACTTAACAAAAACTTAGGAACTCATCTAAGGCAGTCTAATTTTGTAGCTAATTATCTACAAAGTTCCTTTGGCTATAGGGAAAAATGAGAAGTATTTTGTAGTCACATAGCTCTTTTTTGTCCCTGATTCAAATACTTACATAAGAAACATAGATTTTCTTTTTTTAATTGAGAAATTTATCATTTCCAGAGCCTTGGAGGTCCTATCTGTAATGCTGCTGGTTTTGCTGGGTGTGATAAGCTCCAGGAAGGTTAGAGGTCATCACAGATAGATTACTCTGTAATTTTCAGTCTGCCCTGGAGAATGAGAAGAAACTAATTAATAGAGCAGGTGGCAGATATCAATGGGTGTTAGTGTTAGCAAAAAACAATAAATACTACATTATCATCATGGAGGAAGGGAGAGCTTTGAGGAGCTTGGTTCTCAAAAAAAGCTTCCTAACACTTACAAGGTAGTCTCTTACTAGATCAAGGCACTCTGAGTCACATGACTCAATTTCATTTGGTATTGTGTCTTGACAAAATTAATATTGATCCTCCTCAAATGCCTACCACCATCAGAAGGATCAGGTCATTTTCAGTGATTCTTATGGGATTTTAGATGAGCTTTACAGGATGCTTAGTGTTTCCTCTCCTCTGCAAGTCATGACTGGTGCTGGTATTTCCTATGATTTCTGGAAGATCCTATCACTGTACAAAGTCACTTGGGTTGTATACAAGTTCCTATAGGCTTGTACTACCTCCTGGCTAGAAAGCTGACGTTAGACTTATTTTATAATTCTACCCACTAAGTTCATTTGGAATAAATTACCCTATTTATTGTGGTATTTAAAATTGTTTTCCTCAAGAAAATATAGAATGTTAAATAAGCAGCCTATTTTAAGCATAACTTTGACATAATTTTTGAGACCAACACAATTTGATGTCAGCATCTCATAATTTAGCTAACCACTGTGATTTTTTGCCTCAGTTTGTCACTTCTGAGTCAAAATATATGTCAGAGACTGCAAGTGTGTCAGCATATTTCTAGCATCCAGGTAGTTTAGAAGCTGCCTGCCTGAAGCCCCCAGTTCTTTCTCTGTTCCTACTTAGACTTCATGGCTCATGCTTTTGTCTGAGTACTCAGTAGTCCCACAAACTAACCCACTACAAATTGAACTTAACAGAGTTAAGCAGTACATACCACATAGTAGTCCATTTTCTTTCTGTAATACATCAAAGTCATGTTTTTTCTCTTTCCTATTAATGGGCTGGAATTTAAATTTGGTTACAAGAAACCTGGGATGTTGCTGTTCCACGCCATGTCTCCCAGGTGTACTTCAAATGGAACACCCAAGAGTATCTTGGTCAGGTACCATATTGATTATATCACTGTCCTGGGCACAAGTCACAGTTGTGTCCTGCTTATGGATTAATTGGCCATGTTTATGGCATACTTGACTAATGGTAAACCTACAATAGATAAGGCAGTCTCCATGGCACGTTGACATGTCTGAAGGCTGGGCACAGCCTTCAAAGACCCCTCCCCCCTCATCCTGTCTCTTCCTCATTAGTCCCAAATCCATGCCCAATTTTATTCAAGAACCCTTACTGACATAGCGTACCTGCAGAGTCATTGTGACCACATCTTCCTTTGGTGTGTTTTTCTCTTTCTCTCTTGCTCACTTCATAACCCACTGCAGTGAACAAATTGCTATCCTGTATTCAGGAAACTTCTCATGAGTTATGCAATTCTTTTTTATTATTTTATTTATTATTCCACCATATATTACATTCTAACTCACCACAGTCTCCTTTCTCCTCTCCTCCCATTCTTCCTCTACCTGTTCTCTCCCCCAGATCCATTCCTCCTCCATTTCCTTTCAGGAAGAAAGCAGGACTCCAGGGATATCAAGCACACCTGGGATAACAAGTTCTAATAAAACTAGGCACAAACCCTCACATCAGTCTACATGAAGGTATCCAGTAGGAGAAAAGAGGTTCTAAAGCAGGCAAAACAAATCGCGGTATCCCCTGCTCCCACTGTTAGAAGCCCCACAAGAATACCAAGCTAAAGTACTGGCACATGACCCTTTCTCTTATCAGAATGGATTTTACCACCTGTCTTGCTTCCATATCTTGACTTTTTCCATTCATGAACTTCCTCATCCTGAAGACTCACAACTAGTACTCATGGAAGGAACCACAGCTCAAGGAACATTCTTGGTATTTCTCAGAGCAAGTACTGATGTAATCACATGTGGTGTACACTGAATAGAAGGTACTGTGGTGATATTCCTCCCTCCTTCCATCCTTCAGCCTTCTAATGCCTGGACAAAAGCCGCCTAGGTCATCACGTCCCCTGCTTTGTTGTCAGGGGTGCCTAAAGTATCTGGTCTACAAAGGATACATCATAGTTCTTTCTAGAATCCTGCCTCCTCACAGTGTCAAACACTCAGTGCATGCACTTGTGCAGCAGCAGAAGAGCTCCCTTTAAAGTTTTTAAAAGCATCCAGGAACAAAGATGTTACAGAGTATAAACTATTAATGTCAGAGTATAAGTGGAGAAGCTACACACTCCCTTTAGCTTTCATATACATTATTGCTCCAGATACGCCAGAGGCTACAGAATCTGCATTTCCAAGGTGTTCATGTCTATATCAGCTATCTTGTCACATAGATATCTATAGTGTTTCCATAGTTACAGTAGCAGTTTCCCCCAGATTTTGCCTTCATGTCTGAGATTTCTGATATTTTTCTAGGAAAATTATCTCACAAAATAATTTTTAAAAGATTTATTATTTATATATGCATATCTGTGTGAGTACAGTTCACATATCTGCAGATGTCCAAAAAAGGAAGAAAAGGACTTAAAATTCTTTGGAGCCAGTATTATACTTGGGGACTACACAAATGGGTGCTGAAACCAAACTCAAGTCTTCTTTAAAACCAGTGAGTTCTCTTAACTGCTGAGGCATCTCTTCAGTCCCAGCTCATAAAATTATTAGTGAAGAGGAGTCTGTGCCAATGACTTCAGCATCTTCCTGCACTGAACTTGTAGATTCCCCTCTGTGGTTACATGGAACAGTGATATGTGTAGGAATGTTGCTGGCTCATGAATGTTTTCCTGTGCATGGTAAGAATCATTAAAGAGGAGGAAAGGGTGGGATGAGAAAAGCAACCATTCCCCTTTGAAAATGCTCACATTGCACATTTAAATTAAGCTATTCTTATTTCTGTAATTAAAATAATTTCTGCTGAGAGGCCTTAATTGTTCATGCCCACAAGTGAGAAAAGGCTGCTGTCAAGAATGAAGAATTGAAAGAAAGATCTCATTTAGATCCATTAGCTCCTGTGAAAAATCTGAAGACAACCCAAGTATGAAAGGTTTTCCAGATTTGCTTTAGCCATCTATAAAATGCACCCACTAGCACATTTATCCATCTCTCATTCAGCAAACATTTATTAAACACTACCTATTTGGCAGATGAAATGGGTACAATGATGAATAAGACATATTCTTTCTGTGGAGAAAATGTACAGTGTATAGCAATGGCAGTATTGCTCATCTTTGAACCTTAGCCCATGGCTTATTAATATTCAAAAAATGGAAGAAGCTGAAGACATAGATTACTGATAGAATGCTCACTCAGTGTTTGTAAAGCATTGTTTCATCCCCAGCACCACAAAATTAAATAAAGAAAAATTAAACAAGTGAATAAATAACTAAATAAGCATTTAAGTAATTAAGTCACTCATGTAGTCTTATAGGTACAACATGGTGGCCCTTTGGCCTGAGAGCATGCCCTTCTTCCATTCATAGGTTTCACATGAGCAGGTGTACAAATTGCAAACAGGAACAAAATCCAATCCTTGTTGAACAATTAAAGCTACATAAGCCATTTGTTCATGCATAGTGATTAATTGCAAAGTATGTCCTATTCTCCTTTGAACAATTTGCTGTGTGCTATTATTTATGTATGTAACCTAAATATAATATCCTCCATAAATGTAAGATGATAGACCATAGAGTAACGGAAAGAAAGGTACGGCTTGGTGCCATCTAGAGTTCACAGATGAAGAGCAACAGCTGTCAGATGCTGAGTTCTGACTTGAGTGACCTCATTTGTCTTTTTTGGACAAAGTGAGGACACTAATTTACAGTTATTTGAATCTTAGGAGTAAAGCTAAGCACTGAGAACTACCTATCTATGGCATTTAGATTTGTTCTAAGTAGAGAAAAGCTGGTTAAGTTGTCTACTGGAATTAAATTGAAAGTGGTAGGCCAGTTGTCACATATGAATCTTTGAATGTGACTTTGAAGACTATTTCTTTTGTCTGAATTCTAATTTTGGAACAACACAGCTTGCTTTTATAACAAGATGATGGTCTGTTCATAAACTACTTCAGATTTCAAAGAAACTATTAAGCAATAGAACATCTGTAGATTTCCATGGATCTCCCAGAAATTCAACTCTGTCCCTTTGACAGAGTCAAATATCCACATCTACCATGAAACATTTTCTTCCACAATTAACAGTTATTAACTTGGCACTTAAGGTTTGTCATGCATTAGTTAACATACTGAGAGAGATAAAGAGAACTTTTTCAAAATAATAGGGTTGCCTTGTTTGCTACTGAATCCTGCATTTGACTTTTGTGTGTAACCTAGAACAACAATCATGGTACCTTTTTAGAAGGTACAGGTGCCATCTAACTGTTGGGGTGCAGAGTGATTACAAATGAAGTCTGCTTCCTTTGTAAGTTTGGGAATGGAGCTCCGGCTTGCTAGAGTACCGAGAAATTTTCCCATAAAAATCTCTCGCATTAAAATCTCATACAAAATTTTTTCCTGACTGTGACCTTTCAAACATGTCAGGAAAATTGGCAGATTCTTCCTCTCACTTGTAAAAACATTATTTAAAATTTAATTGTATGATAAAGTTGAATAACTAAATTTTGTTTTTATTTCTGTAATGTATGAATTCAATTTGTGAGGGTGAACAGTATATGAAATTGGCTGGCAGCATAAAGGACACTAGTCTTTTCTCCCTCTTGTCCTGCCTATAACTGCCTATTCATTGGGGCTCCAGGGTCTGTGGATGTCCCAGAAAGCAAGGGTGAAGACCTCATTTCATACATTTTCAGTTATAGGAGTAACATGATATAGAGTTAATCATTAGAAACACCTTCAATGACTTGTGAGATGGACTAGCCTGTGGAGATGCTCACAGGCAGGTTTTGAAAACCTGAACTCATTTCATTCCACAAATCTCACAAGGGGGTAGGATGGGACTGACATCTGAGAGTTAACCTCTTTCCTCCATGTGTGGACTCTTACACACACACACACACACACACACACACACACATACACACACACGCAAACTTATTAAGCAAGCATGAGGAACTGGTTTCAAATCCCAAGCATCCACATAAAAACCAGATATGTTTGTATTTTTTTTTTAATAACTGAATCATTGGAGAGCAGAAGCACATGGGTCCTAAGAGCACAGCGGGCATCCCCCCTTGCTGAAACAGTAAGGTTCACATTCAGTGAGAGACCCTGACTCAAGGGAATAAGGTGGAGAGCAACAGGGAGAGATATCTGATCAGCTCTTGTCTTCCTAGATATTAAACATTCATTTTTCAATTTAGCAGATGCCTGTCAACTTCCTTAGATATATGTGAAGAGCTATAGTCAATAGAAACTTGTGTACGTAAAAGGCAGGTTTTTTTTTTTTTCCTGAGCTTTTATTTCTTTTATCTCTAGCAAACCAGAGCTTAATTCCTAAACACTTATATTACACATGGCCATGCCAGCAACAGTGCCAAGTTCTGTGTCAGTCAGTGCTTAGCCTCAGGTATCAGTTCCTTCCTATCACCTTACTTCCTGTTTATACATTGTACTTAAGAATTTAGTTTTTATGACATTTTCATACATGCATACATTTCAATTATCAAAAGCTGATTTTGACATAAAACCTTATTGACTTATAGGATTGTACTTTACTTTTTGCATGTTTAGGTGTATGTGATGTACATATATATCTATGAATGTTCAAATGTCTGGGCCTGTTTGTGGGTGTGGGCATATATTTGAATGCTTGGAGAGACCAAACACAGCACTGGACATCTTCCTCTATCGGTCTCTTCATTATTCATTGAGCATGGATCTCTTTCTTGAAACAGGACTTACCTGTATGGCTAGTCAAGCTAGACAGAATTCTCGGGGAATTCTATCTCTACCATCCAAGATGGGCAATTACAGGTGGGCCACCATGCCAAGCTGTCATTATAGGGAGGTAGGGATCTGAACTGCAGTCTTCACGCTTTCCTGCTCAGTGTTTTCTCCATCCCCCAAGTGTGGTTTTATGCTGAAACGAACAGCTTATATTTCAACATAGTTTATTATCAAAGCTTACCAGAGCAATGTCAATGTTAAGAACCATGATATTCTATTTTGTGAAGGTGTGGTTGTTAATAATATAAGGGAGATCTGCGGAGAGAAACCGCTTCTTTCTACCAGTGCTTTGCTTTCACAACACTATAACTGCAAACACAGACAAACCTGTGGAAGTGCTCTGGGGAATTTTCTTTTCAGATCTTCTTCATATATGGGCAGTTTCTTTTAGAAACACAGGTGTTGTAAGCTTACACATAAGATTCTCTTGAGCCCGAGTCTCCCTGTAGTTTTAATTAAATTCCTGCCATAAGGTGCAAAGTAAAGAAAAGCAAGGAGTGATTGTTTGCTCAAAGAATATAGTGTTATTGTTAAAGTAAACTTCATTGGTCATCATACCTTATTATTTTCTTTTACATTCCATCCTAAGTTTTTAGAATAGCAAAGCTGATGTCCCATCTCCTCAAAAAGGTCAGAGCCTCTGATATTTTAGACATGCCCAGGGAACGTAAAATTAATAGACCTAAAAGGATAAAAACCACTTCCACCACCCCAGCAAGGTGTTTTCATTCTGTACTATGAAGCCATTAACACTACGAATAATTTCACAATTACAGGGAAATTTCAAGTCTTAATGAGTCCATAACTAACAAACATTTCCATTTTTTTTCTAAGCAGCTCTGTAGGATAAAATGAAGGCACAGTGTTTACACATTCATCTCCTCTGCTCTCCAATGCATAGCTGAAATGTCCTAGACAGAATTGTTTTCCCTCCACAACTGCGTGCTGGTGCCTTGGTCTCGCTGCTTACACTTGAAAACAGGCTCTCTCTGCTGCACTTTTACTGTTCCCTGGGTGTAGATTTCAAAACTATGGTTATTTTCAACTGAAGTTTCCAAGTAGCTGTTAGTTCCTAGCTTACCTAGATAGACTACTTTCTCTTAAGCTTTACTTTGCTGCCAAAAAAAATTGTCTTTTTAATATTAGAATTTCATCATTTTTTCAGTGTGGTAGACCATTTCCAGACTAGCCTGTGTTATGTAATAAATCCAAGACTGGCTTCAACTACAAAACAGAAGCTCCTCTTAAAAACAGAATCTATAGCAAGAATAAAAACATTTTGATTGGGAAGTTACTTGCATATTTTTATTTAAAGGGCAAAAGATGTATTATAAACAAGTGCTTCATTTATAACTTCCAAAGATTTGGAAGTTATGTGAAGAATTTTCTCATGTTCTTCAAGTGGTAAGCAGATCCTTTTAGACACACAGGTGTTGTAGGCTACAGGTAAGATTCTCATGGGCCTGGGCCTCCCTGCAGTTTTAATTAAACTACTACCATAATGTGCAAAGCAAAACAAAGCAAGGATCAATCTTGTTTGCTACAAAAATATGTTATATCCAACGTGTTTAGTATAGTTGTTTCTTCTGGCTTTGAAATTAATCATGAAGGATGTTTTATCAGAAACCATGTGGTCCAAATGTAAACTATTTAACTGGAAGGAATTGTCTGAAAATTCAGCTAGCCTCTTGAATGCCTTTAGAATGTTTTCTAACTCTCTCTCTCTCTCTCTCTCTCTCTCTCTCTCTCTCTCTCTCTCTCTCGTATGCGTTTCTTGCAATAATCTGAGTAAAAGTAGATGTGTACAAGTTGGTAGTACCACATCATTACAGGAACTATTTCATTTATACATCATATAACTGTTGTGGAACTGTTCTCTGTATGATGTAAATAAAGTAACTGGTTTGGCCTATGTAGAGCACTGTAGAAGTGGGCGGAGAATCAGAGAACAGGCAGGTAGAAGAAGGGTGGAGTTAGTCACTCTCCATCCAACCCCTTAGAAGAAGAGACATGTAAGAGATACAGGTGAGCCACAGGCTGGGCCATGTGGCCAGTAGATTAGTAAAAATGGGTTGATTTAAGATGAAAGAGCTAGCTAGTAATGTGCTTAAGACATGGGCCAAACAGTATAAAGTATAAAAGTGTCTGATTCATTTCTTTGGGGGACAAAAGCTACTGTGGGCCAGGTTCCAAAACCTTCGGGCCCAAAAGGGCCCGGGGAAACTTTCTACAACATCCTATAAAATTAGTTATATTCTACTCATAATTCCATCATAACTCCTCTCTGAGTCTGTATGTTGTATGTATATGCAAACATGGGCCAAATGAACTTTTTCTATGCACATGTAAAGGTCAAGTGTTCACTCCAGGTGCCTTGTACTCTCCTCCTTTGTGTTTTTGAGGCAGAGTCTCTCACTGAGTCTGAAGCTCACAGCTGTGGCTAGACTAGCAGGCATGAAAGCACTGACATTGGTTTATTTCCTCTGCCCCAATAACTATGACCACAGACTCAGTCACCATGGCCAGCTCTTTATATTGGAGCTGGAGCTCCCAATCCTGATCCTCATATTTGCACAACACTTTTCCCATTGAACCATATCCCCAGCTTCAAATATATTACAATGTAGAGACTGCAGTTTATTCCTGATTTATTGAATAAAGCTTGCAAAGTCATTCTTAAGCTGTTAACCAAATTCTTTATCTCCAGAATAACTATATAGCATTCTATGTAATATCTTAATTACTTTATCACCACCCTTAAAATTTTTACTCAAGTAAGAAATACTAATATTAAAATTAATCATATTAAATAATGTTAATAGATATCTACTTTTTCTTTGTAAATCAACAGGCTTGCGTTGTTGCACTAATTTTATCTCCATGAAGTAGACAAGATGATCAAACTCAAGACTCTTGCATAGACAGTGATATATAGCAATTTGTTTTCTGATTCTTTTTACTGAGTTCCCAGAAACAAGACAAGTTTTTTAACATTTTATTTTCTAATATTTAATGTCTTGTTCTAAGAAATTATAAATATAATATGTGAACACCATTGAAATTCTCAAGATAACTCATTAATGAAACCCGACAAAGTGTTCATAAGGACAAGACAAAATAACTGTAACTATTGTCACATGTCAGAATTGCTTTTGTCTTTTCCATAAATCACTGTGGAGTATTATCATATGTGATTAATGGCACTTCATGTTGTGAATCTGATTACTGCTTCAAAACAAAGAAAATAAAGAGGAAATCACTCATGAATACTGTACATGAAGAGGATGCCATGTCTTTTTCAAATTACCATAATTTGATTACTCAGCGAGTCTGTTAGACACAATTCATTGAAACCTGCAGAGACCTAACCAGTTTCCATGATGATGCTCCTGTCTCTCTCACAAACACTGCCAAGTAGTTTAGGAAGCAGCTGAAGATGCCCTCAGTGTCTCTCTTTTGCCTCTCATTTCGTCCTCAGGAACTTCTGAATACCAGGTTAGGAGAGTCTTTTCCCTTGCACAGTAATAGACTTTTGGTATTGAGATATCATTTTTAATGCTTATTACATGTGAGAAGTGCTAAATTTTCAACAAACTTGCTCATTTGTTCTTTGAGCTCCAGGTCACCATTGTCCCTGTATTGAATGAATTTCAATCATTTCATCTGAATTTCAGTACTAAAAATTCCCTAATAATCCATAGGAAGCCCCACTGGAGATCACTTGCTATTAACTGATAAAAATGATTTCATATGAAAGTTGTCTCTGCTGAAAGAAGACATTTATTTCATTTAAAAACATTTTAATATTTATCCTATCTATGGAATCCCCTGTTTTAAAGGTATACACACTGCATTCTTACCTGTTCACTGATCTATGCATCTTTTTGCTAATGTAGTCTTTGCCTCATTGTGTTATTTTTATAAAGCACCATAATGAATTTTCTTTTGTTACAACACAATATATCTTGTGGCTGTGGAGATGGTTCACTAGCTGCACTTTTCTTTCTTTCATTTTTTAAAAATGTTTTCATTTACTCTTTTAGAATTTCATTTACTATACTTTGATCATAATCTTTGCCATCCCCTAATTTTTCTTAGGTTCTCACAATCTCTCTACCTACCCAAGTTCAAGCAATGGAGTCTAATTAATTTGGCTACTACTATTCCCGAGCACAGGGACAGTCTTGCAGTGTGTCCAATACACCCAGTGTCATTTTATTGAATATTCTTTCTTGCTGCAGCTCTCAGTTAAGATTAGATTCTTTGTTGGAGGTAAGATTTTGTGCTCACTGCCCCTCCGTGATGTAATTTTGCCTGTCCTAAGGGTACGCAGGTGCTGTGACTTTGTGGTAGCCATATTTTATTTGAAAAACACTGTTTCATTCAAGACATTCCCATCCCTGCTTCCTATAGTCTTTCTGTCTTTCTGCTTCCTCATTAACATATATCCATAAACTTTGAAGGGAAGGGTGTAATAAAGACACCCCTTTTAGGATGCAGTGTTCTAAATCAATCTCTCTCTCTCTCTCTCTCTCTCTCTCTCTCTCTCTCTCTCTCTCTCTCTCTCTCCCCCCCCCCACCTGGGTCTCTGTGTTAATTGCCACCTGTTATGTATTTGTATTACTCTTGTGACAGTGGAATGCTTTACAAGCAGGATGCTTTCACTGGCAATAATCTATAATTTTGGGTAGTATCTGTTGGTCCCATTCAGCCAATGACTCCAAAGTTTATAACCTATTCTTTACATTCGGAGTTTTATTGGTATCATATGATGTCTAGATGATGCATTGTTCCCACCCCCAATTGTAAGTAACTACATTTATGTAAAAGAACCTCTTTTGGTCCCCATAATCCAGGTGAAGTAGTTTGTAACCTCCTGTGATTAACTCCAATAGAGATAACAACTTATTTTGACCCATAAGGGCACATAAAGCCCTTAGACATGCATGCACATTCTATTAGAACTCATTCTGGGTGCTGTGTATTGTTCATGCCTCTGGACCCTGTCATGAATCAACCAGGACAGAAACTTCTACACTGTGTTTACCCTCTAAATACAGTGTTCCGCCTATCATTCATTTTTTTTTCTGATTTCTACCAGCACTCACTATCTCTTACTTCTGTCTCATTTAGAATGCCTTGTAATCAGAACTGGACACTGTGAATAGATTTCTGATTGCCTGCTTTCACTCAGCAATATGTATCCAGAATTCTTTCTTATTCATTTGTTACTTGATGACTCATTTCTTCATAGTTTCAGGTAGAATTTTATTGTCTAGATGTAAAACAATTCATTCATGCATGCCTGAAAGGAAATCTTGGTTGCTTCTAAGTTTTGACAATGATTAATGAAACTGCTAGTAATATTAAATGTAGATTTTTACAAAGACATAGTTTTCAATTTCTTTGGGAATATACAAAGGAGCACAAATAATACACATATATATTATTTGGTGATTTTTACATCATGCACTGCATCAAACTCAGTTATTCTTAATTTGGAAAGAAACTATCAAACTGAACAATGTATGGTAGCACATAGCATTGGTCCCAACATTTTAGAGGTAAAGGCAGGAGCATCAAGAATCCAAGGTCATATTCAGCTACTTAGTGAATTTTAGGCAGGGCTACGTTATAGGAGACTCTCTTTAGCCATCAGAGAAATGCAAATCAAAACAACTTTAATATACTACCTTACACCTGTCAGAATGACTAAGATTAAAAACATAGATGACAGCCTATGCTGGAGAGGATGCAGAACAAGAGGAACACTCCTCCATTGTTGGTGAGAGTGTAAACTTGTTCAGCCACTCTGGAATGCAGTATGGTGGTTTCTCGGAAAACTGGGAATCAATCTCCCCAAAAATCCAGCAATAGCACTTTTAGGCAATAAACCCAAAAAATGCACATTAGCACTCCAAAGGCATTAACTCAACTATGTTCATAAGAGCATTATTTGTAATAGCAAGAACCTAGAAACAACCTAGATTACCCTCAACTGAAGAATGGATTAGCAAACTGTGGTACATCTACACAATGGAGTACTACTCAGCAGCAAGAAAAAATGATATCCTAAAATTTGCAGGCAAATGGATGGATTTGGAGAATAGCCTCCTGAGCGAGATATCACAAACCCAGAAAGAGAAGCAGGGGATGTACTCACTCATTAATGAACTCTAAAAAAGAAAAGATGTCATTGTATACAAAAACTCAAGAGTAGAACATAGCTAAATGGCACAGTGCATCACTTCTGCATTGATGGCCTCTAGCAAGGGTGTGGGTGAGGAAAGACTTGTTTTCTTTAAGGGTCTGGCCACAGATAGTTATTCAATTATGCTCCAGTAAGTAGATGGGCAGCATTAATGGATGTTTTTGTAAATGGGGAGATCATAAGAGTGGATATGAATATGAGAGAACTGATAACTGAGGTTGATGGGGTGCATGATGTAAAATCACCAAACAATATTTATATAAGCTGTGTGCCATTGAAGCCCAGCTATTTGGCCTTATACTCAAAGGTCAAGAACTTCCTGAGCTATGTCTGCCTAGTTTTTGACTGTGGGTTGATCTCTTGATATTCCGGGTTTTATTAAATATGTAACATATCACCAAAGATTTCTCCTGTACTTCCACAAGAAAAGAAAAATAAAGAGCCTGACTCTCAAAAAAACAAACAAACAAGTATAAACTACACACTTTTCTCTTAAGCAGCTATTACAGGTATTTGAATATATCCCTTGTTAGCCTTTGAGCTAAAGTCAAAGTAAAGTATCTACAATTTTACCTACCAGTGTATAAAAATGCTGCTTTTTTCACTTACCACTATCTCTTTATGGTTTGAATAGTCAGTATTCTGTCTGACAGGTATGTTGTCTAATTTCTTACCTCTGACTTCTCTAATGACTCAATGTGAAACACCTATTAATATACTTATTACTTGTGTGTCCTTTCAGTGAACTGTTAAGGCTTATGATTAATTTTTGATGGAGTTTTTTTTGTTGTTCTTTTAATAGTTCTTTAAGTATTTTGATTTCAATAATTGATCACAATAATTTTTTCAAATAGTTTTTCTAGATCTATGACATTTGTTGTGTCTTTAAAGTTTATTTCCTAGAGAAGAAGTTTTGTTTTTGATGTTAATAAAGGCCAGCGTATAGATTCTTCCCTTCATGGATCATGCCTTTTGTGTTTATTCCTCAGATGACACAGATGTAAGGCAGTTTGTCAATACTCATGCACTGTCACTTCATTTTTCTCCTTGGTCTCTAACAGCTACATCATAGCCTTCTACAAAGTATGACCTCCCAAATATTCTTGTGTAACTAATTGGGAAGAGAACAGGCAGCCTAACGAAAGTATGGTGTCATATACCTAAATACCCAGTGTACCATGGGTTTAATGCCAGCAGAGAAGAATAGAATCCTATGTGCCCCCTCATCACCAATGTCTGACTGTTGACAGCCATAATCTAGTGAAGGCCTATTCAAGTCAGCTTCTGCTAACTGTGAGACAATGATTGGACTGACTGGTTGAATTCTATTACATGACATTTTATAGCTCTTTTCTGTCTCCTAAGTTTTGCATTTCTTTCTGATGACTCTTCTGTGATGTGACCTATATTTCCAAATACTTTGATAAATTTTGAAAAGATTTTTTTTCAGATTCTTTTTCTCATTACTCTGACAAAAGCATACTAGTATAAGAAGAATTTAACTATAGTCCATCATGATAATGAAACAGCAGGAGTGGGTAACAGCTGGTCACATTCCACCTGAAGTTCTAAAACAGAAGGAAGATTATGGATGACAGTACCTCATTGACTTTTTCCTTTTCATTTAGTCTAGGACTCCAGTGAGTAGAATGGTATCACCTACATTTGGGGTTGCTCTTTCTACCCCAATTAACCTACTCGAGTTAATCCCTGATAGACATACTCAGATACTTATTTCCTGATTGATGCTAGAGCTATCAAAATCAAGAGCCTCTACTGCACTGTGGACTTTGCCTTTACAGCTTCACACAATAACCTCTTATGGCTTCTTACAAGCACTCTGACTCTGCCTCACATATGTGGGCCTCAACTTCTCTCTGGAACTATTAGGTCAGACTCAGTAACATCCTCAGTTTTGATCTTTCTAAACCAATGTCATGTGAAATGAACCATTGTGGCATGTTCTACTGCAAGCTCAGGTTAAAGCCTCCTCCCTCAGACAACACTTGCACTGTCCTCGGTGTGTATTACAAGGTGCGCCTGTGAAAACACTTCTCTAGATTGTTGTTTTCAAAATAACACTTTAGGCTACATTCTCTGACCAGGCACTCTCTTTTCAAGTGAAAGTTCAAACTGTTGGTGTATGAGGTTTTATCCTTAGAGCACTTTGCTTTTGTCCCAATAAGAGAAGGAAGTTCTGTTACTGTTGTTGTTGTTGACAATTTCAGCCTTTACACCCATCATGGATGATTCTCTAAATTTGTTTATGCTCTTTTTCCTCACCAAGCTGCATATTTTTAAATTATCTTTCTTCCTAACTTTTGTTTTTTTTTCACTCTAGATTTACATATGTTCAGTAAACAGCCAAACCATGTCATCCTATCCTTAAATCTCCTCCACCAAATACCTTAATCCACTACTTTTAAATTTAATCTCACTCAAGTTCTCTGGACAAGGGCATAAAGTAGCTAGATTCTTTGCCAGAATATGAAACAAGTATTTTCCAGTCTCATTACTGACAGTCCTCGTTCCTCTTTGTAAACTCCAAAGCTGGTTCTTTGTCTCTGTTTCTCTCGGCATTCTTGCCTTCCGAGCTCCCACCAAAGCAGAATGGTACCTTAATCTTTTCCTAAGGTATTCAAGGGCATTTTTACCCCAAATCTCTAAATCCTTCCACATTCATTCTGCAAATCTGGTCCAATGGTCCAATAATCACATGGCAGAGTTTATTACATCAAATGCTACTTCCTGGTACCAGATTTCTATTTTAGTTACTTTGCTGATTGCCTTGACAAGACATCTGTCAACAGCAGTCTATGGGAGAAAGGGAAGGTCTGTCTACACCATAACATCAGATTACAATAGTCATCACAAGGCAGGTGTGGCGTAAGCAGCTGGAAACATTGCATGTTCATTCTGGAAGGAGGGAACAGTGAAGGCTTAAGCTCAGGTGACTGAAGGTACAAATGTGGGTATCACATACGTCTAGGGTGCCTCTTCCTCCAACTAGATAATTTCTCACTGACATTCTAAGAATCCTGTTTCTAGCGATTGTAGGCCCTGTCAGGGTAACAATATTTACTATCACATATGTGGACAATGTGTGGAAGGTTATTCTATGTAGTGAGGGTCATAACCTGAGGCAGTAGCTGTAGCAACACTTACAAGGAATCAGGGGTTGATGATATTATTGAACTATAATTATTCCTGCTAGTCTTTCATCACAGATCAAGTGCCTTCTTGTTGATCTGTAGACCCGAGTCCTGTGCCACCACTTTAGAAAGCACTGTTTGCCTGGCAAAGTAAAAACTGTGTTTGTTTTGGGGGGATAAAAGCATAAAACAGATAGGAAAAAAATACTAACTCAGCTTTTTCGTTGGCCATCTATTTTTGGTTACAGAATACAGAATTTGTTCAATATACTCAATATTTAAATGTTGACAATAAAAGATTTACTGTTACACAACTTATTTAGTGACTACCCTGTGCTTATCACTAACATCATTCTTAAGGCTATTTTTCTCTCCCTTTGGTCACTATGAGAAGGTTTATAAAATTTATCCTTATGAGAATGAGGAAAATAGATCACAATAAATTGCAAACACATCAGGGAATTTTCCCATAAGCAGTAGGAGAAATACAGAGTGAGTTTTCATATAGAAGGCAAAGACAGCCTGAATGAAGTACTCTGTGGGAGATAGCTAACCATAAAAGCATCAGAGGTGTGAAGGATTTGTATATAGTCAGCTGTGTCAAACCTTGTGTGTCCTATAGATAGTTTAGGGTTTGTGCAGATGTTATCCAGAATAAATTGATCAGGTTGCAGCTTGTTTAGAGGGGAATAAACTGGTGGCCCTTTCAGCATGTACAAGCAATTCACAGCACATTAATTTGTTTCTTTGACTTAAGATTTTTTCTGAATAAAATCTGAAAAATTGCACCCACTTTCAAAACCTTTGGAAGATAATGCTAAGCAAAGAAAAAAAAAGTTCAAGTGGAAATTCATTTAAAATATTGGGGTTCTCATCATACAATATTTATTCACAGGAGTTCTACAACAACTTTTTGATTCTGGGGATTCATACATATTAAAAAATACCTCTGTCTTATTGAGTATGCCAAAATGGTCTTTTTAAAAAGAACTGTCTATGTGTTTTTAGTATGAAAGAGATAATTGTTTCTTAAAATTCTCTTACAGTTTATAATACCTAGACACGTCTCAAACTTAGGCATCAGGCATGTTGTATTGACTATAAGTAACATGCAGAATCAAAGAGAGGAGTAGCTTTGGGGGCTTTAGATAATAAGAAAATGAAAAAAATTTGACTGAATTATTGATGGATTTTTTTTACCTTGGTTGTAGATAAGTTAGTGCTAATTTAAATTAAATAACCTCACAGTTGACAGTCTCTTTTATAACAAAATTTATAAATTATAATTTATAACCATTTATAAATTAATTTTAAAATATTGGTACTTAAGTTATAAGGGCATGAGTTATCTTTCCCTAATGTTCCCAGAGTTTAAAGTGCTATACATTCATGAGTATGTATTCATGCACACTTTCTTTTTTATTCTGTTAAGTTAAGTAGTTACAATTCATTATATCAGCTCAGAGCTATGTAGTCACTTTATTAGTAGTAGATCATTATGGTTGCAGAGTAGCTGATAACTTATGTATTTATGTGAGGTCTATTAAACGTAGGATTTTAAAATACTACTTGGGATCATACAACATAACAAGCCAGCATACCTTATTAATTTGAAATTTTTAAAACTTTTTTATACCTAGGTTGTTAGACTGTGTCACATCAAAGAGGAGTCAGTTCAGAGCCCACTAAAGAGCCAGGCCTAGATTTTAAGGAAGCAGAGAGTGGGGAGAAGATGGATTAGTTAAGAGGATTGAGAACAATCAACAAAGCAAAAGGAAACCACAGAATACATTACAGAATCCAAGTGAGCAGAGCTAAATGAAGCAGGAGGAAATAATAGCCATGCAAAATTTTTCAATTTGATCAATATAAGATGATAAGAGGGTGAGCTATAGGCTGGGTCCCGTGTCTGTTCATGGTGGGCTTGACTGACCGCTATTAGTGCAGTGAGAGGTGGGAGGAGGCTAAGAGGTCTAAGAGGTATTATGAGAGAATAGTAAAGGGATGTTTGTTTCTAAAATTGTGTGTGTGTGTGTGTGTGTGTGTGTGTGTGTGTGTATGTGTGTGTGTGTGTACTTGAGTATGTTGATTTGGATACCATGTGTGTTCCTGGGTACAGAGATAAAAGATTGGTATGAGGCATCACACTCCTACTATTTCCTTTGTGCATGTCTTTCCCAGGGATATTACCCAACTTGTGGTAGTCATGTTATATGGATTTTCCATTTTTGCACTTGACTTGACCGCCTTGGAAGGAAACATGAAATACATTGCCCTTATGGCTGATTTCTTCTTTCACTCAGAATCTCATCTTTCCTGAACTTGGGTGAACTTGTAGACATGTTACCACATCACAATGACTAATTTACAGGTAGACAAACCACAACTCCTTAGAATAGTCACAGGCTAGAAACTATTTCTGCTCATTCACCATCCTTGAGACCATCAGTGCCAGCCCCTTTTGCTAAGCTTTAACTCTTAAACCCTGCTTTCTTCAGAAAGGTACTCCTTCCTTCCTTCCTTCCTTTCTTCCTGTCTTCCTTCCTTCCTTTCTTCCTGTCTTCCTTCCTTCCTTCTTCCATTCAACTCATACCTGACACTGGCTCAGTTTGCAGTAGTAATTCTCTCTCTTTTTTTTTATGGAATTATTTGGCCCAACCTAAAGCAAGCCCCCACCGCTTCACCTTCAACTCTTTCACTTTTGTATGTTTCCACTGAGAGTGTCGTCATTTGATTGGTGTGTGCACCAACAATCTCACAAGATGAAGGCCAGGAATCACCAAGGCCTCATTAGTGCCAAATCTATAGTAGACATTCAGTATTTGCTACTTTTATTTACTTCTTTATGAGAGAATTGTAGCCACAGATCTTTCTGTGTCTCACAGCTATTTGGTTCCAAATAAAGACACAGAGGCTTAATATTAATTACAAACTGGCCTATGGCTCAGGCTTTTTGTCAACTAGCTCTTTTATCTTAAATTAATCCATTTCTCTTAATCTATGTTGATGTGGGACGTCTTTATACTGTGATTAAAGGGACTGTTTTGGCCTATGGTGGGCACCATAGGAGTAGGGAGAGAAATCACAGCATAGGTAGGAGAAGGATGGAGGAGTCAAGAGAGATGTGATCCAGCTGCCCAGGAAGCAATATGTAACAAAATAGGTAAGCCTTGGGTCAAGTGGCAGGACAGATTAATGGAAATGGGTTGCATTAAGATAAAAGAGCCAGTTAGCAAAATGCCTGAGATATAGGCAAAGCAGGATAAAATTAATATAAGCATCTGTGTGTTTCTTTGGGACTTTGGGATTGCTGGCCCAGATAAGCAGCAGTGGACAGATCCATACTTGAGACTACACAGGCCAGAAACCTCTTGTTACAGTATATATTGTCACATATTCTGTGACTTTACCTATTTCCCATTACATCTTGCTTCAAAGCATCTGCTCTGACTTTGCCTTTCTTCTTGTATCTCTCTTGGATTTCACACCTGGATTTACCATAGAGGCTTCTTCATTAACCAGTGGTAGCAACGCATATTCACAGTATACAGAAAAACCATCCTACAACTACTTTAAATTGTTGAACTTTTTACTTCTATTCTTTCCATGGTAAAAGAGAGAATGAGAAAGACAGAGTAAAAGTAAGAGGGAAGGATTATGTTATCTCTTCTCTGAAACAGATAAGTACTTTGTTTTTTTTTTTTCATAATATAACTTAAGTGAACTCATAGGCTCAAATTTACTGATTAACAATTTTTAACTGAAAGATACTTGGATGGTGATATATCAAATAAAGAACCTGGAAATTCCTAGAAAGATGTCAGCCACTAATCTTTGAAGTTAATTATGGATTTATAGAGTTATTTTCATATGATAATTTTATGTCTGTTTTATGAATCTTTCCAGGATTTGAAAGCGGGGTAGAATACCAAATTTATTTGTATTTTTATTAAGTTTGTAAAAGTAAATTAGAACATAATTGATGTTTACATTTATTCTTCAACATAATGTATAATGTGTCACCACTTATGATATTGCACAAATAACTTATACTACTATAATTATGAGTTAATTTATTGCTTCCAGTTGTAGTATAATGTAGTATAGCATAATGAAAATATAACTCAGTATATAATTTTTATAGGTAAGAGGGCAATCTCAAACATTACATTTTGAGATTAAATCTTGAATCTCGAACCAGTCTAGTCTAATTTTATACAGAACATGTGGAAGTAACATAACAGTTCTGTGTTTGGGCCCCTTCATCTGTAATATGGGATTAAAAGTTTTTTGATATGGTCATCTGAGGATTAACAATGAAGGTCTGACTATATGCCTGATAATTGTGGTTGTTCATAATAATAAGGATTTTAGAATGGTATCCATTGCTGTTTAACATATAATCATTCAACATGATTAAATCTTTTTCTGCTTTACGATAGTGACATCATTCTTTGAATGAATTTCAGAAGGAAATAGAGATGACTTCACTTCATATAGTAGATGAAGTTTAGGGAATAAAAAGAATTGTGTCAATCCTTATAGAGAGGGAAATGCCTAAATTTACACAAAATTAGACTAAAAATGTAAGCACAGTTGTGTTTCTTATTTTTTAATAGTAAGTATGCAGGTAGCTAAGGTACTTTTTTAAAACATATTTCTGTTTACCTATCAGCTGCAAAAAATTCATACATACAAAATTAATGTTATCCAGAAGTCCAGAAGAAGGCAGCCATGAGAAGTTACTAGAAGTGGTTGAAAAGCAGGAAATGCAGAGTGTGATTATCTTTGGCTCAAGCATTTTACACCTTGTGTTCAGTTGGTGCTGCCACCCACCAGCATTTGCCTCTTGGAAGGCTCTTGCTTAGCTAGTTGTCTGGGACATTACTTGATGAATTACTTTCTCTCATTTGATTTGTCTTTATCTTACATTTCTGTTGAGCACAGAAGAGAAACCTGTTGAGAAACAGTGAATAGAGCTGAGTTCTGAGTCCACCCCTCTCTGACTGCCCCCAGGCTTCTGGTCAGACTACCTCATCCTCTCTATTTTGCTCTGGTAAGCCAGACCTTAGCAAGTTTTCATGGCCTCTGAGCCATGAAAGGAAAAGAGACCCTCTCAAAGCCAATGCATGGAAGAATCTGGGCCACCATGGAGCCTGTGTCATCACTGATATTTGTGAAATGATACTAAACCCACTTAGACGCTCTCCTGAGTAATTATAAGGGTTTTGTGCAATTTGGATTTCAGAAATGACAACACAGTAAGTGTAATATGCTCTGGTACCTAGGAAATTGACCAAGATTGAATGAAGACAAAAGTAATACTATGTGTGTTAAATTCTCCTTAAATTTTATCCCATAGTGAAAGCTAAATGCTATTTCTAAAGTGTTTAAGAGGTCAGCATAAGAAATTTCAATACTCATATAAAAGTTTATCTGGAAACATAATCAAGGTTAAGAAATAGGCTTTTCCCCTCAGAAGGGAGAGATTGCCACATCTTACTCTCTCTTCATGTTAATATTTGGGGCATATAAATAGAGTGGGGCTAGGGGAAATGGAAAGGATCTCAAGGCATTGTGCCTGATTTAGGCAGAAAGTCAAGTCAAAAGGAGAATTTTTAACAAGAGTAAAGAGAAATTTACTGTACCCAGGCCCCATAAAGACTTTCCTCCAGTTGAGATCCTTAGATCTGAAGGTAATATGTAGCTCATGTCTGTATTCTGGGAAATTTATATTATATTATATCATATTATATTATATTATATATTTTAAATTTATTTATTTATTATGTATACAGTACACAGAAGAGAGTACCAGATATCATCTTAGATGGTTGTAAGCTACCATATGGTTGCTGGGATTTGAACTCAGGACCTCTGGAAGAACAGTCAGTGCTCTTAACCTCTGAGCCATCTCTCCAGCCCATATATATATGTATATATATATATATATATATATATATATATATATATATATACTGCCTCCCACACATGTGAAAACACCTATAAAAATAATGTAAGTTAGAAGATATTAGACATATGTGTTCACTTACCACTTGATATAAGGAGACAAATCCAAACAGAAACCTTCCAGAGTAAAACACCTATTGACAGCCATTACTCCCTCATAGTACTGTTGTACTACATTTTGTTTATTCTTCTGATGTTCTTCTCTTGGAAACTTGGAAACTTCTCAAATATTTGCCCTTTGTTTTATCTTGTCTATGCTTAGACTAAATTATTAAACATATTGAGGATATGGGACTATAGCTTTTTCTGTCCTTTATCAGTCAATCTTTCTGTGGTATGTGGCCAAACAATAAATTGTTACGTTCTCTGTGACCAACAACCTAAGAGGCTAGAAGAGTGACTATGGCCCTTTAGGACATTCCTTATTTTAGTGTAGGTTGTGGGTAGGACCTGTAAAGTACAGGCCATAAAGCAGAGGTTAAAGAATGATGTAGGAAGAGAATAACATAACAGAGGATGTTTCTAAAGGCCCTGACACTGGATGTAGGAAGAGGATCACATAACAGAGGATGTTTCTAAAGGCCCTGACACTGGATGTAGGAAGAGAATCACATAACAGAGGATGTTTCTAAAGGCCCTAACACTGGATGCAGGAAGAGGACCACATAACAGAGGATGTTTCTAAAGGCCCTAACACTGGTTTCAGTTGTCCATGTTCACTGAGATGGCTGGTGTTTTTGGAGCTTCAGATGTCAAGTAAACTAAGAGAGAAAACTCTTGACAATTCAGTAAGGAAGCTATCTGATTGGCTGAGCTAGGATGACCTAACATAACTGTGAGTAGGACCATTCAATTGGTTTGAGACAGAGACAATAAAAGAGGTAAGTGAGCTGACCATTGTCTTGTGTTCTTTCAAATTTTCTGAATGGAGACAGTGTGAGTAGCTGCCTCATAATTTTGTCATTATGCCATCTTTGCAGTAATAGACTATGAGCCCAAATAATTTTTTTCTAAAAATATATAAGGCACAAAACACTATTTTTTTCAAATTTATTTAGTTATTAATCTATAGTCAGTTGCCCTTAGTCTATAAATATAAATCTAATTGTAGATTAATAACCAAAGCTATTTAAACAGACAGGTTCTGTATATATTATATTTAAGCAATATTATCTGTATTTACTTCCATATTACCTACAGCTGATTTCTTTTAAGGAGTTATGATTTTTTTTCCCAAAAGAAACCATTTTCCCCCCCATGGAATCAAACATATTTGGTATCAGGTTCTTTATGTTAAAATCCACCACCTTTGGTGGTACAGTGTTCAGAACTAGAAAATGAAATGATTATTTGTTACCTGTTTGTTAATTTATAGACACAGCTACCTTTTATCGCAGTTAGCCAAAGCTTTGTTATGTTTCTTCCAAAAATCTAAGTACAGTATTTACAACTGTGTTTCAGTGTCAATAAACCAGGTGAGCAAGGCTCAGAGTGGTCTGATCGCTGATACAGTGGTGGCCATTACTAGACAGCTAAAGGTGTCACTCTCATTTTTGGGATGTCACATTTCTCACTGGTGAAGATTGCTTTTGTGTAAACATCACTATTCGGGGTGTTTATACCTAAGCATGATCAATATGAGAACATCATCTATGACAGGCAGCTCTAGTCTCCCACTGGCATTCTTGGATTTTCAGAGTGCCTGGATTAAGAAATAGTCTCTTGTTATCATTAGACATATTTCAGAAAATAACTCTTGCATTAGAGAAATAAAAGTTAATCAGCACTGGTCAGGAAAAGTCATAATTCTAAAATACCTTTCCATTGTGAATAATAGTATGTATTGTCAATTTCAAGAGCAAACACTTCACAAGTTCTTTTTCATATGTGTTTTACATATATGTACATATTTATATTTATATATACATATATATATATTAGTCAACCTAGTTACAACCACAGGTATTCAAGCACTGTGTGTGAACTTATCCACCATCTAACATTTCAATGCTCCATTTCTTGTGATCATGCTACAGTGTAAGACCATGGGTGCTTTCTGCTGCTTTTCCTCCTACAGAGGGTCTATTCACATCTACTTCCTCTGAAGAGTGGTCATAAATGTTTCCACTGCTGCCACACTCAGTGACTGTACTACAACTAGTGCTGCATTTTATGTTACCCACAAATATTGGGTACCTCGTTAAACTTAACTTCCATCCAACAATATGCTGATAAGAGATGGTACTTCTGAAATCCCCTTTACTTCATTTCTATATTGGCCTTACTCTAACCTACACTAAACCTTTCTTATGAAAGGACTATTAGCCTTATACTCATTTCTTTTTAGATTACAGATAATTTAACAGGGAATTAATGGTATTCAATATTCATTAGTCCCTTTTCTGTCAATCGTATCATTATTTCCCTTCTCAAGAACCATGTAAGATAGTCACAGTTGTTATATTGTTCCCGTTGCTTTGCAGACAGTTTAACCAAGGTGCAGGAATCCATTAGTTGAATGAGGCTGCATATCTAGAAAGAGATGACATTCAAATTTGACTTCTGTTGTTTATCTCAAACAAAGAACACTAACATACAGTGAGCACCCATGAGCTATGTGTTTAAAGGACTGGATCACAACTATGTAACAAATTTGTTGCTAAACAGTAAGAATTTGTACTTTAATTCTTTCAAAAGATATTTGAAATTAGTGCTGGAGTTTCTTTACTACAAATATCGTTCCCCAAAAGGAGATTAGGCTGTTCAATGTCATAAACAGTTACTGCATCACATTTGGGTTCCAGTGGGTGACACCAACCAATAATAAACTCAACTTGAGAGATGTTTTGGAGGATACGATTTGTAAAGGTTTCCTTGGAGCTTTTAGAAAAGGCAATAAATGTACTGTCTCTAAATCCTCCTCCTCCTCCTCAGTTGGAAGATAAAATGGCTATTATAATCATGGCTCACTTCATGTTCCATGGAACTTATTCTCTGGGAAACAAATGGACACATAAAAAAGTGAGTTTTTCATCTATTGTCAATGATAAATGTCTGACCTACTTCAGGACCCTTTTCTTGGGCTTGGCTAATTTTCATGCAGCCAGGCCTGACATGCCAATAGTGATGGAGTGCTTGAAACACCAAAGGATTCTGTGGATTATCACTTCTGCTGTGCAGATGCTCAGCACTTCATTTAAGCGGCTTTCTGGATGCGTCATTGTGAGTCTGATGGAAGGATTTGGTGTAAAGCCAGGGGTTACAACCTTTTGTTTGTTAGATGCAGTCTTTGATGAGAAAGGCAGTGTAGAAACTGCCTCACTGTGGCCTCATCTGCATTAGGCTGGCTTTGCAGGACCAATTTGTTCATTATATTTTCATTTTGTCTCATCAAAGAGTGTGATCCTAAAGATAATTTTTCATCACATAAATTCCAATGTACATGCCTACCAACTCAACATTTTTCAATGTCAATGGAAAAGATAACTTACTCAAAGGCAGATTCTGTTAGTTTGAGGACAGTGTGGTAAAGAAGGGACTGGACTAATTAATTTGGGAGAACTAGATGGCACTATACTCACTACAGTCCTCATAGTGTTGCTTAGTGGTCACTGAGCTGAGAGATCACTTTAGATAGATGGGATGTTCTGAGGATACAAGATCTGTTAACCAAAAGTGTTGTGTTGAAATTGCATATATACCAAAAATGAATAGAAGGTGTGAGTCAAAGCTCCAGGATACCTAGTCAACAGGTTCATAGTCCTTGGAGCCAGAATCAGGTTCCCAGGAGCTTCCAATCCTAAAAAGTAATGGTCTTTTTAACTCCAGACTGGAAGCAACTTAGCTGTCCCTTAACAGGGCAAGAACAAAATAATCACGATGAGGCCATTCAAAAAGGCTTCTCAGCAGGGAAGATGAATCAAACACCAGTACACAGATGAACACATCAAGAAAAAATGGGCTAAGCCGAAGTGGCCAAACACCAGGCTAAGTTGAAAAGACCAAAAACCAGGCAGTGACTGCTATTTGGTTCTTTCTATACTTGACATTCTAAAATAAACAAACAAGCTTTTGTTGATGTAATCAAAGTTACTAATAAAGGTAAGAGGTCACTGGGATTTTGTTTGGTTTTTTGTTTGTAAGTTTGTTTTTAAGTGACACTATTTCAAAAATTCTGTTTACCTGTATCTTTTCCTGAACATCTGCAATTCCTGGAACAGGCAGCATAAAAGAGAAGTGTTTCAGGGCAGCAGTGTTTTGAGTTACATTCCCATGATAGGAAAATGAAAGAAAGTAAAGATGCAATCAGCATGATAATATAAACTGTGAAATTTTCAAAGAATGTGTTTAATTGAAAAAAAAAAAAAGTTTGAAGAAAATGTCAAGCATTCCATATTCTGCTTGATAAATCCAGCTTCTCTTGAGAGCTCATTCATGGATACAGGATGTGACATGTAGCGCAGGCTACAGGTGGGAGATTATAGATTTCTTATTGCCATTCGGTAGCCCCACATGTTGAACAACTTATTAAACTTCAATCTTCATTATCTTTAAAATATAGTTAACACTAAAGCCTCTTTTCAAAGGACTCCAAGCTGTTTGTCTGCCAGGGGCTCTCAGAATTGGGAAGCTGTTCATTATAAGGACCCTTTTCCAACCTTGGCCAGTGTCATCCTCCAAATGATGTGAATCAGTCCTTCATCATTACAGCATTGATAGATGACATCACCATTGTGTGGTGACCCGTTTCTTTCCTGGTTCCCTGTGAGGTGCTGGAGATGTTTAAAACTTCAGTAGAACTTATTCTCTTGAAAGGGGAAATGATAAAACAGAAAAAAAAAAATGTGTTTTTCACACTTGTCAATGAAAAATATCTGACCAACTTTATGACCCTTTTGTTGTATTTGGCCCATTTCCATGCAGTCAAACTTGATATGCCAGTAATGATGAAACACTTAAAACAGCAAAGGAGTCTGTGTATTACCACCTTTGCTTGCAGACACACAGCACTTCATTTATGTTCCCAGCACCTAACTCTGCACAGTTGCACAGTACATTGTTTACCATGTTGAAATTTCAAGCATGATGCCTAAAGGCTCACGTCTCCTACCATATGTACTTGTGTTCAGTGTGCACTGCACCAGAGCTCAAGCCGTCACTGTGGCCCACACTGCTCTGAAGTCTCTACGGGTCTCCACAGGAAGTGGGAGGTATACAGAGATGATGTTACAGGCCAGTCCCCCTCACCTTACAAATATGGAAACCAGGTTCTGAGGGTAATTACTAGAATTACTTAAAAGAAATAAATATCCATGATTTTTGCCAGGAACTCACAAAGGCTCTCTCCAAGTTCCAGGGAAATACAAGAAGGCTTAAACTTGGGGTGTGACAACATTGGATCTTACTGGGCTTCCCTATAGTGTGCCCTGTTATTAGTAAGCCCTGGCTGGATTCACCCACCTTTGGTCTTGTTTACCCTTACTTCTTGTTCTCTGTTTCCTCACAGTTGAGTCTTTTGTGCAAATGAATATTTTTTGGAATAAAATTCAAGTCCCTAAAACTTATATTACAAATTTTAAGATTTCTGCCTACATAATCATATTTCCTTGTTACTTGCAATAAGTAAATACTTGTTAAAATAAGTTGAATGGTTGGATAATGGCTAGTTTAAATGTGCATTTTCATTAGTGGTATATTCTTTTTCTCAATCACAATATCAATCCCAGTCATACTCTGGATGTCTATAAGGACAAGGAGGGTCACATTGAGTTTCAGGATCTATGTAAATGTCTCTATTCACCTTTTCCCTCTTCCTCCCTTATTTCCCTTTCTTTTTTCTTTTCTTTTCTTTTTTTCCTGCCTGCTCTCTACACCTCTGTCTCTCCATCCACAAAATAAAGAAGAAACACCAGTACTATATGAACCATGCAGAAATGTCCAGTCACCGACACATTAAATAAGGCTTTTTTCTCATTATTGACATTTACATAGTTTGAGAGACTATCAAGCCACCAAACAGGAACCTAGATAAGAAATCCGTATTGTTGTTCCTGAGATCTGACTTGATCTTCTAAATAAAGCTAAGTGATATCTTTTCCAGCAACAATGGAATACTATATATAAATATTTCACTCTCTTCTTTTAATAACTGACAAATATCACTGATAGGAGTAAAATGACTTTATTTCTTATGTAATTCTCTGCTTCAAAGAAGATCAGAGCACAGACCTCAGATAATTGTTTTCAGCACACCAGATGATGCCAAAGATACTGAAAACAATTATCACAATAGTGTCATTGTATTTGTGGCAATATAAGCATGGCATTGGATTCAAAGTCCTTCCTTTCACAGAAGTAGAGAGGAAAAGGTCACAAAGACCAGTGTACTTAGTAAGATGATTGTCTTATTCTTCAAATTACTTATTTCTCTGAGGGAAAGAGACCAGGTCAGATTAGTAGAGTACAAATGACCCTCTGTCAACTAGAGCTGAGACAGTGCAGAGAGAGGTGCCTCTGACTGAGCCTTGTGGATGTGACCAGTAGTATCCAGGGTAAGCCTACAACATTGTGAGGTCAATGGAACTCAGCAAGAAAGTAACATCATCGTGTCAGCAGCTACTCATGTAATCTCAAATACAGTGACATTGTCAAGCGCCAGAGATAAAAATCCTTCTTCAAGAGTTCACTGTGGTGACAGAGCCATCACATTAGAGTCTGTGCATTTCCACAGTCCTATGATTCCAGAGAGTAGATGTTCAGGAAAAGCTTTGGCATCTAAATGTTCCAAACTGAGGACATCTTAAAATTTAAACCACATGTTCACCCATTGCACTTCTCAGCTGAGAGCTGTTTACTCCTCACTCAGTCTTACATGCTTTCTAATCATGCTCTTCCCAATAGTCAATACAGTATTGTTATTTGTCATTATAATAATGAAATCAAAGGTATTACATAAATTCTACTCAGTAATCACTACAGTTAGTCTTAAAACAATGTTTGCCTTGTTGTAAACAAAAGAAAATGAGAATGAAAAAAATATAGTACCTCAAATCAGGAGATAGATATTTTAATATCAGTTCAATTGAACATGAACCCTTTGAGATCAGGCAAAACACTCATGTAAAATCCCTGTACCTAAGCTCAAGAGACATCCTGTAAGAGAGGTAGAGGGGTCAGGAAGTACATAAGCACCAGAGGGCCGGAACACTAGCTACAAGGTAATTTCTTCTGAATATAGAAGGAATTTTCAACCATAAAAATCTTAGAATTATGGTTGTCTACACAAGACTTGCATAATAAGAGCACCAGTGGATATGTCAACACAGATTGGCTACTCGTAAGGTCCTACCCCTAGATGAAGGGTTATAATCAACCAATGGCTGGTGGGGGTTGATAACTTGTTTTCTCTAGGGATGAGACCCTAGAAGGTTATCCAATCCTAAGAGGTCAGCCCTAAACACATGTACGTATGAGCAACAGCAAATGGACTCAGTAAATTGTGTGTGTGTGTGTGTGTGTGTGTGTGTGTGTGTGTGTGTACCTAACAGTAGTTACAGACTAAGAGGAAATGTATTGAAGAAGGAAGGACACAAGGAGTAGGAAGAAGAGACAGATAAACAAAATGATGTAAGTGCAGTATTTGTATAAAATTTTAAAAATCTCTTTAAAGAAGATAATGAGGTACATCTACATAATGAAATACCATTAATTCATATAAAATAATTAAATCCAGCTATTTGTGACAGCATGGATAGGAAATGACAACAAGATCATTGAAATAAACCAGTCATAGAGAAGCAATGAAGTATTTATAAGAATTAGAATTTTAATCTAT
The DNA here is from genome assembly GCA_004025045.1 of Sigmodon hispidus. NCBI lineage: Eukaryota > Metazoa > Chordata > Mammalia > Rodentia > Cricetidae > Sigmodon > Sigmodon hispidus. Next base: position 185,521 of record PVIH01000669.1, read on the forward strand.
AATTGCCTTTCATATGAAATGTCTGAATGCCGAAGGTTATACAACACTAAGATCATATTCTCTTCTTTCTTCTCTTTGTAAAGAGCCTCAGATTACCATGCCTCTAGCTCAATACCTATAAGAAGTTGTTTCAAGGATGAGATGAGCTATTGTTTTCATAGTGAATTCCTTGGTTAACAGGCATGTCTCAACAGTCACTAGTTGCTACCTCATGTGTGTGCTATTTTTACTAATATGTGTGCCATTTCTTATGACACTATGCATTACCAGCATTATTCAAACAAAATCTATTGTGCATACTACTAAAAATGTATTTCCTATATCAATATCCTAAAGTATTCAAATTTGGCTTATTTTGATTATGAATTGATATTATATTTCTCTACTTACATTGTCACATTAGAAGATACCCCCAAGCTTTTGCAGGTCACATGAAGCTGTTGAAGGTCACATGCTAGGCCTGGCATAGTGATGCTCTCTTGAAATAACAGCATTTGATTGACTGATTCAGGATGACAATGAGCTCTAGGAAGTCTAGGCTACACAGTGAGACATTTTTTGTTAAATAAAAACAATTACAGCAAAGAATGATACATCAATGCCTGATTCTGAGGTCTCTTTCAAAATATGATTGTATTTGGGGTTAACATCTATATCTATACTATGATATACTAATAGTAATTAAAATATAGTTTTTAGGGTTTACCCTATATCTGACTTGGGCTTGTATAGTAATATGATATTATGCTAAATGTGTGTGCAAGAACTCACACACACACACACACACCACACCACACACACACACATACACACACATACACACACACATTCAGGGTTAATCATTAGAACACTCAGAAAGATGAGACTCTGCAGACCAGGGCAACTGGCCTCCATATAAAACCAATGCTGCCAATGCATTGATCCTGGAATTCTGGCTTATAAGACTTCGAGAGATAAATTATTTATATCATGAATACAAAAGCCACAAAGTCTGCAGGATTCTGCAATATCTCTAGAAAACTCTTCTATGAGTAAATGAAAATAAGTATCTGTCTTTGTCACAAATCCAATTTAGTTTGAGGACAACTCCTTGTCATCTTCTTGAATAGGGAGCCAGGATCATCTGAGTCAAGGCTCACAATGCTCACAGTACAAGGCTGATTGGACACTGATGGCCTACTGCTCATAGAAAGCACATGTGTCCCGCAGGCCCCAATAGCATTGGCATATTTCCTAGGGTGATATTCTCATCACAGAACTAGACAGAAACTTAGCCACTTTTTGTAAACCTTGTTTACAGTTAGTTTGTTGTTTTCGCTTTTGTTTCTTTTCTAAAATTATTGAAGATCTTTCCACCACATTTAAAAATGACTAGACTAGGTAAAACAACTAAAGAGATGCTAATTTCTTGTCACTGTAGAATTAGGCTGATTAGTTGTCAAAATTGTAGTGGTTAATATCAGAGAGCTGAGAGCTATATCAGGTACTAATATGTTTGTTGGGCAATCATGAAGACCTGGGTTTGATACCCCAGGACCTCTGTGAAAAACAAAACAAAACAAATGACAAACAAAAACTAGGCATAGCAATTAGCATCTGTAGTCTCAACGCTGGAGAGAAAGAGACAGAAGGGTCCATGGTGCTAAAGCACCAGCTGCTAAAGTAAAAGACAAAGGGAGTGTCCTTATGTGACATAAGTAAGGTAGTGGTCGAGGAATATACTAAATATTGACTTCTGTCCAGATGCATGCATAGTTATGTGCATCCCTGTGCACAGGAAAATGTATACATGGATACACACATTCACAAAAAAATTAATAAGTAATTATTGAAATCAGACAGTTGTGAATATATTTATACATATATGATATATTTATCAAATTATTCTTTCAGTGATCTGTATTCAACTTTTTAATTCATCTCCAGCAGAAACAGGATGATTAAAATTCCTCCTCCACTATGTTAGGTTGTGATAGAAATTTTGCCATGACATAGTCCCTCTGAAATGATGGCAGAGTAAGGGACAGCAGAGATGTAAATACATTAGACACATGTTCCATCTATGGACACCTTGAGATGGCATTGCTTCTGAATTCCAACTAGCTCAGTTAGTAACTGTCTCGATAGGTGAGTTAGGAAACCACTACGTCTCCAGGTTTTCCCACCATACACCTATCTTGGCTGGGTTTCCATGAGGATTGAATCAGTTATCATTAGTCAAACCTTGAGCTTCAAGTCCAGCCTGTTAGTCTTACCCTCTTGGCTCTTCAAGGAAACAAATACAGATTTAAAAAAGAAAAAGAAAAAAAAGCCCTGACGGGTCTAGTTTCCTAAACTATCCTGAGTTCACAGAGAATGGCCATCAGTTGTCCTTGACATAACCCATGTGATCTGTGCTAGTTGTCTTTTCCTGGACTTTGTGTAACAGTAGACTAAATACTGCCATAGGATTTCACAGTAACACTTTGCTGGAGAGTAAACTCTGATATCAGACACATTTCACTCTTTTTTCCAAAGGCCCTTGTGTATTAAAACAGATTGGAAGTCAGGTGTTATGAATGTCTTTAGTAGTTTTCACATAAATCTAAGGGGGATTTGAAAATTTAAAACCAACGTTACACACACACACACACACACACAGAAATGATCAACTATGTATGATTATTGTTATTGCAACTTTGGATAGTGGTTTACAAAAATCACCTAGATTTTTGACATTAGAGCTGATGTGAGAAAGGAGAAAAAGACGGGAAAGTGATGTTTGGAATCCAAATGTTATTTCTCTTCACTTGGGAGCTTTGAATTTGCTCTAGGTTTATAAATGAAGATGGTGTTTGCATTTCATTTTCACTGCATTTATATTTTGATTAATGTAGTTCATATTTTCCAGATAAGAAGCAAGAAAAGACACAAATAAAGCTGCTTTTCAGACTGATTGCTAATTTATATGAATTAATGTATTCAAATTTATGGTTTTTGAATCAAACACAAGTACTCAGCATTATTTTTCAAATCTCTGACATTATTTACATAAAAGCCTTTTTTGAAATACTAAAGGGAGTATTTGTCATTGAAGAAATTTCAATAGTATTCTGATACTTCCCAAAGAAGTTTTGAAGGTATATGAGAACAAAACACCATTTGGGATTTAAAATCTCTGGTAAATATCATTGTGAATAGATATGCAAATGGAGTTTGTGAGCGTCAGTATGTGTCAGGCTATGAATACAGCACAAAACTTTCAGTTTATAGTTAAAAAAAAACTTACAGTAAACAGCAGTCTACTGAATAACTTTTATTTCATTTGTTTCGGTTTTTTTTTTTCCTAGTGAAATTCTGCAGTGAACCCAGGGCTTGCACAGTCTAGTCAAGTGCTATCCCACAGAGAAATATCTCCAGTCCTAAAAACACAAACATTTTGTTAGATATTAGCTTCCTGTAGCAGCCACTTCGTCACACATTCTTTGGCATAAAGCAATATGGACACATTGTTTTGGATTTACAGAAAACCAAGAACACATCCAGCCAAGAAAGTTGGTCTTACTGGGCTGAAATGAACATGTCTATAGTACTATATTCCTCTCTCTCCTCCAGGGAGTGATCTGTTTTTTCATATCCATCTGTAGGAGGTCTCCAACTCTTCTCTCATCCTCAAAACCAGTCCATGTAATTTTATTACAAAGCTGAATGGTTAATGTCGACATACAGAATTATGACATTTATCTATTAGTCAACTTCTTGTAAGTAGTTACTTTTCCCAGGACGTTTTCTTGGTTGGAAAAATTACTGAACAAAATTCAGGTGATATGTTATTTTTTTCTTCAAAATCTGAAAATGTAGTTTTGACTAAAACTCTCAACAGCTTCTCAAAACTCTTGTAAATTGCACAAATAAAGTAAAATTATGTGGAATATCAATATAAAGATTATAACCAAACACTACCATTTTCATATTTGTACCATGGGGCTAGAAAGATAGCTTCTTCCAACTATGTGTAACAACATCTCCAGTGTTTTTGATGCTTCTGGCCTCTGCAGGCATGAACACTACATTACCCTCTCCTCTCTCTTTCTCTTTCTCTCTCACACACACATTTAAAAATAATAAAACTAACATTTCAAACACAATAACACATTGGCATTAGCCTGGAGGAAAATAACAGATCTTTCTTGTAACTTTTTATTTTAATGAGCACAGAAAAATCACACTATCAACAATTATATAAAGTAGTCAATGTGCCATTCAGTGATTTCTATCATAAGATTTTGTGGAGAAAACTTTAAATCCAGGTGTCGTGTGGATTATAAAGGGTCCTGCCCAGTCTGACAAATGAAGTTCTAGCTAAACTCTTCTTCCAAATTCTAAAGTATTAACCATTGCAGACAATGACACTGTAAATATTCACATATTTTGGGAGTAGGGGATGATTGACGAACAACCTTTGATTCATTTAGAAAACACTTTTCCTTGAAATGAAGAATTGTTTCCTCCTGATTGGAATTCTCTTATCCTGTGTGTATAGAACAATAGTTCTCAAGTGGAATGATTTGTGCTGACAGGGGATATTTGGCATGCCTAAAGACATTGTTGGATGTCATAACTAGAAAAGTTCTGTTGGATACATTCTGATTCCAGGAATGTAGAGATTAGGAATGCTAGAAAGCTTGGATGATACTCTACAAGCAATTTTTCTTTCTCCACCTGCTAATAATGTGACAACATGCATTCCTTAATGCCATGATAATTTGGAGCATGAGATGGAAGAAACGGTCAGAACTTCATAAACATAATAATGGTACATTATTTTAAAAGACTTCATGTATAAACATTCTCCCAACTTTCTCAGGTTTTCCTATTTTACCAAATCAATACTTCCATATATATACAAAATGTTCACACAGAGAAATCCATAGGCACCCCTGACACCTCACTCTCATTATTGATACTCTATCTACCAGTAATTTCCCACTGCTGTCTTTTGTGTCTACGTATCTTGTGTGCCACTTAATCCTAGCCATACCATGTGACCCTATGCTCAGCCTGGAACTTCTTTGCCATAGTGAGTTTCTAACTTGCATTCCTTCATTCTTTTTTGATCCAAGAAACCCATTACCCTGTATCCAGATTTTAAAGTTTATATCAGAGCATATCAGACCATGCTAGTGTTTCTCATTGCAAACAGAAAAGGTTCCACGATTATTAACAAAATGCCTGCTTCCTGTCTGGTGAGGCTCCCGCTAAAGGGAAAAGGCTGTTTCCCACAGATTAATCTTCTTCATGCCATGGAATGCTACAGAGCTGTTCCTGACTCAGTACAACCCCACCCCTCCTCCTTTGCAACACCTTCATGTCCATATTATCTCGATAGGATGTTTCAATGATGTGACATAACCTTACATGCATCCCACCACATCCTACTTCTTTTTCTAAGACTTAGTATTTAAAATCATCCTATATAACTCTATCCTTCTTTTGGGTGTGACTTCATTCACACTTCCACACGTATTCACAAGTTCACACAGCTGACATTTAGGTCTATGTAAGCACTATATTCTTATCGGCAATTATGGATTACTTTATGCAGTTTCCCACAAGAGAGAGCAAAAGTTAATTGATAGAGTGTTGCGATTATCTTTTTGTGCCTGCCCCACAGTACATCTGCTGAAGTACGGTCTTCAAGTTTGATATGGCTCCCTCCAGTATTTTTGGCAAATTTCCCATACTTATTATCTATTTCTTTGCTGTAGTTAAAAATTACTGTGTAAAATATTGTTTTGTAATATATATATTCATGTTTTTTTCTCTTGTCTACACTCAATGCCCACTTTCAAATCTCAGCTGTCCAACTCTTTGAATTACCATTTATCTCATGAGACAAGGTCAAGGTATATCATTCCCTTGTGGGCAAACAGTGTGTCTGTCTTGTTGGATGCTGTGCTCTTGTGTGGAGAACAGCTTCTGGCATGGATGATTTTAAGTAAATATCTATAAGACAAGTATCATAATGCAAATAGAGAGCAGTTAGCATAAAATATGACACCTGTCAGGTGCCCAATAAATGATTCACATGGCATGGGAGAGATGTTCAAGCTAATCATCTGCCTCTTAGGAGTAATGAGGCCATTTGGGGAACCCAACAGAGACACCAGCACAGAGGAAGAAACAAGGTACAGAGGAGACAGTCAGTTCTTACCCCTGTGAAGGAGTCTTGTGTGGAAAGTGGGTGTCAAAATTAGTAACACATTTCTCACAGTGTTTGGGCATTTAAAAAAGTGAATTTAATACTAAAACCGGCTGCAGTGTTGAAGAGCCAGACATAGAGACTATTTAGTGGTTGAATCTTATCAATGATATAATTAGTACAAAGCACAGCTCATAGGGACCTCAGAAATCACACAATCAGAGTTGAGAATTTCAGTATAAATGGGGCTTGTTTGTTTGTTTTTAAATTAAATTCCTTTTTGCCCTGTTTTGTTTTTTTAACCTAAAACTGATGAATGCAAGGGAAATTGTACTGTTATGAGTCATTCTTTTTATCAGAAATAAAAAATTTTCAAACTTGATAACAGAATCCACATAGGGAGAGATGCAATGTTTGTAATGGACTATTCAATGTAATGGGCTTTTATGTTGTTCATTTATATATAATCAGGCTACAGAAACTCCATTCCCAAAATGAACATGAATGTGAACATTTGCAGTAACTTCGCCAAGACAGTTTTAACTCTTTGCTATGGCCTGACTTCTCCCGTGGCTGGCTTATAGAGGACATTCAGGGGACCTCATTTTCTAATCTCAAAATTATGGTACATTTTGGGTTTGAGATAGAAAAAATTATAAGTGCTCTTTCCCTCACTTTGTCTTATAAATATGATTCTCTACGTGATGCATAGAGAAAGAATGGCATGGTTGGGAGACACTCATGTGGGACTCCAGGATAAACTATAGCAGCATTGATGAACAGAAAGAAAGAATGTAGACCGGGTGTCAGAAGTAATGCTAAAAATTTGGCCTGAGTAGAACAATTTAACATTGCTCATAGGCTGATGGACGTGTGAAAGTTTATCTTTAGGATTTTCTTGGAGCTAAACATTTTGGCTTCCTATATGTCTAATGAAATGAAGAGAAAGAAAAAGAGAGAGAGTTAGGGAATACTGAGCATGGTGGGGCATGACAGCAATCCCAGTGATAAGGACACTGACGCAGGAGGGTGGCAAGTGTTAAGAAACATTGGTAGCAGTTTCAAAGCCATCTCTCCCTCTTTCTCTGTCATTCCCTCCCTCCATCTGTCTCATACACACATAACGAAAAGTGAGAGGAGAGAAAGGAAAGCAGAGAAGATGAGCTGGTAAGTATTTAGGGAGTGAGATTTCAGAGTGATTTTTTTTTTTCAATGCAGGAGAATTACTTGTCTCTGCATTGCATGGTGAGAGACTTCTCTGGTTGCCTCAGGTGTCATTGATGGGACATTAGACTGTGACTCCACCATCATCAGATTGCTAAACTTGCCTCATCCCTCAGATTTCCCATGTGCCTGTTTCTAGTCTTGACACTTGGTGTTTGGTAGCAAATGTGATGTGTGATCACAGTGCAGCTGTGAGGAAAACAGAGCATAGAAACCAAACGCCCAGAGATAAATGACTGACTGTCTATGAGGAGACATGCTGGACCAAAGGCTATGCAAGTTTTTACAGCTTTTACATTGCCAAATTGCCCTGCAGAATGGCTCTATTAATTTACACTCTGCCAACATGGTTAATGGACTGTACAATAATTGTCTGTTTATCTATCTGTTCTCCTCATTAGGATGTAAGCTCTTCAAGGACTTGTTAATCTCCCAATGCCCAGTGCTTATCATTTATCCTGATGCAGGGTAGGCACCTACTCATTAACCCACTTCTCCACCCTGTCCCTAAGCTCTTCAAAGCACCAAACACATGTGGTGCCATTGTGGAATGCATGAATAAGTGACATGGTATGAGCAGTTTCAAAATGTTACAGAATTCATTTTCAAAAATCAGTTTCTTCACAGGCTTTTGTCCAAAGTTTAACAGCTGGCTTATAACTCAAATATGTGTAATGAATTTCTTAATCACTAGCGGACAACCCTTGAGCATGTTTTGTTGAGTTAAGATAGTGCTGGATATTGATGCTATATACATTTTAGGGTGTATAGATATTTTAAATAAATATGTTCCCAAATCCATACAAATGACATTGCAAGAACTTCCTTCAGGGTAAAAAGTTGACTGTGTTGCCATAATAATTGCTTGTAAATTTGTATAAGATTACAATTTTCTTTTGAGGACAAAAAACTGTAAACTTCCACAAGAAATGTGCCTACTTTGGGAAATCTTTAGTAAAGTTATTAAATAAATTATACAATGCTTCTCTCCTTGATAAACTCTATAAGAACTTTTAAAGGTGAAAGTTTATGTAGTTAGCACAGATTTAAAATTTGAAGAAATACTTATTTATTCAGGATGCAAAAGTTTAAGATGAACAACAATTAGCAAAGTTTGTTTATATTCTGTATATTCAGAAAAACCTGTGAGGTTCTGAAGATGATAAAATGCAGTCCAATGAGTGCTGCCATGGGTATAATGAGGTTATAGCAGAGAAAAGCACTATCTTGAGAATGACCTCAAACCTTACCAGTTGAAGGGTCAGTTCCTTTAAAATTGTAATAATTCCTGCTAGAACAATGCTCATTTCTACCTCAGTAACTGAGTGTCACCTGTCCTTACATGGAAAACAAACCAAGAACTCAAGCTCATAAGCAGTCTTCCTTTCTTTCTTTATGCATTTCATGGAGGAAGATGTGTGTTTAGCACCTTCCTTCACAAAAATGTAAATCTTAGGTGCACAGACATAAAAATACATTTTAAATCAGTTACACTATGCTTGGAATCTCTATTGGATGACAAAATGATTGATAAATGAAAAATTCGATATTTGATTAGTTAAAGAGACCCACATTATACTGCGTACAAAGCAACAGATGTAAGCCACAGTCACCTAACATTTAATTATACAGCCAAAACATTTTTTTTGTTTTTTTTTTCAAAACATTTTTTAAAATAATGGATAGAAGAGTCAAAATGACTAAGAAATGGTTTCAAAAAATTCTTAGCAATATGACTTGGAGCAAGAATATAGACCTAACAATATATAGGCAGTGTATTTCCTGTGCTCCATTACTGGGCAATGCATGAAGGAGGAAAAGAATATGTTTATTGTACGTATTCCTAGTATGATTATGACAGCTCAACAAAGACATGTATTACACATGTAACTGCCCTTGACAAAATGAATCAAACTATCATTTCATGGGTAAAGCTACCCAAATTAAAATCACCCATGATGTTTTTCCTATATTTGCACTGGAATAATGATTATAATGACAGTTTCTACAGAACAAAACAATAGCATATATGAATCACTTTGAGATGCTTTAAGAATAAGAAAACAATATTGTCCAGGTGCTTATTTGGATTAATTAAGGAAAAGACCTAAAAGAAAGAGTACGTAAAATGAAGTGAGAAAAATGACCCCCATAAATAATGTGTCAAGAAAAATAGATGTACCCTGTGGAATGGCTCATAATGCTCCAACTGAACTTTACTCAAGAGAAAGTGCAGATATTGCATTGTTTACTTTTTAATATTATGAGAGTATGAAGAAACTCCTATAGAGCCTGATAATTGGAATATTATTAAAGTAGTTATCAGTGTATTCCCACAGAATGATAAATATTATATTTAAATGAAATAAAATCATCACTTTGCCAAAGTTTGGAGATTTAAGTTGGCAAAATATAACTTTGAGAATCTAAACATTACATTCTAACAATTACTCTGCATGTTTTTTAAATGTATACCTGTGTGAGTATATGTGCACACATATGATTTGGTGCAGGTGCCTATTGTGTAAATCAAATACAAATGTGTAATCAAAACCCTCAGATGAGGCAGACAAACCTCTCATAGTGTTCCCAGCATTTGTGAGATGTCAGGCTTGGTGCACTGGTACTTTGGTCTACACTCTGGTCCTCACTGTTGCTGAGCAACGAAGCTATTTCCCCAAGCCCAAGTCTAGCTTTTAGATGTACTCTTACTTTGGACTTCCACAAGTGTGGTTGGGATAATTGCAAGACTTACTTCACTGTCACTAATCCTCCTGTAAAAAGGGCATAAAATCCAAGCCTGACTCCTAGGAAATTAATGGGATATTTAAAAAACAGTGGTGTGTGGAAGACCACTGACCCAGTTTTTGCTGGAGAGGGCTTGTTTTGTGGTGACTCTTTATGGTGATGGGCTGGCTGCCTCTACCCTGTTAGGTCTTATATCATAAGTCACTTGTAAAGGATCAAACTTAAGGTTTTTATTCTGACCTTGAAAAGTGTGAATATGGTAAGCATTGTGTAGAATATGGTAAGCATCTTTCCTCTTCTTCTGAATGATGGCTGAAGACCCATGGTAAAGTAGACTGCTTGTTAATTTTGAAAATGAGTACTTGTCTGCTGCATGCTTTTTGTGTGATTTCTGGCCTCTTAGCCTTGATTGACAAGCGTGCAATGACTTTTGTAGTTAGTTTTATATTCATACACTGACATTTTGAGCTCACTGCCACTCATTTTTTTTGTTGTTCTTCTGAACTCCGATATTGTTTCACTAATATAGTTTAGTTATTGATAACTTGAGTTTCAAATTTTATTCTAGTTTAGTACCTTATGCTGTCTAAGAAAACATAGATTTTAAAATTAATTTTAGTTATATTTTATTTTGATTGATATAGCATGCATGCTTCTATTTTTTAAATATTTGATCATATTCTAAGTTAATTACCTATGAAATTTAATATACACAGACATGATATATATCACATATATATATGAGTCACTCTTCTCCTGAAATAAAAAATATTATGAATGCATAATTCTATAATGGAGGAACCCAAATACTTAGAAACTGGATTGTCTGTTTTGTGATGGGAGCTCACTAATAACATTCTCTAAATTTATACAACACAAAACAGAGTTAATAAAACGAGGATAAAATGTGTAATTTAAAATTTAATTTAGAATACAGTTGAATGAATCTTGTAATATAATGATATTTTTATTTAAACCAGAAAATAAAATAAGAGAATATGAAAGGAGTAATGATACTGAATAAAATTTAGATGGAATAAATAAAGCCCCGAGTTATTCCAAGGCAACAATTGGTTAGTATCTGTAGAATTTAACTACAATAAGAAAATAACTTACATGCATGAATCAAATTGTTAAGGAGTTAGCTAAAATAGGAAGTCGGAGAACTGAAGAAGGAAAACGTAATGCACAAGAATTACACCCAGGAGACTTCTTCATGCTTTTTAATTTAGACAAGTTTATCTTATGTGCTGTTAAAGCACATGTATTTGAATATTCTATAGATTTATAAATGAGGACAGATGCACAGAAGTTTGAAATAAAACATTAGTCTTTTCATCAATACAAGAACTTAGTGATTCTTCTAAAGCATCTTTCACTATAATGCAGGAATCTGTATGAGAAAATGCTGAACTGTAAGTCATGGTGACGCACATCTGTTGTCCAGCATTTATGAGACCAAGAGAAGAGTATCAAGGCTAGCCTAGGCTGAATAGAAAGGATCTTCCTTAAAATCTGAAGGGTTAGGGCTATAGTCCAATGGCATCGTACTTGCAGAGAAAGAAGAGTAGGGAAGTGGGGAAAGCATTGGCTGTAAACCTCCATAAACTGATACAACCTCACTGCTTTCATGATGGCATGATAAAGACATATGTAACTTTATTCCTCAAAATATAGAGAAGTACAGGTGGCTTTGTTTGTGGAAATATTTTCTATCTGAAACTAATAGTTTACTTGTTGTATGAGTGAGTGAACATACCTAGGTTCAACTGCAAGGCTGATTACTAGAACAATCTTCCCACAGCTGTGGATCACAGTCAGGAGCATCATGGGAGACCATCATAGCATGTATTTATTTCACATGCCTTACGTAAAACTGCTAACCTAAAAGAAAATGAGGATGGCTTTAAAATGTCATTTACCTTATGTGTCAATTCTACAGGTTCTTTTTAGATGTATCTCTTCTTTGGTTAACTACAGAAGCCAAGCAACATAATATGGGATGGGATGTTGGGGTTGAGGCTATGGTCCCAAGTTCAGGTCATATTGCCTGTTTTTCTTTTTAGAGACAGGATCTTTCAGTGTAGCCCCGGCTGTCCTAGAAGTTGCTCTGTAGACTAGGGCAGCCTCACTCTTGGATATCCTTCTCTGTCTCACACATGCTGGGACTAAAAGATACAGAAAAAAATCTGGGATGTTGCTTTTATCTTTAAATCAAGTAAAATATTTCCCTAAACTACAGAACACATCCCACTGGTATTGACAACATGACAGGCATCCTTGAGTCCTCTGGCTATTGTGCCCTGTGGCACATCTCTTAAGTGTAACTGGTCCCTTGTTATTACCTCTGGGGAAAATGTTATTGTGAATCAGAAAAATTAAGACCAATATAAATTTGTGCAACATAAGGAAACCTGGCTAGTCTTACAAAACACTTCTCAGTCACCTGAACATGTGGCAAGACTGTGTAGGTTGATAATTAATTAGCCCACCTGCTGTCCACAACTATCAATCTCCTCTGGGTCAAGACTATGGAGTAAAACATTCTTCTGTTGCACGATTTTGGTTGTAAGTTTCTTCTTGAGATCAATAGAAGCATAAAAACTGCACAACATTTAATCTTTCCTGGAAGAAATACTTACATTTTCAGAATGCATAACCCCTAATTAGAGTAAATGACTCCTCATGGAATAAACCTTCTGTAAAAGAAGGAAAGAAACCACGTTTAATTTCCCAGTGCCATAAGGAAGTCTCAACTGTTCAAAATCTACCTTTGAGTTTAGGGGCTGTACTTTCAGGGGCCAAGCTACTAAAAGAAGACAAGAAATAAGACTGATTATGATTTTCTAAGTAATTTTGAGCACAAAAGATATATTTACAATAATGGCTAAGATTTATCATGCACAATTGAACTTGACTCCAGTAAAAAGAAAAATAAGTCATTTGAATCCATTAAAATGACAACAAATAAATTATGATGTTCATTTTCTTGTATACTTCTTATCACTTTTTAATTTGGGGCATTATGGTTGAATATCTCAAGGTCCTAATAAGGGGAATGGGTTAGCATCGATTTTTGATGACTTATGAAACATTTATACACACGTTATGCACTTATTCTTAATTCATGGCACAGCTTTCTCAAGGTTCCACACTGTAATACAGCCATCAAGCTTGCTGATTACAATATGGAAACCTACAGGGATATATTGTTTTTTCCCTGAATGATTAAAAAATAGAGCCTCTAGCTTTTTTCCAAATTATTTTACATCCTTCAAATTGACATAAAGTTTTAGGGGAAATTTTGTAATTAGAAAGGCACAGAAGGTTTAGAAAATAGGACTGACCGGGTAACAGTGCCTTGTTGCACAAGTGTCAGAACTTGAGTTCAAATCCCCATATGCATGTAAAATGCTGTAACCACAGAGCTGTAGGTGGAGAGTGGAGTAGACTGCTCACCTCCACCCAAATCTGGGTACAGAGAGAATAAGGTAGAGAATGAAGGGTCAGAATCACAAAGTCCTGCTCTGACCTGTACACACACCTACATAGACATGTACAAATGTACCACACATATCCAGCACACACACATACACACACTCACTACAGTGATAGCGTATAGCCAATAACAATCAAATAACATTATTCACTAAGTTTGTAATACAAACAAGAATTTAAAGATAGATATGCTTGTTATAAACAGGGAAAAACAGTCCCCCTTTTACAAGAAATTTTTAGAGGCTTCCATACTGTATTTACAATGCATATAACATATTACTAGGATTATACTATCATGAAATCTGATGATTTTTTTTATGGTACAAATGGATTTGAGAAAAGGTTTAGGTACCTGTTATCTCATTTTAATAAGACTTTTAAAAATAGTGATTACGTCATTTCTCCCTTTCCTTTCCTCATTCAGGCTACTCCTGTGCATGCCTCCTTGCTCTCCTTCAAATTCATTGCCTCTTTTTCTTTGCTGTTTCATATCATGCCATTTATTTTGAGACATATTCTTACACATTTCAGTCCGGTGTAGAATTCACTGGATATTTCAGGTTATCCTAAAGTTGGGTGAACCTTCCTGTCTCAGTCACCTGTGTAGGTGTGAGGCAACATGCCTACCATCCTGTTTTCATCTTGAATTTTCAGAAGCAGTCAAGCAAAAGTCAAAGATTTTCTTTTTCTCTTGGTCCTAGGAGAAAGAGTTTGCCATTTGATAAGCATAGTCTGTTTGGTCTTGTTGGGGACATTGTCCTGGCCACAAGCAATTGCTCTCTAAGCAGCAGTAAGTCCTTTTTGCTTATACCTAAAGACTTTATGCAAAGGCTTGTTTCTACCAAGCAACCATATGTTCACTTCTTTGAAGAAACATACAGAATTCCATAAGATACCATAGCATCCAATGGAAATTTCAATTTAAAAAAAAAAAAATCCTCAAGAGAGAAATGCTGACTTTGAGAGAGAAAATAAAGTATTTACAAATGGAGATAACTGATATAAAACCAGTTGTTACTCCAGTGAGTGACCAAAGTGTCTTCACAAATGTTTACTGTCTGTCTCATAAAACTAGGCACCTTACAAAGCCACAGGCTCTGCCCAGGTACTTATCATAGATCCACCATTGTCTTGGAACTAACAGGTTGCTTTTCCCTGTCTCCTTTTGGATATTTAGTAGAGTAGTGATGCAAAGCATCAAGTTTGCAGGGTGTCTTATCTTTGTTGAAGACCATTTAGAGAAGGAGCCTGTACATGTCTCTGTTGTTCCTCCTGTGACTTCCTTAATCTACATGAGCAATAAGCATTTCCTGTTCTCTGCTCAATGGGCTTTGTGTGTATAATTTTAGGCAAAAGAAGATATAATGTAGGTTATTACAATAAGCACCTTGAAAATAGTTCATTTATCATACCTAAAAATACTTTAGTGGGAGAGTGCTTACATAAAAAAGAATGAGGGTCAAGCCTTTTCTTTTCCTTGTTTGAATTCATCTTTGTGTGTGACCTCTATGTGTTATTTGTGTCAAGGATTTGTAGCAGTCAGATTTTTTTCAACTCTAAAATTTACTTGTACTCTTACTTAGTCTAGTGTTATAATTTTTGTGGAAGAAAACATTATTTTCATTTTGCTAATTGTTCATTTTTTAACCATTTTTATTTTTAAAAATCTGTAGTAATAGCATGCAATTTTTGACTGCTACATACATTATTGTCATAATTCATTTGTAAACAAATAAAAATAATATAAAATCTAATATTAGTGGCTACATGTTTTTGTTAATTAAATTTCCTTCTTTAGACTCCATGATAGAAGGAAGAAATATTGAAAGATACAAAAGAAGGGAAGAAATAAAATATAAAGTTATCAGTAGAAAGATAAATATATAAATAAATATAAGATAAAGAAATACAAATTTACAAATATGTTTAATTATTATATTTATAGACAAACACATGCATAGGTGTTTGGGATTTGAACCCAGTACCTATGCATGCTGGGAAAAACCTCTACCAGTGAACTACACTGTCAGTCTAAAAATGAAACTAGCTTGGAGACTCCTCTCCCACATTCTCCAATGACTAGTGATAACTATTCCAAATTTTACTGATTTTACTGTTAGGTTACATAATGTGCACTATGTGCATTTTACTATTCAAGGTATATTTTGAGCAGTAATCTGAGGGAAAACAACTGTGTTTCTTCTGTTCCACTGAACAGTGTTTTATGCTCTGAATAGACTGCCAGCAAGAATTTCTTCCATTTATTTTCAGACGCAGATGTGGTTGCTTTGTCTGGATTTCATTCTGTATATCTTTATTAACATCTGAACCCCAGGAGAAATTACCTTTCAATTGGCAGTTGTACCTTGGCTGTGCAATATGCTGACTCACCTTTCTTGTTGCCCTTCATCCCAAGAGAAATATTTGCTAAGCCCTGCTCCCCACCCCCAGCCTGATGGGCCAGCTCCTGTTACCTTCTGCTGAAGGCAAGGGATTGGAACACTTGACAATCTGGGCATTTGGTATCTGCAGTTCATTTAAAATAAGTTGCTTCTTGAAAACATATATACCTAACTGCTCTGCCCCTGTGTATGTGTGTGTTTACTTGTATATTAAAGATGATACACTAAGCCATCCCACATTGTGAATAAGAATATCTCTAGATCACATTGACATCTGATTTACAGTAAGCCTGGCTTTGAAAGACCCTGGCATAAATATTATGAAAATATTTACAGTGCTAGTTTCCTCCCTGATGAATAGCAAGGAAAGTGATAACAGTGAAAACCATACATTTTTATTTCTATTCAACCTTTAATGAATGTTCAAAATATTATTCCATGAGCACAAATAGACTAGTAATTAGGAAAAATATTAATGCTTTGAGAATATTGATCCTAACTTACATAGTAGTCACATATATTCTGTCTCTCCTCTGTACTTACTTGCCCATTTTTAACACCCTTTTGTCATTTTCTTTTACAAATATTAGTTGGCAATAACAAGCAAAACTTTGCACACTCAGAATTGTAAATCAAAGCTTCTCACCGCATATCACGCTCAGTGCTACACATAAATGCTTATGTTGTATGATTACATGCTATATACATAGATGTTGAGATGGTCAGGAACTGAAAAATTTACAACTTAGTCTTTTCTAATGTCTGTTGAGTCAGAAACACCTTTTACTTCTTACAAATAGAGGTCTAAATAGAGTTATAACTCTTTCTTAAATTCTGTAGTATCTTAATAAACAGATGTGTTCTCCCAAAACTTCTCAGATTGTCTGGAGGTAAATGAATAGTAAACTGTATTCTGTTCACTTTTCTCATGGTCAAAACTCTGATGACCATCTACAGATAAACACACCTAAGATAATGTTATGTGTGAAATAAATAATGCGGAGAGGCAGAGAGGAGGAGGATTTTGGTATGTGCCTTGTGTAGTATATCCCTGGCAGTGTGAATTTGTGGGTATATTCATGCAAGTGTATGTGAATGTGTTGACATCACATAACTTTAGTTTTTGAGATAAGGTCTCTCATTGAACTCGGAGATCACTGATTTGCTACACTAGCTGGCCAAAGAGCTTTAGGAAATGCTTTGCCTTTCTCTCTCTCTGTCCCTCTTCCCTAACCCTGGACTTAGGTTTACACATCCTGGAGATCCAATTCCAGCTTTACATGCATCTACAGCTCTTCAGCTACTAAGTTATTTCCTCCCTACCTGGACCTAGTAACATGATCACCTTGCTTCTCAGTGAAGTGAGAAGCACTCAAATTTTTGCCAACATTAGCTACTAAAATTCTTTCAACTTTTGCCTAATTATTCAAAAATATACTTAATTTTATTTTGAAAAGTTACTAATGATATAGAAATACAAAAAGCAATTTATAAATACCCTTTTCAGTTGTGTAGAAAAGTTCAGAATGTCTCATTGGCTACAACATCACATAGCATTTGCCAAACTTAGAAACCACTATGCCTTTTTCTGTTCTTGTTAAATACTATCTCATACACACTCTCCATTTGGCTATAATAAGTAGAATGAGTACATATTATTTTACATTTTTTTAACTTATAACATTCATTGAATTTCTTTGGAGTGTTTTGCACTTTGGGGATTCTTGTTTATTCATGAAATGTGTTGTTTCTTATTTTTAGTTCTGTGTGCTGGAGATAATTCTTAAGCCCTTGTAACGGATGATAGAAAGTTAGACAGTACAGCTCAGAAACTAAGTCATGCTTGTAAGATCCCTTCAGCATCAGTAGGACCCTTTTGTAAGGTTCTTAATTCACCTTCTAGTATGAGTGATCTTGTGCAGTCAATGCTTTTCCTGTATCTACAAAAATTTCATGATGCACCTTGTCAAATAAAATGACATTAGTACCTGAAGGAAAAACTAATCAATAGGAACATCTGTAGAACTAGGCTTTCTCCTCCTCTACACAGTTAATGAGTGCTTAACTGCTTACTCATTTGACATCTCTAAAATGAGAATATCCTTCCATTTGTATTTGTCAATTTTTCTTCAGGCATCCTCATCTTTTCCCCCACATTAGAGTCTGGTTCCTTCAGAGACACTCTCTGAAGACTAGGAGCTGGCCTTTCTCAGTTCTTTCATCTTTTCCTCTGACAAGTGTCCTGGTCCTTAGCGCTCAACAAATGTCACAAACTTCAACAGCAAGAGAGAGGGGAAGTAGCACTCATCAGATATGGCAGGCAGGAAGAAAAACTCAGAATACCTTCTGTAGTCCATTGTGGTACTAACCCATCAGTACACAATTGAGTTAATATACTGAGCTCCTGCGGATCAACCAAGTTTTTACTATCTTTGGCTTAGATTTCTTAATTGAGGATATATCTTCTACATTTCTGTTTGTTCATTGCTCTGGCTGGCTGCTGAGTCCTAAACTGCAGACCTAATAGGAATATCCTTTGTATATCTTTATAAATGGAAGTGCTGGCTACACTTGAATGTTCAGCACGTTAGAGAACAAGGGGGGAGGGTATTCCTCAACTATGCAGAACCTTTGGGGCTGGACCATCTTACATGAATTCCTCTCTCAAAGCCGTGAAAGTAATATATGGGTCTGGAGAGATAGTCAGTGGTTAGGAACACTCAGTTCATAATCAAGCGGGTTGGTTAGTGAATTGAACCCAGGACCCTGTGAATGACACGTGGACTTAGTGACATCCTTGTCCCTGTCACATAGTTTATAATGGATGTGGTGACCTTGTCCTAGAGAGCCAGGTACCAGGGAGTAGAAGTTTCCCAACCCTAACCAACCAATCAAATTATGACTTTCAAGAATAATGTACATGGTCAGAGATTTTATTTAAAATTTTTTGACAGTAGCTACATTTCTCTATGAGACATGGAAAGATGGTGTGGTGGTTGGCTTCAGCTGTACACTTGACACCTGACATAACTCAGGATCACCTGAGAAAGGGAACCTCAGCTGAAGACTGTGCAGTCTGTTGTGGGTAACACCATCTCTAGGCAGGCAGTCTTGGATTGTATAAGAACGTTAATCAGAAGGGAGAGAGAAAGAGAGAGAGAGAGAGAGAGAGAGAGAGAGAGAGAGAGAGAGAGAGAGAGAGAGAGGAAGAGAGAAGAGAAGAGAACAGATGAGAGAGAAAGGCCAATTTCTTCCTTGACTTCTTTTCTGACTAAACTTTTTTCTGACTGACACTTAATTAAAATAAACCCTTTTCTCCATATCCCAGCCCTAATAACATAAAATGACTCTTTTGTGTACTTTTAGCTATATACAAGTGTGAAATTGATGTTATAAAGATACAATATTTTTTACAAACATTCTCATTTGTATTCACTCCAGGCTCAGATTAAAAAAAAAGATTTTCCACACTCTTTCTCACAGTGGCTTGTAAAGATGTACATAGCCTCTCAAGTGCTCTGTGGAGAAAAACAACAATTCTGCAGAGTCCATCTCTTATAATTACTTCATGAGGTTTGATGGTTAAACTCATATATCTCACATATACCTCTCAGACAGCTTATGCTCACCTTGTATCAAGAAAAACTGTAACGTGACTATATAATAAAATGAAGGATATGTTATATGAATGGCTTATAAAACAGTTGCAGTAAAGGTTGCAATACTAGGGCTCTATGCTTTGCTTAATGTATACTCTTTGGAGATTGCTGAGTCAGTAACATGCACATGATATCAGCATGAGGATCTGAGGTTGCAACCGCAGCATCCAGGTAAAAAGTTATGAATGGTTGTGTGCATCTGTAACCTTAGCGATGGGCTGGACATAGCAGGAAAGCAGGTAGATCTCTTGGGTACATTAGTATAGACAGTGGCTGAGTACTGTGTTCAGTCAGAAATACTGTTTTAAAGCATAAGGTAGAGTGATAAAGGAAGAAACCCAACTTTGACCTCTGGCATCCACTCATTTATGTACACACACACACACACACACACACACACACACACACACACGTGCACACAGAGTGGGGGGAGGAAGGAAAGGATGGACGGAGGGAGAGGGGGAGGGATGGGATGCACATCAGCACAAACACACACTGACTCATATCCATGAAATAATAAATAACTGTTGCTCATCTCATCATCGCCGGTTTGCTAAACATTGACCCTTATCTAAAAAAGGCTGTTAGTGCTGCTAATTCCACTTGACTAAATGCCTCACCTAGGAAGCTTCTCCCTTTTCCCTCATTTCCCCTGTCTACTGGTTCATAGGTAGATAAAATAAACTGGCCATCATCAATCTCTACTAACACAGTGCTCTTGGAAAATATGCATAAAAATTCAAATTCAGCCCCTGTTTTTGTTTGTTTTAAAAACAGGTATCTCAATGTGCTTTCCATTTGAACATGCAGTTTTTGATTTATGATAATCGTATTCTGAACTGCCTATTTCTCAGTCATCCTTTGGGCAATCATTTCAAGTTACTGAATGTATATAGAGTGGTTTATAACCTTCATAATGTTGAGAGAGAGTACTTTCTCTTTTAAGACATACCAGTTCACACCAAAATCCCACAACCAAAATGTATATAGATGTATATAATGTTAGTAGTGCTCACACAAGAGTGTTTTACTATGACCCAGCATGAATTGGAGGCTATGGCAGGGAGTCATCTGTCAAGCTTTATGAGGTAAATAGGTTACAGAAATAGAGGCATATTACACACTTAATGTTTCCTCCAGGAGTCACTTAATGCTGCTATCAGACTGTTTGAACTCTATAGAATTCTTTAAATTAAACAGAAGCTTTGCTTGGGAACTCATTCAAGTACAAAAAGAAATATCAAAATAACAAAAATTGTATTTTAATTTTTAGTAATTTTTTCTCTAATATTTTCTTTTTTTTTCTTCTTTATTTTGTATTTATCAAAAAAAAAACCACAGTAAAAAGAATTTAAAATGTGGAAGAGTTAACAATAACTATACAGAGGATAAGAATGATAAGCATGGCTTATCAAGGGTGGAAATACAAATAAGATTGCTACACATACATTTTTTTGTGTTCATCTTTCCCTCTGAATTTTTTTTCCATCCCTGTATATCCTTATTCAAGGTCTCTTCCCACTCCCAACACATCTGGTCATTTTTCTTCTCTGAAACTCCCCATCCCCTCCCTGGGCAGGGAGCAGACAGTCCTATGGTCCCACTGACCCAATTTCAGGGATCATTTCTATAGTTCGTTATTTTCTTATACTGCATCCCACTAACTCCGGTTTCATGGCAAGTGCATTTACATAAACCACTGTATTTCTCAAGCTACTGAAAACCAGCAATATCTTTTACTTCATGTTTAATGGAACAAAATAAACTGAACTCCATGTGCCACCTTAAAGATAATGTTATTGGTACGTAATTGTGTATTACTGTTCTGGAAGCAGGTTTGGTCAGACACTAACACCCTTGAGAATGGTCTGATGAAAACATTCAAGATTAATTTTGTGCTCAAGTTTTTAAACCTTATCAAATGTCCCAAAACAGATTTAAGGAAAGAAAAATATTCCCATTAAACTCGAAAGACATATTTCCCCCTTCAAAAGATGAATATATATTCAATGATAAGAGAAAATGTTTATTTCAAAGAGACTGTTTTTTCCATCTCAGTCAGTGATGCACTATGGAAATAACCCTTACATGTGTTGAGTCTTAAGTTAAAAGGGAGCCATAGGTTTTGAACTTTAAGATCTTTTAGATTCACGCTATTTCTTGCTTGCTCATGAAATGGTGCTACTGGTATAAACTTCAACTGGCAGCAAAGAACAACAGTCTCACAAAACTCTTCCTTTTCTTCATTGAATCAAAATTATGTAGCAGTGGCTGAGAGGGCTGTTCAGAGATGCAGTGCTTGCCTGACAGGAACAAGGCCCTCTGTTCCTTCAGATAGCAAGAAAGAAATGCATTTTAACATGTGAATGTTTTTTTCTACCATAAGACATCATTACCCGTAGATACAATCATGCTTTACATTTGAGCTTTGGTTTGGTTTGTATTATTTTTGAGCTGAGGTCGCCTATATGTAGTTTACATTAGCCCAGAACTCACATTCCTCCTGTTCCCAGCTGCCCAAGTGGGAGGAGTAATCATATTTACTTGAAGGAGTTTTAGATTAGATATTGAAAACCTGTAGCACTGATGGTGATGGTGACAATGGTGACACTGGTGATGAAAATTAAATTCTATCTAAAGCATCTTATCCACATGTCAGAGTCATTTTGTATGGGTATTCCTGGAATCAGCCACCTTAAAAATAAGAGAAAACAATTGAAAATATAAAATGAATTTTGAAATTCAGTGAAGAAGTAAAAAAAAAGTCACTGGATGTTTCTATCTCAGTCTGGTGTTTGTTTTACCTCTGTCTAACATTTGTTTAGTTATTACAAGTGACTGATACCCCTATAGAGAATAGGTTCAAAATTGTTCACTTTTACTAACAATGTTTTTCTATCATTAAGAATTTTTAATGAAGTATTAGCTATATTGTTTTTAGAAAAATCAAGGTTTTCTGCTTTAAGGGAAGCCCATATCAGTTTAAAACATAATAACAGCATATCTCAATAATTTATTTTAAACATTTAATCTCAGTTAGCTATAGTGACAGGCTTGTCATCTCAGCACCCACCCAGGAGAATGAAGGAAGAGAATCATGATGATTTCTTGGCCAACTTCTGCTACATACAGTTAAAAGCTAGCCTACATATTAAGGCTCCATCGCAAACAACAGCAAATAATCTAATTTATAGATTTTTACATCCATCTATTTTTCTCTGAAATATTAAGCAAATATCCATATATTCCAGATATCTGGTATGTCATATTAAAGATGGAACATCTAGCAGGGACTCCAGGCCTAAAATCATTCGGTTCTGAGACATTATAGTCCAGTTCACCTCATCCATTAAAAATTACTCAACAAAGACTCAAAAGCCAGATGAAGCTTGTTTTGTGTTATATAAGTGGCACTGTCCGATCTAATGGCTTGACCTGTTGAGCACATCATCTTCTTTCTAGTGTACTTGTTCCCTTATCTACTTAGTTATGTATTTATTTACATATTATATTTACATTATTAATAATTATATTCATATTATCTATCTGTTCCTGCCTATCTGTAAAAGATTTCATGTTCTGTTCATTATTTTTCTTTTCATGTATTTTTCTTATCCATATTTCATTATATTTTTTCTTTCTGTTACATCTACTTTTGATTAGCTTTCAAACATGTAACCTAAAACTGCAGTATAACTTCTAACAAAAAGGAGAAATACAGGAAGTATGGTGAGTATAAGACATTTTCTATTACCACTTTCCCGGAAAAAAATGTGTGTGTGGAGGTCGGGAGACAACTTGAAGAAGTTGGCTCTCTCTTTCCAGTCTATTGATCTCAGGAATTGAACAAAGGTTTGACAGCAAGTATCTTTTCCTGGTGAGCCATCTTACTGGGCCTCAAGGCATGCTTCATTATGTTGTGCTATGTTATGTTGTTATGTTATGTTATGTTATGTTATGTTATGTTATGTTATGTTATGTTATGCTATGCTATGCTATGCTATGCTTTGCTATGCTATGCTATGCTATGCTATGTTATGTTATGTTATGTTATGTTATGTTATGTTATGTTATGTTGTTATGCCTTCTTTATAGAGTGTATATACTTAAATGACTTTTGGGCAACAAATGAAATTCATTCCTCTATTGCCAGCCATCCAGTTCTTTAATAGCCTTTTCTTACAGGCAATATATGATTTCGTGTTTATTGCTATGCAAAATACATTTTGGAGGGTTCTTAATAGGGAGCTTGCCAACTTATAGGCAATTGAGAAGGGCTCTGAAACAGAGCCTAAGACTTACTATGAAATGGGGTGGTCATCTCCCCAAGCTGATTCCAGAAGGCTGGGTGAAAATTTGTTAAGCAAACAAAAAATATGAGTTTCTTTGATTGGGCAGATGGGAGGAGCACTTGAATTTGGATCATCAGAACCCAAATGACTGTGAACATGAAGACATGTGCATTTCCAACAAGGGATCTGTCTCAAAAAGCAGAAAATTGAGAGATGCAGACCAACAGCTGGAGTTCTAGTCCACATGCATACCATGGTATACTTGTGCTGTGATGCATACCACACACAGGCACACATACACACACACATACATACACACACACCACACACACATGCACACATACACACACACACATACATACACATACCACACACACATACATACACACAAACCACACACATATATACACACACATATATACACCACACACATACACACAAGTACCGCATACACACACATACACACACCACAAACACACACACACCACAAACACACACATACACATACACACATACATACACACACCACACACACATACATACACACACACACATAAACCCACACACACCTACACACCTACACACATACATATACACACACACCACAAACACACACATACACACACATATACACACAAACACACATACACATACATGCGCACACACAGACACACACACAGAGGCATGGGGGGATTTGAAAGTGGACAAAAATTCAGCACTGTTAGGTCCTGCATAACTAGACTCAAGGGTTGTAAACAGTGGTGGTACCGATTGCCTTGAATTGTTAAATGTTTAATGAAAGGATGAATGAGTACTTGCATATGACAGACATGGAAGACAATTGAGAGGGAAAGAGGGCAACAAAATTTTAAGTGAAAAAGATTTTATAAACAATGTGATTGATGGAGAGCTAGAAGATGATAAAAATGCCTGAAGAGGTCACGTCACATAGGATCAAAACAAACAGCTTTCATCTGCCATCCATTTTTTGCCTGTCAAGGTCTTTGAGGAAATGGAAAAATCAAATTATTTATCTAGTGAGTCTAAATATTAAGACAACGTGTTAATTAAAGAATGTTAATTGGGCAATTGTGCTTCAGAAACATGCTTCCAATTATGTGGATGTTGCATGTTAATCAAATAGTTTGGAAAATAATGAATTAGATCACTTTGCAGGTAACATCATGTCATCAGTGTCTCAGAACCATGTCCATGAAGTCGTCTCACTTCTGAAAATAATTTGTGAACTCATACAAATTTCCTCACCTTCAACCTTCAGCTATGAGGCTAATTGTTAATGAAATTTACATCCTTAATGTCCCTTCTCTTTTCTGAATTATCTGTATAATTTAAGCACTTGCTTATTTTTTTAAGTGACTTAAGAATCTTCAGTACTCAATTAAAAATCATTATTTCATTAAGTCTGAGACCTGAAAAAAATTAATGCCTTCATAGATCATAATTAAGGCTTCTAGTTTTTTGGCACACAAGAAAGCCAATCATTTAGTTCTCATCTTACATACCAAATTTAGATGCTATTAGAGATTTATTTTTCAGCTACTTTGAATTTTTCTTATTTCTGAGTCCCTAGAGAGGGGAAATTCTCTTGGATCTCAGCATAGCATGAACTTACATAGTGTATTTTGGAATGAAAACATGCATATGTGGTCTATACTCCTTGAATTGGTATAACTCTTAGGTAAAAAAATGACCAGATGCTTGCAAACAGGAAGTTGATAAGACTTCCCTGAACTTTGCCATTTTCTGCAGACATTTGATCTCTATATGATAGCTGTGATCAGAGATTTTCATTCAGGAATCTGGAACTGGTTTTTCTTCACTAGATCTTTTGTGTACAGTGTCTTCACATCTTATTTGGGAAAACTTGAATACTATACAGAGAGCAATGCATAATGTAGAAAAATATTCATGGAGAAAGGTGTGTCAAATAAATGAAGGATTCTTTAAAATGTACACCAAGCTAAATTGCAGTGAGCGAATATCAGAGAAGAATCCCTGGTGGGAAATTGTGAGGATTATTTTAAGAGAAAGGGCCCCTTTATAGCACAACTGTTTCTTGTTAGATCAGATCCAGCTGTTGCAAATGGTGCTGAACCATCACTAATGAAGAAAGCAGTTGTGGTTATGTTTTTCTCAAATCCATTTTACAAGTATTCACTGATCATAACTCACTGATAATAATAAAATGTAATAATTTTGTAAGTAATCAGGGACATGACACATTAAAAATCTCAGGATAGTGTTTGAGACAATATGAGTATTTCATAAATCATACTTCAACATACCCTCTAATCTAACCTTTCCCAAAGATTAAAAAAAAGAATCTCATTCAGTTGGAATAAAATTTATTTTCTGCATTATCTCTGACTTTCTGTGTAATTAGTTTTGCATGCTTCTCCTTTGGCTTGGGCATTGTTGTTCCCTGTGTGTGGCATCATTTTTCCCTCCAGCTATAATGCTAAGAGGAAAATATCCTGTCCTTTTATACCAGGTCTTGCACATTTTGTGTTGATTAATAGATTAAAGTGATACTTGTCATAACAGTTGATTGGGGTTGTCCAAGCAGAGAATATAGATGACAGAAGGCTGCCCAAACAGCTGGTGCAGATGAATGGAAGTTCAGTGACCAAGAGGCATTTAAACAAAGTCCTGAGAACATAGAACAGAGCCATCAAGTGCAGGGAATTCTGGCAGCTTCTCATAGTATACAGTGAACAGGCCTGGAAGAGCTCACTGTAAACAGACACTGGGCTACATAATGTTCAAGAGCAGAACTGTAGAGAGAAACAAATCTTGCAAATAGCTGCAAAGGAGACAGGAATCTTTAGGAGGATTTACAGTGAGATGGGGTCTGGTGGTTGAAAAGCAACTGTCCTCCACAGTTAAACTTATTAACAATAAGGACCATAATTGAATAGCTATCAGAATCATCAGAAGGAAAGAAGAAAGATCTCCTTGTAGATCCCACTAGTAAAAATGATACATTTTAAACAAATACTTATGTATGAATGTTTTAATTTGTCATTGTATGTTTGTGTGTGTGCATGTGGGTCTTTTTGTACACATATGAAAATACGTGCCGGTCATATGGAGGACAAACAATAACCTCAAGTGTCCTCGTTCATGTTACATCAACCATATGTTCTTGTTTTGGAAAGAGTTTCAGTGGCCTGGAACTGGTCAAGCTGGTCAGGAGGCCCTGGGGATTCCTTCCCATCATGGAGACCCCATGTGTATGCTGTAACAGCCATCATTCTTTGCATTGGCTTTGGAGACCAGACTCAGGTTCTCATGCTTGCAAGGAAAGTACTTTACTGGCTGTACCATTGACCAACCTTATTTTAATGTAAAATATTTTAATTATCCTCACATTCATATTTGTGCCACTTTTTAAAGAATTAAGATTATTTTGGTTGCAGAGATCATAAGGGATATTTTGCAATTAGTATAAGAGTGATTTATTTATTTAGAAATTACAAATTTCTAGGAAATAACTATCATGGTGAAGTTAAAAGAGGCCAGGATTTAATTATAGCTATATCTCTTACAGCTTATTCTTAGATAGTTTAACCTGCAGATACCCCATTAAGCCTTGGAACGGATTAGATTATTTGTGCCATTACAAAGTGTCCACTGTAGTGCTAAGGACACATTGAATACTTACATACCTATTACCCTATGATCTTAGTGAGAATTTGTTAATTTTTCCTGTCATACTGATGAAAATGCTAACACAGGTTAAGAGTCAATGTCATTGTCATAGGAAGCAGTTTCCTAAGTAGGAATAGACACTCTGTGGAGCAAAAGCATTATTTTCTAAACTAACATCTTAATTTATATGAAATATTTCAGTGATTAGATCACTGAGAGGATTGGAATTATGTTATAAAATGAAGCTATCTTGTTTGGATATATGTTAAATATTTAATAAATCCTGGGATATCAGAGAGACCACATAGTCAAATCCTAGGCAGACAGCTCAAGAAATCCTTGATCCTTGAATACAATCTGAGTCAGTCACACACACCTTTAATCCCAGCACAGGAAAAGCCAGGAGTGGTAACCAACATCCTTTATCCCATAACTCCAGAGACAGAACTTCTGTTTTTGTGAGTTCAAGGCTACAAGCCTTTAATTCTAACCTGGACGGAACAGGGTATATGAGGGCTTGTAGAAACCAGGCAGAGACAGAAGTGACTGTCAGAAGCCACAGGCAGAAGAGACCAGGAGTGAGGCTGAGGAAGTTGCAAGACAGTTTGGTGAGAAATGACTGTGGTGCTTCCTCTCTCTGATATTTCAGCCTTCTGAAATATCAGAGAGAGGCTCAGAGTCTTCTTCACATACATCCCAAAATCATGCTACTACAGTCTTGGGGTTTGGGTTCTCTTCACTAGAGTAAAG
The DNA here is from genome assembly GCA_004025045.1 of Sigmodon hispidus. Lineage (NCBI taxonomy): Eukaryota > Metazoa > Chordata > Mammalia > Rodentia > Cricetidae > Sigmodon > Sigmodon hispidus. Next base: position 213,947 of record PVIH01000669.1, read on the forward strand.
AGAAGGCAAAAAAAAAAAAAATCCTCCATCCCCTTGCCCCCTACCCCCCACCTCCACCACCACCTTGGGATTAGGTAGAAAGAATAAACCAGTTAAGAGGACAGATTTTAATTAAGTAAAGAATGAACCATGCAATGGGTTCTGAATCTTATGCCTTTATCATGACTTGAAAAGTTGAGCAAAAATGAAAAAAAAAAAAAAAGAGCAGATGATGGAAATATGAAGTGTGCGAGGCTGAAATAAAGGACCAGGTAGGCTCTGAAAGAGGTCACCTATGAGTTAAACTTGTATGATATATGAAGCTCTGAGTTTCATCCTCAATCCCCCCTCTCCCCTTTCCTCTCCCACCCCCTAACTCTTCCCCCTCCCTCCCTCTGTCTCTCTCTCCTTCCCTCTTCCCCCTCCTTCCCCACCTCTTTCTCTCTCTCTCTCCTCCTGCAGATGCTAAGCAGCTTCTATTTGGGTCATCAAATTGACATGATGGATTAAGTGTCTTGCCAAGGCCATGCATTTGCAGACTTGTTGCTCAATGATCCAAATCTAATAGCCATTGGCATCCTAACAAGATGACCACCATGAGACAAACCTTGTCTGAGGATAATGTCACTTTCAACTGGCTATATTATCAAATTCATAAGGCAACGGTATCATAAAGCATCAGTGTCTATTGCTCTCATCTGTATAGGAGCACATATGAAATTTAGAGGGAAGGAATGAAAATATAGAGGGAGGACAGTATGTCTCAATGAGCTTGTAATTTTAACCCCTCCTTATACTTCACTGAGAACTCTTCAGTTTCCTGCAAAGCACCCCTGCTTTCACAGCCAGGAGATCCCACCCAAATTTAAATAGTGTAGTTATTCTCTGACTTGCACATGCTCAATGCACGTCACCCACACATACACACACACACACACACACACACACACACACACACACTGAGAGAGAGATAAATGAATTATAGATGAAGGGAAAAAAGGCAATAAATATTTTTAAAATATTTAAACATAAAACAGTAGACAGACATTGCTTAGTCAAGGACACCCAAAATAAACTACATGACTGAAATAGTACATCTCTTCAGTAGCCTGATCAGACTACAACAAAATAGATTTACCAACTGTCAGATAAGTAATCCATATCAAATTAAGAAGTGATCTTCAGGTTAATCTAATGCACAATAGCCATTCTATCTCAAAATGGGTTCGTAAGACTAACGAAACCTTTATTGTCTTTCAGAAGAAGCAAAAGCACTTTGCAACCTTGGTTGGGGAGTAGAAGTTGATTGTAGAAGATGAAAATATAAATTTTTAAAATTAAACACCAATCCTATGACCAAAGGAAATTTTCTCATGAAGGTTAAGCATTTCAAAAACTTTGCCACAGTTGTTTGCAGCCATGAAGAGCTCTGCCCAAATACAAAGGCAGATTGCTTATGTATGACCAGAAGTTCAGGCAGTTACTCAGGTTAGAATGGGAACAATAATGGGGCTTCCTAGGAACTTTCAGCATGTTGAGGTCAGATAAGAACTGGGGTCTGAATGAAGTGATTTGGGCCATCAGGGTGGTTATGATCCTGTGTGATCAGAGCACAAATGAGGCTACCTACTGAATTGGAAAAGGCAGAAGATCGTATTCTGATTGCATTGCAAAGTTCCTGGAGGGCAATTTGATGAATAAGCCTCCTGCAGCCAGTGTGAAATCAAGGCTGAAAAGCAGCATAGCACAATGAATTTCTCTCTGTGGTGGTTGAACTCAAGCTTGTCTGTGTTTACCATCACATGCAGAGGTGGCTGCAGATCCTAATTTCTCCCCCATTTGAAGACCTTGGTGGAGATCCTAAGTGGGGAACAGAAGAAAAACACTGCCCAAATTTATATTTCTTATCTTTCTCTGTGGCTATTAAGACAGGAAACCCCTCAGAAACTTTATCTACCTCCAGAGCCATGTTCTACATTTATTCCTCTATTCCCTCCTGACCTTGTTTCCTGTATTACAGCCTTCCTCTCCGTGGTCTAAGATGCTCTGTCACTCAGCCACTGGCCTTCCTTCTAAGTATCTGTTAAAGTGTCCCATGCTTAGTAATACCCTGACAAACCCTCAATATCTGAGACCTTATGCAAGAATCCTTGCCTTTCCTCACTCTCTTCCCATCCTCTCTTTTCCTTATGGATGCTGATCACTTATCTTAAATTTTTGTTTGTTTTTTAAATGCCCACTAAAATAAAAGATATACAAATTCAAGCACAGGTTTACCTTCACCTTCCCATTTCCAGAGCCTGGATCCAAGCGTGGCACATAATAGGTATCTTCCAAGTAAATGAAAAACACTTACAGGCTTTGGGTCCAATGTAAATGTACAGGTAATCTGAGATCAGGTAGAAGTTCTATGTAAAATATATGCTAGAATATATATTTTATAAAATTCACAGTGCACTCAAAGTAAAACCTTCAGTTTGGAATTGAGGGATTGAGCCTGCTTGAAAATATATTATTAAAATTTCAGCAGGCATTGGTGACATCACTTTCGTATAATAGTGTGAGCTGGACATGTGAGGAAAAGTGAGAAAAACATGAGAACAATGAAACAGGACTGTAGCACACCATGTATTCATTTTACTTACACACACACACACACACACACACAGGATAACTATTTTTTTAAACCTTCTATGGAAATCACTCTAGAAAAACTAAATGAGAAAAGCAGATTGGAAAATGGGACTTTCCAGCCAAGGCAGGCCTCATGATGCAGGAGCACGGTTATCATTTCATCAGATCACATCCTGCTTGAAAGGGCTGACCCCTCTTAAGGAGACCTCGATATCAGTGCCAGCCTCTTTGATTGGCCTCATGATTGAGTGCTAAGACCTATTGAATGGAAACAGACAGATTTTAGGGGAAATTTCTTTAAGTCAAACTTCTTAACCTTTGGAAAAGAGGTAGATTTGCACAAAAGTGAGTTTCGCAGTTTCTGATGCTTCCCCGGTTCCTTTCTTCAAAATGACCGTCTCTATTTCTGGGTACTGCCCTAACCCTGTCCTCTCTTCTCTTCATTCCCATCAGGTCAGCGAGATGGGCTTCTCATCTTTCATGGCCCTGCCCATCCCAGAGCAAGGATATGTCATGGAATTTTCTTGTGAGGATCCCAGAAAAAGCATAAATGAAAACACTTTAAAGAGAATTTAGAGCTATTCCATGTGGGCTTGGAGCTTTGTTGGACTTCAAAGGAGAAGAGGGCTGGACTGAGGGTATTTCTAAAGGAGTATTTATCTAGCCTCTGGGGCAATTGCCAGAGTGTATTTATTCCTGATCTGTCACATCTTACCCTGAACATAGACTTGCTTCATTGGCTAATTTAGTGTTGTCCTCCCAAAAAGCCAAGCCATTCCAAGATTCTCTAAAGTTTCAGACTATGCATGATGTGTCAAGAGGAGGCCCAGTGTTCTAAATGTTTTTTCTCCTGCCCTTGATCTAGTCACCCATTAAAACAAATCACTTGCCATGACAGTATCAATAAATTTTAATGAATTATTCAGAAATTTGCATTTGTTTCCAGTTAAGAGAAGCTTAATTTTGTCAATGATATGCAGGCCCTGGAGGCTCCCTACAGTGCCATATAACAGAGTTCTCATAACTGAAAGCAATATTTAAAGTTCCTTTCCCTGTAGTTCAACAAGATACTGTATCTTCAAATTCTGCAAATACTCAAGACAAGCTGGATTTTCTTCTAATGCAGGAGGCAATATTGTTTTGAGACATGATTTAATGCATGGGGCAAGTTATTCAACCTTCAACTCTAGTATTTTTTTTCTTTTAATAAAGGTTTAAGGAGTAAACAGGAATTCTTAGCTTCCACATAAAAAGAGCAAAGTTTACAGACATTCAGGGGGAAGGCCATGATGACTAGAACAGGTATTTCTTCATTATAGAATCCTCTTATTGCTCTGAAGTCCCATGTACTTTCCCAGCCAGATCTAACAGGAAGCCTAGTTTGGGAATTGTGCTTCCTAAAAGGGGTAACCAATCAAGGAAGGAGGCTGAAGAATTAGACACCTCCTCCCTCTGGTAGCACGACTTGAATAGCCAATACTGCAGTGTTCGTGACTGCTACACATAGACAGCATTAACATTTCCTTAAAACATTTTTCCTATTAAATCATGAAGGGTTAGGACCAGATATAAGTACTAACCTCTACTTGGGAGTATTGAGAAGGCTTCTATCTGGGGAGAAATATTTATAGGCCTTGAATAGCGTGACCCCATGTTGTCTGAGGTACTTGAGGGAACCAAGAAAGGAATGGGCAGGCTCCAGTGTAAGAATACATATAACAATATAAAGAAGAACAAGGCACCACAAGAAGAAACTGATATCTCTACAACACCAAGACCTGAACAGAGCAATGAAGAGGAAACATAAGGAAACAACAATACAAACATGATTATGAAGATTACAGAAGACTAAAAAGAGGATATAAGAAAGTCCCTTAAAGAAATAGAAGAAAAAGAAATAAAAAAATTGGAAGAGATGAGCAAATCCTTCCAAGAAAACCAAGAAAGAGAAATCCAGCAAATTAAAGAATCATTCCAGGAACTTAAAATTGAAATAGAGATAATAAAAAAGACACAAAACAAAGCAAAGGATGAAATAGAGAATCTGAAGAAATAATCAGGAACTACAGATCCAACCGTAAGCAGCAGAATCCAAGAGATGAAAGAGAGAATCTTTGGAGTGGAAGTCTCAATAGTGAAAATAGATAAATCACTCAAAGAAAACACCTAAGTCAAAAAAGCCATAACCCAAAATGTTCAGGAAATTTGGGACATGATGAAAAGACCTGAGAATAAGAGGAATAGAAGAAGAATACCAGCTCAAAGGCACAGATAATGTATTCAATTAAATAATAGAAGAAAACTTTTCCATTCTAAAGAAGGAAATGCCTATAAAGATATAAGAAGCTTACAGAACACCAAATAGGATAGAACCCCCAAAAAAGTCTGCTTGCCACAAAACATACAGAACAAAGAAAAAATATTAAGAATTGCAAAAGAAAAGGGCCAACTTACCTATAAAGGCAGACCCATCAGAATAACGCCAGACTACTCAATGGAAACAATGAAAGCAAGAAGATCCTAGTCAGAAGCTATACAGACACTAAAAGAGCATGGCTGCCAACCCAGACTACATGCCCAACAAAACTATTAATCACCATGGGTGGAGTAAGTAAGATATTTTATGACAAAGACAAGTTGAAACAATGCCTATCCACAAATCCAGCACTACAGAAAGCATTTGAAGGAAATCTCCAACCTAAGGAACCCAGATACACCCATGAAACCACAAACAAATGATAATCCCAGAGATGAAGAACCCTAAGAAAGGATATACACAGAAACTATCACCAAAAATAACAGGAAGTAACAATCAGTGGTCATTAATATCCTTTAACATCAATGGACTTAACTCACTTATAAAAAGACATACCCTAACACGATGGATAAAAAAAAAAAAGCCAACCTTCTCCTGCATACAAGAAACACACCTGAACTCCAAACACAGACACAGACTCAGAGTATAGGGATGGGAAAAGACTTTTCAATCAAATGGCCCCAAGAAACAAGCTGGTGTTGCTATCCTAATATGCAGCAATTTAGACTTCAAACTAAAAGCAATCAGAAGAGACCAGGACAGATATTATTTATATGTATCATGAAAAAATCAACAAACCCAAACATATGGTACACAATGAAAGCAGTCTTAAGAAAAAAATTCATAGCACTAGATGCCTCAAAAAAAAAAAAATCAAGAGAAAGCTCATATGAGAGACCTAACAACTCAGCTGAAGGTTTTAGAACAATTAGAAGCAAACTCATCTAGAAGGAGTAGATGGCAGGTCTGAAATCAGAACAATAGAAACAAAGAGAACAATACAAAAAAATCAATGAATCAAAAACTTGGTTCTTTGAGAAAGTCAACAAGATAGACAAACCCTTATCCAAACTAACCAAAAGACAAAGAGAGTATTCAAATTAACAGAATCAGAAATGAAAAGGGGAATATAACAACAGACCCCCCCGCCAGGAATTTCAGAGAATTATCAGGTCATACTTTGAAAATCTATACTCCACAAAATGGAAAACCCAAAAGAAATGGACAGCTTTCTGGACAAGTATCAGTTACCAAAATTAAATAAAGAACAGATTGAAGACCTAAATATACATATAACACCAAGGAAAATTGAAGCAGTTATTAAAAGTCTCCCAAATAAAAAAAAGCCCAGGTCCAGATTGCTTTACTGCAGAATTCTACCAGTCATTCAAAGAATATCTAATACCAATACTCAACAAACTGTTTGATACAGAGGAAACTGAAGCAACACTACCAAACTCTTTTCATGAGTCTACAATCGCCCTGAAACCCAAGCCACTCAAAGATGCAACACAGAAAGAAAATTACAAACCAATCTCCCTTATGAACATTGATGCAAAAATATTCAACAAAATTCTGGTAAACCAATCACAACAACATATACAAAAAGTTGTCCATCACAGTCAAGTAGGCTTCATCTCAGAAATGCAGGGGTGGTTCACCATTCGAAAAACTACAAATGTCATCCATCATATAGACAAATTAAAGGGAAAAAACCACATGATCATCTCCTTAGATGCTGAAAAAGCCTTTGACAAATCCAGCACTCCTTTATGATAAAAGTCTTGGAAAGAACAGGAATACAGGGAAAATTCCTAAGTATAATAAAGGTGATTTAGAAGAAGTCAATGGCCAACATCAAACTAAATGGAGAGAAACTCAAAGCAATCCCACTAAAATCAGAAACTAGACAAGGCTGTCCCTTCTCCCCTTATCTATTCAACATTGTTCTTGAAGTTAAGATTAACTAAAAGAAAATCAGTAGCTCTCCTATATACTAAACACAAACAGGCTGAAAAAGAAGTAAGGGAAACATCACCCTTCCTAATAGCTGCAAATAGCATTAAATACCTTGGAGTAACTATAACCAAAGAAGCAACTGTTCTGTTTGACAAAAGCTTTAAATTACAGAAGAAAGAAATTGAAGAGGATATCAAAAAATGGAAAGACCTCCCATGCTCCTGGATAGGTAGGATCAACATGGTGAAAATGGCAATCTTATCAAAAGCAATGTACAGGTTCAATGCAATTCCCATCAAAATCCCAACAGTGTCTGAAAACAAAATAAATACAATCTTTTTTTTTTTTAAAAAAAAAAGGAGCATTAGAGAGAATAAGTATGAATACCTTTGACTGAAGAATGTGCTGTCTGTATTCGCCTCTGTACACTGTAAAATTTAACATTTCCCCACAGCTTCATTAGACACCTCCCATAGTGTATACTCCCTGTCAGCATAACATGATCCAGTGTTAGAGGGTTAAAGAAATAATGTTATGAAATTCAGTACTTTATTTAAGGTTAATGAGAATACGATTTTTTTTCTCTTGCAAAGTTCAGTTTCTCATAAGATTTTTTTTCCCTGACACTGTATTAAGAATATTGCATTATGATTCACCATTCAGCCTCATGTATGCAAGTATGAAGAAATCACCAGTATTTCTGGTTTGGAAGAATGGGTTTTTTTCCATTTATTTGTTTTGTATTTGTTTGTTTTCCCTGTCCATTGGGAAGCTGAGAGCTGATTCTGGATCAAAATTTCCAAACTGAACTAAACCTACACAAAACCTTATTGTAAAAATTGTTTATTAGCAATTGGTTCTATAAAATGATTAATGTTTATTATGGGGATTATATGAAATACTTACTGACTTACGATTGACCCTTAGGGCAATTTTTGGAGGGTTGAAATGTCTCATGCAGTGGCGGTGGCCACGCGCCTGAGCCGGCCACAGAACCTCTTCCCACATTCTCTGGTCCACTTCCTTTCTCTCATGCGTCCTTCTTCATTGAGGCGGTTCCTCTCTCTTTTTTGAACGTAGATGGTCAAAGTCAGCTTAGGCAGTGTTGCTTGTTGGGTGATTTCAGAGGGATCACAGCCATTTGAAAGTTCATGGATGAAGCTTTCCCCCAAAAGGAGAGGAAGTCCTGGAGGATACTTGTGTGTTTCTGTTCCCGGTGGTTCCACAGAAGGCCTGCCAGTCTTTGTCCTGTCACTTTGCTAACAGGATTGGATATGGTAATCGGTGCAGAACTAGATCATATCATGTCATTTCCCTGCTTTTCCATCTCTTGGACTGTTTCAGGTTTCTGATGATGAAGTAAATTTTTAGTGCCTGACTCTACACTTGAGTGTCTGCTTTCTTAGAACTTGGGCTCAGTCTAACGTGCCAGCATCTGTTGCGGGCAGAAATTAGACTTTTCTGCTGCTTCTACTTTCGCGGCTTGTTTTACAGATGGTGGCTGTACTTTGATCATTGAACTGGCTCTGCATTGCCAAGTATTTGTATTTGACAGAAACATTGCTATTGATGTCTTTCTTAAAAGTAGGTTGAACGTAAGTGGCTCTCCACTGTTGTCCCCCAATTCCAGCATTTTGACCCCAAGTTTCAGAGGTACACAGGCAAGCACAAAAGAGCAGCTGACTGACTGCTATTAATAAAGTTGAAATAACTTGTCAGGCTTCCACTAAGAAGGCAGAATTTTTTACTCTTGACAGAAACTAGAAGTGCCATAAAATCAGATGTATGCTGTGAAATGCACTTTAAGTTAATAAGAAAGTGTGTGGTTCCATTGACCTAGCATTCTGAAAAGCATGCAGTGTTACCCATTGAAAGATAATAAAACTGGGATGGGAATCTGTCTCTGGAGAAAGGGTAGAGGGGAAGAAAGGTTCCTGTCTAACTATTTGTTGACTATTTTGCTTCAAAAATAGAAGAGACAGTTCTCTGTAACCTGAGACAGAAATAAAGCCTAATATTGCATGTTCTAGGCATGTATTTAGTTTTGTGGTAATTCCGTATTAGCCACCCTAAGGATAACCCCACTGAGAGGTTTAAATATGCCTTTAGGTTGTTCTTTGAGGCCCTAAAATTGCTTTACTGTATAGTTCTTGTAATTATTTTATTTTTATAACACACTAATAAGACCTCTGTGGGGGACATATGTGTTTTTTTGATACAAGACATGCTTTATTGTGACCCCCATAAGACTCTCTACTCAATGCAAGAAAAGGCTCATATCTTGTTTCTTCTAGATTAGTTAACTCTATTCCATTTTTGATATTCAAAAGCAAGTCATAGTAGAGGATAGTTGGTTTATTTTCAAGGAAGGGCATTTTCCCTTTTACATTTCATTTACTTTTTGGAAGGAAAGAGGTAGAAAGGGAGATGGGAGAGGAAGAAGGAAGAAGTGAAAGGGAGAATTATGAAACAATCAAATAGCAAAACTTAAGTAGAACCCAATTCCTTGAGTGCTCAAGATTCAGGTCATGCCATAAGGAGAAATATTCTATAAAGATCCTTTCTAATGAACTACAAAGTCTTTGGCTGTAAATTGGAATTAGCACATCAGATGGCGTGGTGGTGCAGTCCTGTAGTCACTGCACTTAGGAGTTAGAGGCAGGAAGATCAGAACTTCAAGTAACATCTTTGACTGTCTGTTAAGGATAAATGCGCCTTGCTCATAAGGCTAGATTTGGGCAGAGAGAATGATGACTTTGTGAAAACGTGATTACAAGGTGCTTTGTCCAGCTGTGAGAGCCTTTGAAGTAACAAGAGCAAGAGAATATACGAGGCCTGGTTTCATAGTCCCAAGAGGAACATGTGATTCAGGTCTTCTCACTGAAACTTTGGGAAGCAAGGTGGTAAGATTGGCTTTGGAATGAGGTCTGGTTGTGTGCCCAAGACAATCTACCCAGCAGTCTGGGGCACAGCACATCATAAATCCTCCTGAGTGTTTATCTCAGATGTTAAAAAACAAAACTATGCACATATATCTCATAAAGTACTTGGATCCCAAGGAAATAAGTTGAATATACCTAGTAGGGAATAATTTCATGGGTTGGAGTGGGTTTTTTCACTCTGTTTTTTAATATGTTTTCAGTACCCAACATTAACTAGAATTTCAAGATATATTTAGCGAATGTCTTAAAATGACTTAAATTTAATATCAATTAACTTATAGATCAGCAAACTATTATTATTATTATTTGTAAAATTAAGACACTATTAAATTTAGGTCACTGATGGCAAATGAAGACAAAAAGATAGAACATTAGTCCTAGTTGTTATCCTGATCACAAAAGATTGTTTCTACCTATGTACTGTCTCTTCCAAGATGACATTTAGTTGAAAAATCAGTTCCAGTGCTAAAACTCAGTTTGTAATGAATAGTTTCAACAGTCTCTACCTTAAAGCCATCAGTGATCCTCCTATAATGTCACCTACATGTCTGGAAAGTCTGGAGGGTAATCTCTCTCAAGAATATAAAAACACAAGTTCACAGTACGACTCAAGTATAGAAACAAGGACTGGATGAGATTTCACAGTCAATAAAATGCTTGCCTCATAAGCCCAAAGACCTGAGTTCAAGCCTCATAACCCATGTAAAAAGAAATAAATAAACAAGTTGGGCATGATGACACCTCATTAGACCCATAATGTTGGCTAGGTGGCTATCAGCCCAGAGAAGCCAAGCCACTGAGAGACAATGTCTTAAAAAATGGTTCATAGTATCAAAGGAACAACTGCAAATTCTGAGATTGATCCTTATATGCAGTTTCAACATATTTTTCCACTTCTAAACAACACACAAGCACACACACATATACACACACACCTGACTAGAAAGATGGTCTCATCATATACATCTTTACATCTTCTCTGTTCTAAAATGTCCATCAGAGTGAGAGCCTTCAAACTGCTCAAAAGATCATACTTCCTGGTAAGACAGACTCCTTGGCTTCAAAAATCCTGTGTATGTTCTCCTTGTGTTCCATGTTGAGTAGCATAGAGTTAAGTTTGTCCTTCTTTACCAGCCATATCCAGGAGCCCTTCCAGCATATGATAGCAACTGCTTTTGTTTAAAGTGTGGCAGTTTGTTCCATAAGTTAGAAAATGGGAGCTAAAGAAATGCCACAGTGATTAGGTGTAGTCAGAAGTTTCTCTGTCCCAGCCAACCAGTCCCACAGCCATTTAGTCCCAAATAATCACACACAGATTTCTATTTATTATGAACTGTTTGATCTATGGCTCAGGCTTATGACTTGCTAACTTCTACTCTTACAGTAACCCATGATTCTTATTCATGTTTAGCTACGTGTCTTGGTACCTTTTTCTCAGTGCAGCATTCCCATCTTCCTCTGCATCTGGCTCAAGTCTGCATTCTGCCTTTCCTTGTTCCAGAATTTTCTTTGTCTGATCTCCCCACCTATACTTCCTGTTGACCTTCTGGCCAATCAGCAATTTGTTAAACACATATTTACAATGAAAAATATTTATATAGAATAAAAGCATGATCATACCACAGTTAAGGGCATAGATACCTCATAACTGCACACTAGCTCTAGAGCAATGGTTCTCAACCTGTGGGTTGTGACTCCTCAAGAAGGGATTGCTCAAGATTATCAGAAACATAGATATTTACATTACAATTCATATCAGCAGAATTACAGTTATCAACAAAAAGAATTTTATAGTTGGAGGTTACCACATCATGAGGAACCTTGTTTAAGAGTCACAGAATTAGAAGTTTGTGAACTATTGCTCCCATGGACCCAATACCATCTTTGGCCTCTGTAGGTACTGTCCTCACATGTACATACCCACACAATATGCATGTAATTAATTTGTTTTAAATCCTTTTTTAAAAAATACAAAGTAGTTTGCCAATGCTAATGGGACCACATTAGCCTTTTTCCATACATCCCTTTCAAAATTTAAAATATTTCTTTGGCCCACATAATTCCAAGAAATGTAAGCTACACCAAGCTCATCAGCATTAACTTGAAGTAGAGATCCAGAATATCATGAACTAGCCTCTAACCGGAAGCTCCAGTGAAATTTTTAGATGACACATCTAGAAATTAACAAATCATGTTCAGAGAATGTAAACTTGTATGCTGTTCTTGTATATTTTTAACAGTGGATTTAAAATGCTGATACCTATGTCTAAAATTTGTTTATAAAACTTTTGGCTATGGTTTTTTTCCCCTACTTTTCATGTTTAATTTAGTTTTCATAACAATAGTTCAAGAACAGAAGGTGAAGAAAACACAAAGCTGAAGGAGCAAGGTTTTACTTGCTGTCTTTCTGGGGTTTGCTCTGAGACCGTGTAACACTAGTTAACTCATTCTGGCTTGTACCTCATGATCCTCCTGCCTCAGCCTCTCCAGTTCTGGGATAATAGGTACACAGCACTAGACATGTCTTGAGTTCTTGTTCTGCTGCCCAGAGACATGCTGAAGCAGAATGTGCTCCCACAAGGCCCATTCCTTCTCTCGTGTGCTCCAGTCTACCTTCTCCTATAACCATCAACTCTGTTGATAACCCATGAGGAACATCCTACAGTCTGTCTGTCTGCCAATTCAACCCATTCTCATCCTCCCTCCTCCTTGACCTTGATCACCCCTTAATTTCAACTCTTCTCTCTCTCAGTTTATTTCCTTCTCTCCTTGCTGATATCTACCTCTCAATGGCATTTCACAGTGGCTACTAAGAAGGTGACCCTTTCTGTTGCCTCTCATTTTTTTTTTCTGTTCTATATTATGACCTCAAATCAGTGCATATTCTTGTATCTCTTTTTATTTTGAGACATAATCTCAAAAAGTTTTTGTGACTCTAATGATCACCTTCGTATAAATGGTTTTCACCATTTATTCTGTCACCTAAAATATTCTATCATATCTAACTCCACTATGTAGTTTTATTCTAATATTTTGAATTACATGGTAGAAATGTCTACTTGAGGATCATCCTCATACTTCAATTTAAGTCCAAAACAGAATTCATATTTCTCCATGAGTATTTTTTCTTCTAAATTCAAACTTCTTTTAATAGAACACTTGAAACACCTGTGAGTGAATCCAGCTTTGTTTTGCAAACTCTGTGTATATAGCTCAGGATTATGTTAAAAAGCATCTTGCTGTCTCATTATTAATCCTTTCAAGCTCTTGCTTTCCTCACTAGCCTCTGTGTGTGTTTTCTTCCTTACAATCTAGTCAGGCATTCACCTTACTGGTTAGCTGTTTCATGTTCCCATTTGCTTGTGAAACACCCTTGCTCTGAAATTCTGAAGGTTTCTTTCTTGTCACCTAACAAAATAGAAATTCTTTTGTTAACATGAACATTAATGCCCATCACACTAAAAACTAGCTTGTGAAATCTCACACACACCCAAATCTGGAATGTAAATGAGTCTCTGTTTCTGAAAAGAGAAACATTTTCATTTACTACTCTCTATCTGGCTACTATACCATAGCACAGTAGTTCTTTATCCATGTTAAAAATTAATTTTTTCTCAAGATATATACTAAAATGTAGTGATTTTTAAAAATTCTTAATTACTAGAAAGTTATTCTTGGTATCTATTATATAGAATTTAAAGTAACTGAATGATATTAATATAAAAAATCAATTTTCTGTCTTCAGGCATATCAGTGGGATCAAGAAAAAAATAAAGACAGACATGAGGCTAGACGATAAAGTTATTCTGTTTACCATACTAAAGCTTCACCCTCAGGGTCCTGACTTCTTAAGAAAATGCCATCTTATCTGTGTTGTTAGAGAGGCCATGGAGGTTTGTACTCCGTTTAGTGCTATAGAATATCACAAAAGTCATTGTGCTCTTTTAATGAAAGGAAACTGAAATGTAGAGCTTATCTAAGCTCATGGAATGAGCCTTCTGTTGCTGAGTTTGGAACTTGAACACAAATGATTTTGTAAGGGAAGGGCAGTTGCTCTTTTCCCAAATAAGTCATGGTTCTGTGAGTCTGCATCTGAGTTACTAAGATGTTGTCCTGTGTTTATTTGCAGGCAAATAATTTTTGGTTATAGATAGATGCCTTCTGCATTGCCGAGTGTTGGGCACTATGGCTACCCAGTAGTTTCTATTCTCTCCTTCTGAGCATGACAAATAACATATCTCCAGACAATGTCAAATGTCCCCTGGGGGGAGCTAATTCTAAATTTAGATAAAGATATATGTGAATGAAATGTGTATTATTATCCAAAAGCAGTCAAAATAGCTAGGCTCATAGGTTTTCCCATGGAAAAGCAACTGGCCTCAATTTTAAACCAAAATTCCAAAGCCCCCTGCGTACATACCTTTGGACTAAATTCAAATGCTTTTATATTCTTTAACAGTATGGATGATTCTGGAACATTAATATAGCATAATATACAATATAATGTAATCATTGACAGCTACAAAATAGGTAAGACTCACAGACACCTCTTATAATAGATAAATAAATGTTAGGAAAAGCCCCACCTATCCAAACTGTGATAAAGCTTTACTGGGGTCTAGTACACAATTTAGTTGTAATTCTCTTTTCCTTTAACAGACTACAGAAAAAAAAAACAAATATGAGGGGAAAAAACAAAAACAAATAAAACATTGTGCTAAAAACAAAAATCAGGTAACAATTTCGTATTGAAAGAGCCTACACCACTGCAGGTAACAGATCTGTATACCCCACTGCCCTTTCTTGCTGTTTCTTTTGGCCTTAATTCAGGCATCATGCCAGGTTACAAATGTCATTAATTGCTTGCAATGTTACTGCAGTTACTATGTGTAATTGTTCTGAGGAATTGGACAGAATCTGGCATGTTAACTAAATATTGAGTAGAAGTGAAAAAAAAAAAATCAAAATTTGTGTTGAAAAATGGGCGATCGTCTCCTCCTGGAACCTACCTGCTGATGGACAGATTTTAGATAATGCTCACACTTTGATTCCGCTATTACAAAATCCCATTGTTATAGGTCACCAAAACCCTCTGAAGAGGTTATTATTTTATTTCCAATATAGATAAATACAGTCAAGAAATAATAAGACACCTACCATTCTAGATAGCTGTTTATTTTTTAAAATAGCCACTTTCCTTAGTTTTACCAGATATAACATTTTTCATTCTAGCAGGCAAATTTCTAGAATTGAAGTTTTAAATTACTGTTCCTGTATAACTTATCCAAAGAAACCAATTCCTATTTTTGATTAAGGCAATAAAATATGTTTTCACTATTAAAATGTAAAATTTGTCAAAAATAACCCATGGCTGCCTGGTCAGTGGCTGCAGCGGTGGAAGGAAATGCTCTCTGTGCCTTCCACAATTACTGTCAGCACTGGATATGTGTCAGATTTATTTAAACCCAGCTCCCTTATTTAGCATGTGTTTATGACAATGTGAGGCTAATTTATTGCTCATGATCTATCATTCTCACGCTTCCTGTTTATTATGCAGCTTATTTCTGTATAAGGTGATGTAGCTTCCAATTTGCAAATCCACACAAAGTGACATTGTGCATTACAACAGCAGTATGACCAAGGTCTTATTTCATTTTCCACTTCCTGAGTTGGTGATTAGTCTGCTAGCAGCACTAAATTTACAGGCTCTGTATGCCCCTAAGTTATGATGCTTCTTTGGATGTTAATTATCTCTCTTTGTATACTGTCTTTATTATACATTTGATATATAGTAGAGATGGATGTCTTTTGTATTCTGGGAGATACTAATGGCATGTGCCTTAGAACCTCTTCCTCTGCATACGCACAGTGCTATTCTCAGAAACGCCCCAGAACTAGCTCAGATCACAGCCACTACAATGTGCTGCCTTTTTTTCTCTAGCAAGGCTACTGAGTTTATGGCAGTTTTTCAAAAAAATTATGTTAAGAAAGAGATACCTGGAAGATCTTTCTCTTCTAAATTTTATCATGTGTTCTAGGAAAATAAGGCATATTTTGATGAGATTCCATTTTTCTTTCAATGTCTTTTCACTAAAAAAGAAAAGAAAGGCACATTTCTTTTTCCTGAAGAAATGATTCAGAATAGCATCATTTATTATTGAATATGAACACACCTTGTTGATTCACATCAGTCAATACAATGCAATAATCTTTTTCTTTCTTCCTTCCTGTCTTTCTCTCTTTCTTTCACAGATTCATTTTTGTGACAGATAACCTGAAAGGGGATAAAAGGTCAACTATACTTTCTGCTGTTAGTTGGCCCTATCAGACCCTGAGTCCCTCTGGATAAACCATAATATCCCTATAATGTTTAGAATTAAATTGACAATAGACAATAGAAAATATTTTGTCTGATGAATTACATATATAAAATAAAATAGCTAATTGGGGCCAATTACCATCTGCAGTGCAGTGTATACCATACCTTTGATCCCCAATTTTAATTAGTTTGCCTGAAGAGATGGGTCTATGATAAGCATAGATTTTAAGGTAGTAGAGTAAAAGACAGACTAGAGGATGTCTGAGTTCCCCTTCGGCACACTGTTCACACCCTAATGCCTAGTCAGGCACTTCACATTCATTGTATAATCTTCTGCCCGCCCCCCCCCACCAACAAACAAGTACATGAAGCAGCCTCCATTTTACAAGGTGGAAGGAACACTTACCCAAGTTTACAACCCACCAAAGGTAGCACCGCTTTGACAGCATAGCTGAAATCCAAGTAGAGGTCAGAGGTCTTCCTGGCTCCCAAGCCTTTTCTGTTTTGCTAATGTCAGAGAAAAGAGGTAGGAATGGTAATTTAAGAATGACCTTTATCTATGAAAGGGGCTGTGCAGCTTAAAGGTTGTGATGGTATTCTCTGTATTCTTAAAACCAAAAATCAAAGAACAAGAATACACTCCATTTGTAGCATGAGAAACCTGAGTTCGTTATTTTAAAAAAGTAATTTCTCAACAAAACTTGTAGGTGAAGCTAGTCTTCCCTTTTTAAAGGACATGTCAACTCCTTTTGAAGTCCCAGAGAAGCTTGCTCTGCATTGAGACTTAAATTTCACAGTGACACGACCCTTATGAGTATTCAGGACACAGATAAAAGCACAAGCAAGTTACCCATTGCTGCGTAAAAATCTACCTCCACTGTTGGGACACAAAGCAGCGCATCCTACTTGTCTGCAGCTCAGGTTAAGTTATAGGGGATTTGATTTGGTTTTTTTTTTTTTTTTCTACATAAATTCCTTTTTTCCTTTTGGTTTTCTGAGATTGCAGCCTAATTGCATCATTTCTTCTTTTTTCCCTTGAAACCTTCCCATATACCTTTCCCTGCTCTGTTTCAAATTCAGAGCCTTTTTATCACTAGTTATCATATATATGTATGTATTTAGATACATTCCTAAATACTACCTGCTCAGTCTGTATAATGTTAGCTGTATGTACACTTTCAGAGCTGATCATCTGGTATTGGTTAACCAATGTGAGTGTTGTTCCCTGGGGAGGACAGTTTTGCCCACTCTCAGCCTCTTTAGTAGCATTCTGTCCACCGTCACTCCCATAGAACACTGAATTATTTTAAGGAAGGAAGATTCATTAACATTTGTTTAAGTTTGTATTATGGTTGTTTGCATTATCAGCTTGCCACAAAGTATAATCAACCCAAGTACACAGCCTCACCAGAGTGTCCTGATTTGCCTACCGGCTGTCAGCATCCCCCTCTGGTTCAGTCCCAATGAAAAGGAGCATGATAGGAAGGTTCCTCCCTTTTGCAGCCTTGCCGTTCCCTCTTGCACTGGGTTAATCCTTGTTACTGTTCCAGATTCCTTCAGATAGTCTTTGTGTAGGTGTAAAGCCTCTTGGATTTTCTCTAGTCCACACTAGCATAGGTATTGTTATTTGCCTTCCTCAGCTCGTGTTTAGACAGTCATGTCGCAAGACTTTATGCTTAGATTTTGAAATTTTTAGGAGACACAATATTGCAATGAACTCTCTGATACTTTTCCTATTTCTACCCCCTCTGTCACGATGGTTCCTGAACCTTAGGGGTCAGAGATATATTCACTGGGATGAGACCTCATGATTTTGCATTTCTATTGGCTATAGTTATATGCAACGGTCTCCATATGTTGCCAAGAGAAGTTTTCTTTTTTAGAAAAAAACTTATTTATTTTTATTTTATGTGAATTGGTGTTTTGCCTGCATGTATAACTGTGTAAGGGTGTCAGACAGTTGTTAGCTGCCATGTGGATGCTGGGAATCGAACTCCAATCCTCTGGAAGAACAGCCAGTGCTCTTAACTACTGAGCAATCTCTCCAGCCCAAGAGAAGTTCTCTTAATGAAAAGTGGGGAACTAACTTATCTGTACGTATAATAAAAATAGTGTGGGCAAAGTTTCAGTGTCTTACATGTCTTAAGGTGCATAGAATGCCTCAGTTGGGAGGGTGTCTGGCAACTTATGGCCTTATAATGAGTTTCTTAGTTTTTCGTTTGCTGTCACTGGGAACTGAAATTGGCAATATTTCATGCCCTCATATCACATGAGTATCCTAGACTTCCTGAGTGTTTGGGCGACTTGAACTATTTTCAAGCATTCTAATGAAGCAAGTTGAAGCCATAATGGTTTCAGTAGCATAGGCTCAATAGTTGTAGAGGTTCATGTCTACTGCATTCCTCTGACCACACAGATGGCCCAGATGTAGTGTGGAAAGGAAGGGACTGGGCAGACATCTTCTGTACAGTACTTGAACGCAGTACTTCTGGACATTACCTACAACATGCTCAGTAAAATGCTATGGGTGAAAGATATGTAAGTAGCTGGTTAAATATGTTCCACACACAAACCATTTTTCTATCAGGAAAAGAATGTGCTAGAAATAGACAAATGGTTGTATAGGCCACCAAGGACACTTTTGTGTGCAGATTAAAGGTAATATACCCCTGTAATATTCTAACATCTCTCCAGGCAAAGAACAGTCAGGAGCCTCATGTGAGTTACATATTAATAATCTGTATTTTCCCTTATATAAGGGTAAAAACTGCTTAGAGCCATAACTTGTAGCTTTCAATTTGCATCTTCATTGCACCAGGGAAGGCTGCTTCATGACACATATGTTTGACTATTCTAGCTGAAAATAAAGTAGTATAGGTTTAATTCTATTGGCAAGAGACCAGCTTTTCATAATTTTCGCCTCGTGAATTGTTATGGGCCATAATTCAAATTTAATGATCTGACTCATTGAAATGATAACATCCCTGCTTTGGGCAGGCATATTGTTGCTTCTCCTAGGAATGTCAATTATTTTATATATCGCATACCCCTTTCATTTATCTGTCTACCTTTAAATAGAAGTCAGACACTGTTGGTTAGCTCTAACCAGAGCAAATGTGTAAGTCACTGGAGCTTCTATAAGCATGTGTGACCCTGTATTTGAATCTACTGAGCCCATGGTTAATGATGCTGTACAGTTTAGAGATTTCACTGTTGACAAAGGCCATATGTTTCCCCAGCCACTTCTTCTATAAACCTCTGTTTACTGTATATTCAGCTAAGGATTTGAATAGCTTGCAGTGAAATATTATATCCACAGACTGTTCTGTGTGATGTGCTGTATGAGACAGGTAAATGTTTCTGAAATATGTGGATAGGCAGTTTTTCCACTAATACAGCCTTGAGTGAAGTAACTTCACTACTAAGACATATAGTCTCTTATCTCATCTGTAGGGACCAGGGGAGGATTATCATAACTCTCATATAAACAATGTACATTTAAGTACTAAGTCTAATGCTGAAGCATAGTCAGATATTAAATGTGAATTTAATAAGTCAGATATTAAATGTGAATTTAATAAGAATGTGAATAATGATTTTATTTACTTCTACTAAGAAGGACGATTTTTCATTCCAATAAATATCTTATTGTCAATCATCTAGGTTCCCATGGTTATACTCTTTTACTATGAAGACAGGGTTTGTATCTCACCAATTTGATTGACCAGAAAATTCCAAACTACTAAGATAAGTCCCCTTGGTGAATTCTTCCTCATTCAGTTTTGATTAAACAAAGGTAATAACATACAAAGTAGTTTAGGCTGAGAGAACACATCTTTCATACCTGACCACCACCACTGTGGAGTTGTGTGCATGATGAACAATAAAATAAGACTCTGCAGCCACTTTACTTCCCTTCTCCTCAGTTTCCGTTTTTCAAAAGCAGGGGATACTACCCCCAATTCTAATTCCCTTAGATAACCTTGACTGTTAAATGACATGAGTCATTCAGGGGTTTCATCAAATCACTGTCTGTATAAGCACTCAATAAATAAGAGTTTTATTAAAACTTTCTGAATATATTTTTCTTATCCATGACTGAATTCAACGTAATTTCACTCCTGGATGTATCTGTCAGTTAGACTTTCCCAAAAACCAAAGAGGATGAAGATCAGAGTCCAGGTGTGTAGAAAAGTTGAGTCATGTTCCAGGACTTTTGAAGGGGATACCCAGACTCTCCTATGTAGGACAGCAAGGTGGACAGTTAGTTGAATTTGGCCCCTCATTCATTTCCTGAACACACCCTTGTGATTAAAAGGCTAGATTGTATAGACCCTGTGGAATCATTAACACAGACTCCAGTGGTGGCCAGTACAGTATCATCCCAACTACAGAGTAAATAACCTGCATAATAACAGAATGTGTCAAGAGAGTCATCCTGATTAACATAATTCAATATTCTCAATAATTTAATCTCATCATACAATGAAATGTTTCATGGTTTTCTTAAAAGAATAGTGTGGAAATTGAAGTATTTATTTACTTTTACCAGGCACAGCCTGGTTTTCAGAGATTCCTTGATTGGTTTTCATACAATGGATACAGGGCCTGGAGAGTTTAGCTCCGTATTTGCTGCACAACAATGAAAACCAGAGTTCAAACCCCTGGCACCCATATGAAAATCTGAGCATGACCACACATACCTGGCAGTGCTATGGGAACAGAGACTGAAGGATCCCATCCCTGGTGCTTAATTGGATGTGGAACTTAGTTCACCCGCTGCAGCCCAGAACTCCTGGACTCCAGCAACCCTCCCGCCTCAGGCTCCTGAGCAAGGCTGTCTAAAGGACTAAGCCAATGTAATAGAACAGGACACCTGCTATCCTTCCTCTGGCCACCTCAAGCCTTCATGCAGATCGCCATATATACACATCTGTGCATATTCCACACTCACACACCAGAAAAATTGTCATGCAGCTCTTGCATAGATTGAATCTTTATTCATGTTTAAAATACAGACACAAAAATGCTATCTAGTGAAAACTGGTGCCTCCATTAATGAAGTGTGAGAAATGCATGCGGGTTTGAATGTTCCCAATAATGACAGTAAGGAAAACAGGGAAGTGGGTCTGCATGACTCACCTGGTGCACATTCTCAAGGCTTCTAAATAACTGGAGATTTCCAAAAGAGAACATTTTCTCTTCCTTCCTTAAACAAGGTCCAGTGTTAGTTCAGTTCCTAGTTTCATTCTGAAGCATCACAGTGCCAGAAAGGGAATTTTGTAATGATGATATTGAGGAGAGCTAGGAGGGAGGGAGTTTGCCTGTCTTTTGTGCAAAGGATTATTTTGGGGATCTTAAGAGAGAAGTTGTGGTCTAAGGTCTGTGTGTTTATAACTGTTTTGTAATCATCTAACATGTTTGTGGGTGTCATATATGTGTCGGGGGGGTAGATACATGGCGAAATCACAAAATCACAAGTGTTAGAGGTAGGAGGTTGGGTGTTCCTCTTATCTAGGTGTTAGCTTTTCAGTGCTCCCAAAGCTTTCATAAGGAAGAAAATTCTCCACTCTTGTCAAGGGTACTTGTTGACAATCTCCTCACTTCTGTAGATACTTCATAGCTACATCAGTTCTGCCCCCTCTACAAGGGTTTTGGTTCATGATTCAGAGCTGATCCTTTCGGTACTTGTGTTTCAGGTTGAAAGCTAGAAAGTTGGCCTCTCCGGAGCCCTTGGATGTCAGGATATTTTGACCACCATACTTGATTTTTAAAGCAGTTCAGTCAGAGCACAGACCATTTATCATGTAGACAGAGATACTTATCTTCCATCCTTTCTGTACATTGCATGTTTCAAATATAACTGCTATTCTTTTCATTGTCATTGGCAATTTATGTATTTGAGAATTTTAATGTTGTCATTGTCAAGGAAAGTATGTTGTGAATTTAAAGTTCAATGTAAATTATCAAAAATAATTTCTCTAACCAATATATTATAGGAAATGAGTGGATCCTGACAAAATACCAATTGTACAGATAAGGTCAAGGCATCTATCATGTATCTCAGTGTCTAATGTTTGGCCTTTGTTTCTCATGTCTGTGAGGAAGCAAGCAACCATGAGAAATGCTGAGATTCCAGAGAGCAATAAACCCTCTTGCCTACAAAGACTTCAATGTCTACTTGACAGTATCCAAAAAAAACCCCAAAATTTTGTGTAATTTTAACAGTTCAAATACATTTTCAAAAAATTAAAATAAACAAATGATCTTTTAAAAATTAATTAGTATCTGAAAACATTTTTTCAACATGTTAATGCTACAAAAATTATTAGTTGGAAGATGACTTTTGCTTTTCTTTATGTTGAGACTTTAAAATCTAGTGTCTAAGAGACTCACAACTGGACAACATGCAGAATGAGAGATGATGAAACACTCAGTTCCAAATGGGATGTTTTTGTTAAATCCTCCTCACTACCCCCCTTTTATGGCTCAGGGAGCTATGTAGAAGAGTAGGTGGAAAGACTGTAAGAGCCAGAGGAGTTGGATAATTTACCATATAAACAGGACTTATGCACCTATGTGGCAGCATGTCCAAGTCTGCACAGGTTCAAGCCATGCAGGTTCCCAACACTGAGAGAGGAAGGAGCACATAAGCCTCTGTCCCTAGCAAATAAGCTATGTTCAGCTAACTACCTGCAAAGGTTGATGAACCTCACTGAAGCATGTGCCCCATGCTCAACTGCAGATGGGCAACATAAAATCAATATCTTTCTTTTTTATTGAGGGGGGGCATCTTTTGTCTTACTGAACTTTTTCTTGTATATTCTTATTTCTGATTTATGTTTTTATGACTTCTCGTTCTCTCTCTATCTCAGTTTCTCTCTCTGTCTCAGTCTCTCTCTCTCTCTCTCTCTCTCTCTCTCTCTCTCTCTCTTTCTCTCTCTCTCTCTCTTTCTCTCTCTCTCTCTCTCTCTCTCTCTCTCTCTCTCTCTCTCTCTCTCTCTCTCTCTCTGTGTGTGTGTGTGTGTGTGTGTGTGTGTGTGTCCCTCCTTGGGTTTTACTAACAGTTGAGGAACAAAAGAGGAAATGCCACTGGGGTTACTTATTTGTCTACATGGCAACAAGTGTTTGTTCCCAGGCACCTCCAAAGACTGGGTTTTGTGTCCCACATTTCAAATATTATGGTTGAGTGAATACTTATTTATATTTAAGTGTTGGGGAAATGTGAAGAATATGTCATAGTCAGTGCTGAAAGTTCAGAGTTTGGTCTTAGTTTGAAATGTTTCCATTCTTCCTAGCTAGAAGATCTTGACCAAATTGTTAAGATTTTCTGGTGTGTAGCTAGCAGCCTAATCATGGAAACACAAATAAGAAGTCTTACTTATGGTAACTGAGGTGAAGTCTGACTAAAATGGTTACTTATGTTCTTATGCCAATTTATCATAACTCAGGGGTTTTTTTTTTATTAAAGAACAGAAGCTGTTTTGTTGTTGTTTTGATTTTATTTGTAGTAGCACAGGTGGCCAGAGAGCAAAGGAAGCTGGGGAAGGGTGCTGAAATCAATGTGTCTTCACATCTGGTTCCCAGAGTCATTAAAGAAACCAGTTTTCCTTTTTCCTTGCTTCTTACATGAAGGCATACTTGACATCAGCTTTGTCCCATCCGTGGTCCCTTCTTCAAGCCACTTAATATACTGCTTTGTTTATGTTTCCGGGAGTCTAGTCATGCACAACAGTCTCCTCGGAGACTTTGTTCCAACAAGCACATTTGCCAAAGCCTGGAGACCTTGTTACTTTCTACAACTTCGAAGTGAGGTAACCCTAACATCTAATACAGGTTACCAAGGTTACTACTGCAGGAGATACAATCCTCAAGGGAGGCTTCTCCCACCAAGGCCTCCAGGCCATCAGGTGCCACTTCCCAGGTTGAAAAATTCTGATCTAGTGGTTAAGATTACTGGCCCAGAGTTCAACAACCTGTTTATAGCATTGGCTTCATGACTCACCAGAGTGACCTTTGCCATATGGCAACATGTTTCTGAGCCTAGGGACTTTGATGTAGTTTATTTTGTTTCTGCTTTGTTCTATTTGCAAAGTAGAGTAAAAAGGATAGGCATCACACTGTGTGTTGTATTGTGTGTGAGTGCCTTATAAATTACTGACATAGCAAGTGTTTTGTGACAGTTCTCATTAGTACTTATTGTGGGAACAGTATATAGTAGACACTGAATACCTATGTCTTTCCAGACACATAACAGAGTATATTGGTGGGTTTTTTTTTAAGCCATGTGTTTAAATCTAAAAGTGAACTCTTTTTCTCCCCAAATATTGTTTAGAAGATTGAGCTCTTAACAGAATTTTGAGGACAATTAATGATCTATCTATAGTCAGCCACCTTCATGGGATCTGTTCTACTTTTTGAAATCCCAGAGCCCTCAGTAAAAGGATCTGCAATAAATTCCTTCATATTCCACAGGCCATTTTTGTCTATTGCTATATTCTTGTGATATGTTCACACTAAGAGGCTATTAGAACTCCAGATTTATGTCATGAGGCTAGTTTGCTTTTGGACTGGAGAAGATGGTTTTACAGAGCAGCCTGGCTCCACTGTGTCATCCTACGACCCTTGGCTACCCAAACCTATTCTTCATTAGAAAGGTGGACAGCCACAAATATATACAACATTCCAAAGATTTCATATGAAAAAATAATGTAAATTATTTCATTAATATTTTTCTATGGGATTATATATACCAACATTTTTATTAGGATTTAATTTCACCAGTTTAGTTTGTTTTTTAAAATGAGGCTATAAAAAAAGCTTAAGGTTATATGTGTAACTTACATTATATTTCTCCTAGAGAGCTCTGCTAAATTTCACTCTATGGTATCTCTTAGTCTGTAAAGTATTTTCTGCACAAAAATGAGGATATGAGTTTAATTTCCAGGAACTAAACACACACACTCACACACATACACACACACAAGATAAGCATGGTTGCAAAATATTGAAATGCTACTACTATGCATGTAGCAAGCTGGTCTAAACTAGTTAACAAGATTCTCAGCAAATGGGAGACTCTGTCTTCAATACTAAGATGAGCAGCCTGACTCAGGACAACACCAGAGGTTAATTTTGACCACACTACACACATACATATGCGCAAACACACACACATCTCTATACATGAATACACACACAAAAAGCACATCCGTAAGTTACATAGCTCCTTGTATCTGTCAGAGCTTATATGTCTGCGCACCTAAACTTTCCAAAACTTTCTTCTTGACTTTTATTTACATGAAGGTTTGGGAATTAGTAACAAACATCAATTCTAAAAGGATTGATAAACACACAGAGACATGTGAACACCAAGAGTGTGCCTAATGTACTATGCATGACATCAGTCACTACTCTACATCAGCACTTAAGTATTTGGCACTAATGAGTTATGTTGTATTGTAGATGAACAGTATCACTCACTATCTCAATATAATGTAGTTTCATACTAAGCCATAGTAACTGACAGTTTTCTGGAATGACAAATCATTTATTCAGAAGATATAATTGAAATTCATCCATCTGTCTTCACTCTGCTAAGTTACCCATGGACAAATTTGCAAGAAATTTTTGGTTCTTTATAAGTAGAAAGTAGTGTTTGTCAAGTGTTTCTTACAAACAAAATTCCTTGGTGGGAGGGGAAATGTAGGTTTATTATGTACATATGTATGTAGAGACTTAAGTATATGCATGTATATACTGAATTAGAGAAAAAAAAAGTACATCAGAAGTCCAAAGAAACTATTTCTATAGTAAAATAATATTTTTTATTTCTGAGTTACTATGATTATAGCACTTTTATGAAACTTTAATTACATTATGCACCTATTCAAATATTTGTTTTAAACATTAATCAAGTTACCTGAGAAGCATTTTATGGAATAGGATATAAAAATTAAATGAGTTATTTATTTATCCCAATATATTAAAAATAAAATTCAATATAGAAACTCATGAGAAAAAAAAATGAAAGCTTTACTCAGAAATCTCATTCAGTGGAAACCACAGATGACTTTTTCTGTGCACAGATGATCTTCAGTGGTTGAATAGTGTCATAGTTACAGTCACAAGACAGTGGTTTAAATCTAAGATGCATGGTTTACACATGCAGCAGAGCTGGCTGCTGCTTGTAGTATCATAAGCTTGGAAACCCACCTGATGTTTTGTGGTTACTAGGCAAACATGTGCCCTAATTCTATTCTAACTAAGTGCTATTTGTCAGGTCCAGGCATCAATAGAGAAAAGGGATGAGAGACAGATATGAGAGAACAGGAAAAGCAGAGGAATGTTAAGCACTGGTCTTGATTCACCACAGGATCACACTGAGCTAACGGGACCATGCCACATTGTGCTGCTCCTTACGTTTTCTATCTCAGTGATTTCTCACCCATTATAAATTATATGGCACTGTGACTCTGCTAAACTTAGATGACAGCCTACTCTATTACTTCATAGGTTCCTATTCTTAATTATTAATCTCAAAAATAGCTAAAATAGTATTAGTTAGTGATCCAAATAAAGTAGAGAATTAGGGGGGATAACCATGTTTTTTTCCAGAATACTGTTCACTCAAGCACAGTTAGATGTATAGTAGCGAAGTCTTTTGGCTGGTTTTCAAGTCAGTCACATTATTAGACACTTGGAGTGATTTCTTTTGGACAATTATAGGGTTACTCTCTATTCATCTATTCAGAAACTAATGCCTTAATAATTTTGCCCAGGGCATGGGTTTCCACCTACAAATACTTTCAAAACCTAAGCATTCTTTGTTGTTAATGTCCCTCTTTTTCTGTGTGATTTTCGATCATACAGAGATTTGTCTGTCCGATTTTGAGCACTTTCCACTGAATCTTTTTTAGTTTTAAAATACTGTTATCTTGTTTAAATCAAATTATAATTCTTAAGCACTTTGAAGTTTAATACAGAATTCTCATGGTCTTGGTTTTAGGGATTAGCCCTCCAGGAACATGTCCTTAGTAATTCAAGTTTATTTTAAACATGGACATGATTTCACAATTCTTTTAAGAATGTATAACAAGTGTAGCCAGTGTTTCATAATGGCAATCCAGCACAGCTCTGGAACAGAATAATGTCTAAGTGGGGCCAAATTAATAAATGAAGTCATATGTAAATATCATTTATCTCTAGACCACAATAATCCATTGGCCATTAAAGTCTAAGGTACCATTAAAGTCTAAGGCTACTTTTCTTTTAGTTTAATTTAAAACAAAATGCTTCTTTCTCAGTCTGAAGAATTAAGACCTAGGTACCACAGTTGACTCTCCCTGATTGTGAGATTTCAGAGAACTCCCAAGGTATTCTAACAATTGCTTTTAAATGAAAATAAAGAGACTATAAAGATAGTTATCTCAATAAAGTGTTGACTTAGCAATCACAAGGACATGGGTTCAATCTCTACTAGAGCCAAGATAGTTAAAAGCAAGCAAAGCTGGTGTTGGTGGCATTTGCTTAGAACCCTGAAACTGCAGAGGCTGACTCTTGATGCTCCCTGGTCTGAATGAAAACTGCTTGGCATATTGTAGGCCCATGAGAAACTCCTTCTTGAAAACCAACATGGAAAACACCAGAGCAATGATACATGCACTAGCCTCTAATGCCTTCTCCCTTATATACCATACAAATGAATATACATTTATACAAACACATGCATGCAATGAAAATAAGCCCATTAAATGGTATGACTGGAGCATGGGGTTCAAAACACAGAATTTCTGTTATCAATGTTTTCAGACACCAATTAAAAAAATAATTTAGAGAGACATCTGAAAAGTGAATGACAAGAAGACTCCTCAGTGTTTTAAGAGCTTTGGGAAATGATGGGGGTGATAGGTTCTAAAACATGAACACTTGACTCATATTTGTTTTCTTAATAGAATAGTCTTTCCTTTTGTAGGGAAAGAAGAAATGTTCATATCTTATTTTATAAAAAAATTGGCAATTGAGGCTGTTGGCTCTTGGCTTGCAATTAATAATGAAGGGAAAGTCAAATATGTCTGAAAACATTAAATTGTCTAGATACTGGGTATGCTTGGATCGTTTGCATTGTCAAACAGGAGGAATTCGTTACTGTTTTCAGAGAAGCACTGATTTGCCCAGTGTATAGTATAAAAGGAAAACACAGGACAACTGTGTAATGAAAACAAGGTTTGGGTAGTCTGAATTGTATCTTAACTGTTTGTATTACAAGAGAATGGATGTCTTATTCAAGGATGACACTGAGAAAGCTAAGGTTCTCAGTTTTCTAACTTAGCTCACATCATCTAAATTGACTGGTGAGCAAAAACAGGACATCACCATTTTTGAAGCAGCATTCTAAAAAATTCATTTTCTTTCTTTCTGCAAAGTGCATAACATCCATTGCCTCATTTGATGTGCACACAGAGGAGAGCCTAAACAGGATATTGTCTAAGCATACAGGCAAAATTAAAAACTTTAAACACTACCACACAGAGAGTTCCAGGCCATCCCGCACTACATAACAGTAAAAACTGTCTCTAAAAGTCAAAGCTAAAAATGTCAAAACGTTTGTACTTTAGAATGAGTGCACAAAACTGAGTAGTTTATTTCAAAGAACATTGGCCAATAGATAAATTTTTTTCTTTCTAATTTTAAAGCAGTAAGAATGGTGTGATTGACTGACTGTATGAGATCATTTCTGACATCCTTTGTAACCCAAAACTGGACTTTTCATATTCCCTGGCCTGCCATATAAATTCAGAAGGATGCTAATTTCAAATTGTGATTTGGATGCAAGGCAGTTGCCTGAGATGTCATTAGTGGCAATGCATACTCCTTTCCAGATGAATTCTGACACTCTAGTCACTAGTGGATTTCATATTATCTGTTCAAAAACTTGTATGAGACATGGAATAGTCAAGTGACTGGCAAAGAAGTCAAAATATCAGCCTCTTTGCCATGAACAAACTAATACACATTTTTATACAGTTTTTTTTTTTTTACTTCCCTGAGAGACAAGGTGTCAATCATCCCAGCTAATAAGACCATCCAGGAAATAGCATATTCATCAAAGAGACAGTTAAGCATAAGCTACTTTGTAAGACAGTATCTGAAGTCTCCAAAATCTCCATCTGGGAAAAGAGGCTATGTATCTTTTGCATTGCTAGAATCTGGGAATTTGTGAAATAAGTATAAACATATTTTTAAAAGTATACAGAAGTATAATATGGTACAAAATGACATACTAATCAATCGCAGTACCTGGTATAAAGAAATTTCTCCCACATGCTTGCTGGACCACTCCAGCCAAGCGTAAAGAACAGTGCATTGGGAATTCCATTAGACGAATTCCCAATGCACGAATGCTGTGAAGCTTTTACTACATAAGAGCAACTTTGCCTAATGTGACCATAAGCTATGACCCTAATTTATGGTAACAGAAAGTGATTTACCCCCAGAAGCAGCCTGCTAACAGAATGAGTGAGCTATTGATGTGAAATAGATTTCTCCAAACCTCAGCATCCTACAACCCACATTTATGATGTCAAAGTTTCTGTGGGTCATGAATCTGGGTTAAGTTTATCTGCAAGTAGCTCACGAACTATAGTGTAATTGTCTAAATGGTAGCAAAGTCAGCAGTCTTCTATAAAGGCTCAATTATGGTGTATAAGGGTTGATGGCAGTATTCTCAGGCTGTTGGGCTGTTAGTATCGGGTTCTGGTTGGCTACAACTGGAGCACATCTTTGGCTGCTTATTCTACCCTGTAGGCTTATCTACAGGCTATCCTTCTGCTTGAATTCCTTTACCGAATCCCATTTGCTGATGGAAAACACACACAGCTGCTTCTCACTCCAAATTCAACTGAGGACTATGTCTTTTGTAAGATACATCTAATGTCTGTCTTTATGATCTTCCCATGACGTTCTGTTACCTACTTAACAACAGCCCGCAAATACTTCATTGTGTAGGACATCTCTGCATCTCCATGCATCCAACTAGCTATGAACACTTAAGCCAAAGGCAAGCACTAGGTATTTGTTGCATGAGTAAGTAATGTATTATATTGCTCTTGAATTCTATCTGTTGTATATACTGTAATGAACCCTAGTGGATGTAGTGAAAACTGCTTAAAGTCAAACAGCTCAACCCAATGTAGTGAGGAGACACGATTACAAAAACAGGGAGCAAAGCAAGCACATTAGTGACAGGATTGGATATGTGCCCCTCTCATTTCAGTCTCACTCTGGTGTATATCCTTCTTTAAGTGTAATCCTATGCATCCCAATGTCATCATAGGAGTGACTGAGATCTTCATAACAACCATACAGTAGTTCAATTTTGCCTTCTTCCAAACCCTATGTATCCAACCAGCCAGTCTCTTTTACTCCAGTGTCCCATAAATACCAAAAACCTAATGGTCAGTTTCTATAAAACCCAGTCTGTAGATGCATGCCCACTTGCCCATAAAATAAGCTCTCAAATCCCCATTTTTAAATTCTCAAATTCCCTTTCTTTCTCTGTCATCTCCTTGCTCACTACCTCTTCTGCTCCCTTACGTTAAAAATAAGCCCAAGAAATATATTCTACTCCTCCATTTTAGAGTCAATTAGAAATTTATAGTTAATTTAAAAATAGCTAAAGACAGCCTAGGTGGGAAATAAGACTTTCATCTTTCTCATCTTTTCCGCATTCATAAACATCATTTTCATTCTAGTGTGATTTGGTTTAAAAAAAACAACAAAAACAAAAATTTTATAAATGGTTGATGTGGGAATGTCTTTCTATATGCTGTGAATATCATTCTTTAAATAAAGAAACTATTTTGCCCCATGTCAGGTATTGTAGAAGTAGGCAGGGAGATCAAGGCATAGGTAGGAGAAGGAGGGCGGAGTCAGACAGAGACGCAATATAGCCGCCCAAGAATCAACATGTAAAGAAACACAAGTGAGCCACGGCCCATGTGGAAGGACAGATTAATGGAAATGGGTTAAATTAAGATGAAAGAGCTAGCTAGCAATATTCCTGAAGCACAGGCCAAGCAGGATGAAATTAATGTAAGAGTCTGTGTGTTTCTTTGGAACTTTGGGATTGCCCGTCCAGATAACAGCAGAGGACAGATCCGGACTCTGGAACTAGCAGAACCATAAACTCCATGTTATAGATGGTAGTCTTTTTACCCTAAGAATGAGAGGATCCATCAGAAATCCCACATCTAAACTTATCTCCCAGGAAACATCAACCTATCTTTAATGTTATTTTATGAGTCAACTGTTGATGCTTTGCAATGCACCTCAAATATCCCATGGAACTGTAGCCATTTGCTTGGAGAAATTCTTTCAAGCAAAGAATGTGTATTATTGGAGTAAGTATATGATGGGATGAGTATATACTACAATCAATTCACTGTGACCATGAAGAAAACAATGTATCATGGGGTTCTATTATTGCACAAACTCTAGTTAGTATATGATGAAAACCCATAGCCAGATACTGGTGGGGGGGGGGAGGATGGGATATCAGAAATAAACTATACCCACCCAACCAACTCCTCAGGCCTGTCTCCAGGAATCCTCCAACTGAATGCCTCGAAGTCCTCAGCAAAAGGGGAGAAAGTATCTGGGAAAGCTGAAAATCCCTTTTCTCTTGCTCTGCCCCAGCTCTCCTAACTTCCTTTTTCATATTCTTAAAGTTAGAAAATGGTGTGGGTTGCCCCTTTGTAACCTGGCTTGTTTCTGTAGTTAACACTGATATTCCAGATTAATTTTCTTAAATATATATCACTACATTCCATATCAGAAAGTATATTTCAGATGCACCAGTTGCTGAAGAAATGTCACATATTTCAGTTTAATCTATATTGTTTACAACATTCTCATGACTTGATTATCTCCAGACAATCAACAAAGCAATAAATGAAGCCCTACAGCACTTGCCAATTTCCATAGCAAACTACTCCTATTGCGGCCAATTTCTAGCAACTAGTCTGACATTAATGAACATGCATTTGCAAATCGCTATTCAGGATAACACAGCTATGTAATATTTCAACAGCAGGGATCCAAATGACATAAAAAACCTCAAATATATAAATAGTAAAACATAATGACACAGTGAGCTTTAGTATTTGTTTTTACCTTTAATATGGTTTATTTAATTGCAAATGTATATATTCTCTTTTAAAAAATAGTTCTTTAGTTACAAATTTTCAGCTTTTCTGGAAATTCAACAATTGTCCTAGTCACTTTCACTTGAAGATATAGAATTTACAAATGAGTTAATACATGTCGGTCTTCTAGATTTTGAGAATATGAGTGAAATTTTTTTCTACCTTACTGAAATCTTATTTCCTACATGGAATTAGATAGCCCACAGTCCTTTTAATACCATCCTGTCATCCTCTAGGCCAGATCTTCCCCTTCCAGTTTGTACATCTGCTGGAGTCCTGAGTTTTTAGTTTTGTCTTAGACCTTAGTCCTGTTTGTTTGCTGACTTCTTCCCAGTTGATCATCTGTTTAAAGGGTGTTTGTAAAGTTCCTTCACTGCTATGTATTTGTCATGGGAATGCCATCATATGGGTCATAATTTTGCTTAGGGATGTAAAACTTTTCTTTGTATCAGTACTGTTTAAATTTTTGGTCTTGAATAAGCTGCCTAAAGTATTGTTTCTAACCTTCAAAGTTCAGCTTTCCAATTTTAGCAATACTCAGGATCAGTTTGATTCATGTGGACCTTCAGTGATTCTAATAGTTTTCAGCCTTCCTGAGGTGTGCTTGATTTCACAGTGGACCAGTCTCCTAAGTGTACAGGTGGGGAGAAGAAAGCTATTACCCGTTGAGTGTTTTCACTGTGTTAAGTTCAAAAGATAATCACAGGAAACTGAGTGGCACATCCTTCCAAAGTGAGAGGAAAACAGCCCATCACTGAGCTAGAACATACAACCAATTAGTGGAGAAAGCAATATGACAAAGTAAAACACTATGATCCACCCAGAGAAAGGAAAGAGAGGGGCAATGGGAAGTTCCAACTTCTGAAATTGTGCCTTAATTATTAAACTAGGGGAAATGAATACAACATTGAATATAAAAAGCAACTGGTGGATACAGTTTGGTTTTGTTTTTGTTGTTTTTTATACCTTGTTGTATAGCCCAGGGTGACCTAAACTTTGCATTCCTACTGTTTTTAGCCTCCCAACTTTTGGGACTAGAAATGTGTACCACCTCATTTAGCATGATGAATATCTAAATACAATTTTTTAAATTCACTAACATGAACTACCAAATGTTAAACCAAAGGTAGAATTCAAAGTAGCTGAATCAAATGGCACTTTACTTGTCCAATGTCACTAAGATAGAAGAGTCTGTAAGAACAGATGCACTTACTATCAAAACAAAGACCTTCATGTGAATCAGCCCTGCAGAGCTTCTCTGCTGAGGCTCCATACGAAAGAGATTTTTTTTCTTTTCATTTTTTATAGCTACATTTTTATCACGACAATAGCAAGTTTTCAGTGCTTGGCCCTACCATTTCTGTAGGTTGCAGAGACCTTGCTAAAATTCTTGTGAGAATTAGTTAGGCCTTAAAAGAACCTCTTTGTTTGGACAGAAAACACAGTCTGAGCACGTACAGCTCAGAGATGGAAGGGCAGATGCTCCTGGCTGCTTCTTACTTGTCAGTTTGCCTCGTTGTGTTCCAATTCTAAGACGTATACTCAATTTTACTACCCTCGTTATTCGTGAGAATTAATCTATTCTATGTTGTAACTTCTAAGATACTCTCCCAGTGATAAAAACATATTTCAAGTAATTTTAAATTAAGAACAATAAAGTTAGTCATCAGTTATATAATTTTAGCTTGTCTAAAATTAACTTTGTCTTGCAGTAGTAATAACTGATACTTCACTCTTTAGCAAAATAAAATTTTAACTGTCAACCCTGCGTTCAAAGAGCCCCCATTACATGACTATATTCCTCCAATTGTATTTCCTCCAACTTGAATACATATTCATGTAGCATAAATTTCATTTTATGCAGGAATGACAATCCATTGTGTCAAGCTAGATTGATTTGATTGATTTGCTTAACATTTTTTTTTCTTTTAGAAGATCCAATTATTCTTATGGGCCCTTGTGGAGAATGCATGCTTACTAGGTAGCTTGAATCCTAGCTGTGGAGTCATTTAATCATGTTTCACTATAAATTCATGAACTGTAGATAGTAGTGTCCAAGCAATTTTTTCTTAAATTATTAATAGATATAGCCAATGTTGGGTGTGGGTTGAAATCGTTGTCCCTGCAACAAAATATGTTTCATAGCAAAACTACAATTTAATGCATAATTTATTTAAGGCTTAGCAAAGATTCAGGAGATGTTCTTTTCCAAAGGCAAACACTCTGAGAAACACTGCTAGATAAGTAAACACCATGCTTTCAGAGGCAGCAAGTGAGGCAATAAATGTCATCCCCAACTCAGATAAACACTAAAATTATATTTATGTGATGATGGAGCTAGTGTTGTGGCATCATACACCTTTAAAATCCAACCAGGATTATTGATGAATATACCCTTTGCAGTCTCTTGGTTTACTTTGCTTTCATGTGCTTTGTATTATCTTAGACGGGGGGGGGGAAATAAAGCTATTCAGTATATCAACTTCATGTTAATTTTTTTCTGAAGATTCCCATATGTCCTGATATTTCCAAAACAGTGAACTGAGACATAAACTTTTGTGAGGACATGAGCAGCTTTCTGCCTTTCATGGAACCTGGCATTTGTTATTGATGAGAGACTGGCCTTATCCCTAACCTTGGGAACCTTCTCCACTGTCATTTGCTACTTTCTCTGTTTTCCAAAGTCAAGCTCATCCTTCTGATTCACTCTCAGTATTCCACATGTCGGAGGTTTTTTGGTTATTGTTTGGTTGGTTGGTTGGTTAGTTGAATTTTTGTTTTTTATGTCAAAGCATTTTTCTCTTCTTAATCATTAAGAGATTTCAGCCCTTATTTTGGGAGATTTCCTAGCCTATTATGTGCATTAAAGCCATTTCCAGGTGCAGGTCATACCTACTTTCGCTTGCATAGGCCATGGCCTTTTCTCTGGAAAGAGGCAATAAGTGCTTGTGTGGCCCGTGTGCCTCTAACCCTGTGAACACCCTAAGAAAAAGGTACCAAGCAACAGAGCTTTTATGTTCACATGGGATGGATGAATCTGAGTTGTGGTGCTGGGGAAGTATCTCAATAAATAAAGCACTTACTATACAGCATAAAGACAAGAGGCTGGATTCCCAAAGCCCACAGAAAAAGTAGATATGTTATGGAGGCCTGCTTGGAAGCAAGCTGTCTACATCAAAGAGCCTTGTCAGTGTATTTTATATTTAAGAAAAGGTCAAGAACTCAAGCCTGTTTGAAGAGTTATCTCTCCAGCCTCTGGAGAAGCTGAATCTTAGTGAGCAGTTTCTTTTCCACATAATGACAGTTTCTGGATATGAATATTGCTGATGGTAAGTCACAAAATCATTTATTTAAACATAACTAAAATGATGAAATTTTATGCTAGTTACATTTATGGCAGTTAAAAAAAAAAGTGAGTATAGGGGGCTGGAGAGATGGCTCAGCGGTTAAGAGCACCGTCTGCTCTTCCAGAGGACCTGGGTTTGATTCTCAGCACCCACATGGCAGCTAACAACTGTCTGTAGTTCCAGTTCCAGGCAAACACCAAGGCAAATAAATAAAGTTTTTTAAAAATAAAAAAAATGTGAGTATATTTTCAAACATCTAAGTTTTATTAAAACTAAAGAACAGCAAATAAAAAATACATCAAGTCCCTCACTTCCCATGGTTATTTTGTATGAAACTGAACATTTACCATATGAACTTCTGGTATGCGTGTTTCACATTTAGGCGGCAGGATAACTATTGCTCTAACACACTGACATACGAAACAAGTCCAGAGGCTAAAAGAATAGACAGTTCTCACCTGTGTGGTATCCAGTGTTAAAAGTGATGCCCTCTGGGGCAATTTTCAGGTCACTGTGACCAGTGTAGGCAGCTTTGCAGACCTCAACGTTATTGACGGTGCTGATGTGAAATTATGATAAATATATGCTGATCCCACTTGTTCTAGACAATCTCAATCACTTAGTTTGATGTCCTGTCTCCTGGTATTTTAGTATCCTCATGACAGTGAACAGTGACAGTAGCAGAGGCCCACGCTCTATTCATTTTGTCTGCAAACACCAATATTTTTATGATTTCAGTTTTATTCATGGGACTGTCTAGGGCAGTGGTTTTTACCTTCCTAATGCTGAGACCTTGTAATACAGTTCCAACTGATGTGATGGCCCCCCAACCATAAAATTGTTTCATTGCTACTTTATAGTTGTAATTTTGCTACTGCTATTAATTATAATGTAAATATCTGATATTCAGGATATCAGATATGCACCTTGACAGGATTGTTCATGCATTTGGACACTATTCTGAGGCCAGTATAATCTTTTAATCATTATCTAAGCTTCTAGGTTCTGCATATTCATACAGTAGAAAATTGTGCTTTGTCCTCTGTGGTTGCTAAGGAGAGGTATACAGCATCCTCTCGCACCTGTCAGTCATGGTGCTAGGCCTTCCTTTCATTAGGTAAACTGTCTTGTCTTGGTCTAACAGAACAGAGTGTATGCCTAGGGATACCTACCCTATAATCTGTAGTAAAAAACATGAATAAATAATATTTTCTATTGCTCTGCATACAAGGTAAATTCAAGTAGAAATGGGTGGACATGCTAGGGCCTGATCACAGGGTCCCATGCATGCTGAGAAGACACTGAACTCTGAGGTAGTTCTGGTCCCTAAGAAAAATTTAGATGTAACTTGTATTTATTTAAAAATTATACACGCAAAAGTGTGAATGTTCTTTCTGTCTTCCTACTTATATCTTCCTAACAGATTCTTCCCCAGACTCACACCTCCCAAACATGTGAACTGTTCCTTTGTGCTCCCTTTTCTCCTGGACCTTTTCAAGTCAACTTGGTTTTGGCCTACTTAGTGAACTTAATTGTTAAAGTGTTGTGTTGACTGTTAGCCTTTTTAAGCTCTGTAGGGCCAAGACTATGTCATAATTCAAAATCATGGCTATATAATGCTAGATCACTGATTTTTCTGCTTAGTTTCCTGAGTTTCTTGAATTAGTTAATTAATATAAGTGAACTCACATTACTAATTCTTTCCATTTTAATTTGCTGATATATATTAATGGCTTTAGATTCACAGGATTCAATTGTAATTTCTATCCACAAGAAATAGTGTGGTATTGAATATATTACTCAACCTCCCTGGGCTCATTTCTTTATCTGATGATGAGAATTGTTATACTTAATTCAGAAGTTCTCAGGAATGACCAAAGGTAGATATGTGATTAATATTATATGGCCACTCTCTTGAAAAGAAGTAATGCCAGTAAAAGGCATGTGTGAACTTTGATCAGATAATTTTCAGAAGAAAAATCAATTGCAGTGAAGGTTACTAGAGAGAACTGTGAATAAAAGATAAACTAGGGGACATTTTTCATGGACACTCTTTTACTTGAAATGTGTGCTTTAGACATTTGATTTTGAGTCAATTGCATCAAAGCTCAGGAGTTTGTAACATACTCCCAACAGCTCAGTTCTGAGAAAAGCCCTCAGCATGAGTACTTTAGAATATGAAGAAATAAAGGTGCCAGTAATCCATTCTATCAGCAGCCTGCCTTTTTCTGTAGTAACAAATCCTAAGTTTATACTTCAAGCTCCCAGAAACACATGCAACATGGAACAGTAATGTCATTGGCTAGAACCTGTGAATGGAGCGTGTTAGCAAAGGAAGCTTGGCAGGCAAGCAGATCCATAGCTGAATGAAATCAACCAATTGAAGTCAAATTAAATTAACATGAACTTCTGGGTCAATGTCCATGGTGATGGTCAAAATTAGCCAAAGACTTCAGGAGGAAATAAACATTATTTTTAAATAGAACTAAGTTAATAACCTGTTGGCCACTTGTGACTTGGGGGTGGAGCCATATTAAAATTCCTGAGTTTTAATGTCCCTGTGTGCAAAACAAACTCTGTGGTCCATGACCTAGTTACACAAAAGGGTGCAATGTCATGCATGAGTCCTGGAGGTTTTCTGTATAGGTCATGAGTCTTTTGTGTTTGACTCCATCGTGAAATAGAGTGCCCACCTTCCTTTCTGTGTGACTAGGAAACCAAACCTCATGTCTACCTTTGTCTACACCTCGTC
Organism: Sigmodon hispidus; assembly: GCA_004025045.1. Taxonomy (NCBI): domain Eukaryota; kingdom Metazoa; phylum Chordata; class Mammalia; order Rodentia; family Cricetidae; genus Sigmodon; species Sigmodon hispidus. The sequence goes on from PVIH01000669.1 coordinate 252,401, forward strand.
CTTTTCACCCTCAGACGTCATCATAGCCCTCTCTTGGCTCATTGTTTCCATTCATCCTGCTGCCTTCACGCCTGGCTCTCTTCAGTTAGGCTTTTACTTGTTGAAACATTCCCATTGGCATCTTCACCTGATTTTCTTCCATGTGTTACATAGAAACACATCTATCACTGCCACAGTTTTTCTGTTTTCCACCAAATGTATTCCAAGGTCTTTTTTCAAGTACTCTTTTCTCCTCCCTTTATACTCTTCATGTATCCTCTTGTTTCTTGAACAGTGTTTTCCTCCATTCCTTAGCCATGGCCTTTCTGTCTGTCTGCTCTGAAACATCTATGATCTGTTTCTTGTTCTTCATGGTGTCCTAGATCTTGGCAGCATCCTTTCTTTCTTTTTTTTTTTTTTTTGCAGTTTTTGTGATTTTATTTAAACACAAATAAAACATGCACATAAGCCATCTACTCATTTTCTTCGCTGCATAGCCTGGCGTTGGGACTGGTGACTCTGATGGCCAGCTGTGCTGCTCTTTCTACAATGGCTTTTCGGTTCTTTGAGGAAACGTTGTGAGCAGTCTCCGCACAGTAAGATTTGTTGCACATCTTCAGCACTTCCAGCTTCTTGACATTGTGGACCAGAAACTTCCGGAAACCACTAGGCAGCATGTGCTTGGTTTTCTTGCTGCTCCCATAACCAATGTTGGGCATTAGGATCTGGCCCTTGAATCTTCTCTGCACCCCATTGTCAATACCTCTGGGTTTCCGCCAGTATCGCTTAATTTTGACATATCGATCTGACTGGTGCCTGATGAACTTCTTGGTCCTTTTTTTGATGATCTTGGGCTTCACCAGAGGCCAGAGGGCAGCCATGATGCCACAGATGAGATGGCAGCCCGGCAGCATCCTTTCTTATTTTATCATCAGTATTCTGTCTCCATGAACAAGCCTCTATTCATTCCCCTTTTATCAGAATAGTACTTTTTGTGTTTCTTCCACTATATCTTGTTCTTCCTAAGAACTCTATTTCTCTAGTGACTCTACTCACAATGTTCTAAATCTAATGGTGATTTATCTTCTACCATCCTTTTCGTTTGAAAGGCCATGCAGTGTTCTGAATCCATCTTGATATATATTTTCTGTCTTTTCTTCCAGCTTGGTTTTGCTTTTCTGATCCCCTTCCTGTCATCTGTATTTGGAAAGTTGCACTGATACATCAAATCATAAAGTCATAAAATTTGTCAGGTAGAAAGAATCATAAATATCACCTTGGCCAGACACTGTATTACCAGGAAGGAAAGTGATTGAAGAACATCTTGTAAAATCCTGGCCTCTGAGTGTTACTTCCCCTGCCCTCTGAGAAGCTTTGGACAGAGCAACACTCTGCATTGATTATCAGTTTCTACTTGGTATTCAGACTTGTTTTGTACTCAGAAGGAAGCACCACGGAAGAGCACACCAACTCATTATACAATAACAAGTACTCAGCCCTGAAAACAGTAATACCTGTAAGATTCTGCAGTCTGAATGATTACTGCAAAGAGGTTATTGATGTGAAAGAAAGAAGAAGAGGTTTGAAGGTGACTACCAGGCCAGGAAGAAAGCTGTCTACACAATAAAGTGGACAGGTCCTTAGGAATAATGACACCAAAGGTTGTCTGTCCTCTAGCCTTCATACACAGTCACACAATTGGACACAGAGTGGTACACCCCTGTACACACGCACACAAATGCAAGCAAAAGTGAATCTAATATAGTATATACAAGTAATTTTAGTTGTGTAAAACAGTAAAATATTTCCTATTTTAAAGTTGACAGCTCAGTGACATCAAAATATTCAAAACATTGGACATTTATTTTTATTTTGTGATTTTAGACCATTAATTTCATAATTATAGGAAATCTTATACCCACAAAACTATTGCTGCCTTAGCTTCCCTCACTTCTAGGTTCTTTATATTTTATGCAAATGAAATTTTAAAATACATTGTCTTTTATACTTGTTTCTTTAAAGTCTTGATTATGTATGTTGGCTAAACATCTAAAGGCAAGTAAAAATTGAGATAATACTTCAGCAATCAGCCTCTCTGATAGTTTTGATCACATAGATCCTGATTTAGATGATGGCGATGACTTGTAAACAACAGAGCTTGCTGTGCAAGCTTGAAGGCCTGTACCCAGTGTTGAGCATACTTGTCAGCACAGCACAACCGGCAGCAGACAGGATCATTGGGATTGTCTGGTGCTAGTCTTCACCAAGGTTCAGAAAGCCAACCTGTTTCATGGAAGTAAGACAGAGGGTGGTAGAGCAAGATACATAATATCTCTCTCTCATACACACACACAAACTGTTATATATAAATGGTGACCATGGTCCCTATAGTGTTTCAAAAGCTGAAATACCTCTCCAATCCAGATAGTTCAGATCCAGATATTTATCAAAATTGTCTCTTGAATGAAAACAATACACTACTGACCCTTCTGAATTCCACTTCAATGGCTGGGTCTCTTGCAAATTACTAAGCAAAGAGTCAGTACTGAGGAGGCTAGAAGCACATATTTTGAAAACCCTCACTTACATTCCTGTGTTGTTGTTTCCTCTCATTGCTATAGTTTATAATACTTTCCTGTCAGCTTGGAGTGCTGAAGAAAGTGGATTATTTAGTGGCAACCTAAACATATGTGCATATAACAAACACACATATTAAACTGAGAAATGGTGTAATATAGAAAGAATAAAAGTTTCCCCAAATGCATTATAATCTGTACATGTCATTGCCTTCAAAGGCATGGTCTAATTCTCATTACATAGCAAAATGGGATCCATTATACTCTTTAACCTGTAGTAATACTTTCTGCCACAAAAGATGTGTCCAAGAACATACATATAAGCAAAGCAGATATTTCTTTGTAGATGACAATAAAAACAAGCTAAAAGGTTTAGAAATACTGTGCTTGAGATCTTACAATAAATTACATGTTTATTTTACTCTATAATCACTTTGTGAGTAGATGATGGTAACATGAAGAGCTGCTGAATGTGACATAGTAAAAGTTAGAGCTTCTTCCTCTCTGTTTTCACAAGCACACAGTACTCTTATAAGGTAGTTTTATAACAAATTTTGTCTTGCAAAAACTTACATATATCTCTTAACAAAAGCTCCATTCATATGTTTGGTTTTTTGATCTTGATCATAATCAAGAAGTTGGGGCTAGTTAGTATATTTTCTCTTTCCTTTTTAATCCATATATCTGCCTTTCATACCTGTTTTTACCCTAGTGGACTTGTAGGTTTTGAGCTGCTTCAAGTCCACACTACCTGCAGCTGACCATTACTACCATTTTGTGCTCTCCTGGATGTCTTAAGGAGAAGAAAATTGTCTTAATAAAACACATGTACTACTTTTCACCTCATAGTTCTCCTGTTAACATCTACTTCTTCTTTTGGTCATATTTGCTGAGATACTACAATCTCTCACACCAGCTATCAACAGGGTGACCACGACAGCTGTATTCAAACATGAACTATACTATGTTGATATCTCATGGTAGATCTGCAAGGAAGCTAAAGATAGATAGTTGTCACTTGGCATCCCAATTATTGTATATCAAAAGCAAGTGGTTGAGAATCTTTGTCAGAAGCCAGCTATTTTTCCTTATTTTTATTCAAAAATACTGATGTTAGTTACATCATACCTTAAACTAGTCAACTTCAGTTTATTGACCCTAGATATCCATATTAAATCATGAACTATACATGTTTATTTCTCAAGGACAAGAGTTGAGAAGGATTTTTCTCTAAAACAGAATGGTTGAGCTTTTCAGGATTACTATGTGAAAGCATATCCTGCTGTTTCCACTTCTGTCCCAATCCTGAATTGGGAGGACACCATCAATTAATCAAACCTCAAGTATTTACTCTGCACTACAGGAAATAAGAGCCAAAACCCCACAGTTTTCAGATGATATAAAAGACAAAAATATATCTGTGTTCAACTGGGCCTGTTTGTTTTTAACAGATGGCTAGGCAAGCTCTTCTATTCATCTATGTTTCATTGACTTCCTTCCCAGAGAGTGCTCTGCAACCACAGCCTCCCTGGGGAATTATGCTCATTTGGAAATGGTCAGAGGACACACACTCTGCTTTCTTCTGTTCAAGGTCACTTACACAGCTTGTAATTAAGAACACCTGTGAACAAGAGGTTTTAAAAAAAAAAAACCATTTTGCGAATTAGTGCATTGTCCTTTGAGACATGTCCATTATTATCATATCCCGAAGCTAGCCTATGATAAAATTCATATTTAGGTAGCCTATGAATGGCAAGATATGGGATCTTCTGAGAATTGTGTACCTTTAATGTCATCCCTCCTAGTGAACTATTGAACTAGCTCATACAGTTTGTGAGATCATTTTATCTCTATAAAAACAATTATTTTCTTAAAAGAAATACTTATTTTAAATACTACTAAATCATATTTGAGATTTATGTGTATATATGAGTAAATTGCTATATCTGATATAGCAATCACCTTTTTGACACCAAAGGGATTGTGACCCACAGGTTGAGAACCACTGAATTAGATACAGGTGGGTTATAGCCATAAACTCTTTCAAATTAAGCACAAGGTTGTTGATCTAGTAGTTCTGTGAGGATGAGTCTGACCCTTGGCTTTTTTTCATCTTCTCAAATCCTACCCATAATGCATAAATGACATCAGTCATACATCTGAGTAAACAACAGTCAAATTATGACTATCAAGCACCTGTGTTTGTCAAAGGTCACCACAATCAAGTCATCTTGTGACTTAGGACTTAATCTTAGGCTAAAATACCCATAAAAGAAGCATGGCAGAAGGCAGTTGCTATCCAGTGGAGTAAGAAACTGAGGAATGTTACTAAATGTACTCTAGGATTCTAAGAGCCAGGACACCCCTAGGATCAGCTCCTCCTAGTAGGAGCACCTTTATTGTTGTAGTAAGTTTTCCCGGTTGTTTAGGCCTGGAGGTTTGGAACCTGGTCTGCAGTGGCTTTTTCCCCCAAAGAAATGAATCAGTCACTTATATACTTTATACTGTTTGTCCCATGTCTTAAGCACATTACTAGCTAGCTCTTTCATCTTAAATCAACCCATTTCCATTAATCTGTCTGCCACATGTCTCAGCCCACAGCTCATCTGTGTTCCTTACATGATTCTGCTTCAGGGGTTGGATGGAGACTGACTAACTCCACCCTTATCCTACCTGCCTGTCCTCTGATTCTTCACCCACTTCTACGGTGCTCTACGTAGGCCAAAACAGTCCTTTATTTACAGTATACAGAGAACATTCTACCACACTTGTTTAGGAAACTCAAACTCAAACACCTTACAGAATTCAGTCCAACTTATTTTAGCTCTGATTTCTTTCACTGACCTTGGACTCCAGTCCCTGAAAATCTGAACTCACTGCAGTGCCATTATGGAATAGCACCATGCAGACTATCCCGTTCACTGCCTGAAACATTTCATCTTTGTCATTGGTTGGTTGTTTCAGCATCCTATTGGATGGCAGTAGGTGCCTTTCAAGTACCACATAAACCTAAATTTGAGGAGGCAAACTTAAATTCTAAAATAACATCTCATTGTTTCCTTCATTTAAACTGGCTAGCCAAGCAATAAAATAAGCCTGAAACCATACAATAACTAATTGGAAGCCACCAAAATGTCAACATCTCTGCAGATGTTGTCATAAGCAAGTACTGTGGTTTCACATTAAAAATCAACATACCCACACCCTCCTTTTAAGCCTAACTATGATTAGGTCACTGAACCTACCAACAGTTGAAATATATTTTGAAAAGAACTAAAATTACTTTATTCTTGAAGATGCATTGTCAGAGAAGTATACATTGGCTTTTAGAATTCATAGTTTATCACTCTTTGGAGTGGGGAGTAGAAACTTCCACATACTTTGATTCTGCCAACATATTCCAGACCCTACTTTGCCATTAGCTGAATGAATAGTTCAAAGATGGATGGGATGAATGTCTGCTAAATGTAGCAAGAGGTGAAAGCAAAGGTCAGCAGGTTAAGATGCTTATTCATGAATCCACATGTCTCTCAGAATAATTTAGCCTGATTTGTACTTAAAGCAGGGAACCTCTCCTGGGCCTTGCCTGGATGGAATCTAATGCTAATAACAACTCTATGTGCCTGTTGTTTATCAAGGTTCCACCATTGTTAGGCCATTCACTAGTCACCAGCACGTCACATAAATGATTTTTAATCCTTACAAGAGACCATCCACATTACCCAATTAACAAATCTCCACCTATCAGATTCAGGAAATTGGAATGACATAGCTGGCGAGCCCCTGCAACAAATGGTCATCTTGCTATCATATGGTGCATTACAAGTTCACCCTCCTAAGATAATAGTAGGGCTGAATAGCAACATTTCTCTGTGATGCATAGCTGCTGGAAATACTCTTATTAGTAACTCCAAAGTTTGCTGATCAAAATTAATTTTTGATAAGAATGATGTGTACACAGAGAGAGAGAGAAAATTTGTGTAGCTTACCTAGATCACACACACTGCTAGCTGTTTGACAAAAAGAATTTCCGTCTCTCTAACCTGAGTACTCTATTGATCCTACTCTCCCCAGTGACAATAGCAGAGCTTCCTAAATCCTAAGCAGTGTATGAATATTTGCTATATGACAGAACATGGGTGGATGCACATATGAAGGAATTGACACCAAAATACGTGACAGTTGATCTATAACATTAGTCTACTTTACAGATACTATTCCTGTCACTTCAAGAATTACTGTAAAATGCTTCTAAGTATTACAAATCAATCACGATATCCTCTTTGCTTTTTAGATAGAAAATAATGAAAATAATAAGTAGCAAGAGTGAAGTCTGTGAGCATATGCTAGTACTGAAATACTCTTTTTGGATTAGGCGGACTACTCCTGAGCAATGACAGGAGGTGCTACAGTCAAACACCTAAGTCCACCCAACCGTTATCCTGATAATTTTTATGTCTTCGTCAATTAAGACTTCATGGGGAAAAATATCTATCAAGGAGAATTCAACCTTTTACAATCATTTCTTTGTAGAATAGGATACATTTGCGTGCTGTGGTAGATGTGTAGAGGTCACAAGACCACCTTGAAGAAATTGTGTCTATAGTTCTGCCGCATGAATTCTGGAGCTAAAACTCAGGTCATCTGGATTGGCAGCAACTGCCTTTATCTCTGAGCCATTCCACCAGGCCTCCCACCAGGGAGAATCTAAAACCTCTTTGGATCTGAAATTTAATGGCATCATGCACATTTCTCTCTTTTTATTAATCATGTTTATATTTTAAATAACAAGTCAATATTTGTCTGTATATATTTTTTTCTTTTTTCAAAGTAAGATATGGTAGCATTCATCCATAAGGTAGGTAGAATGAGAAATGTTCATCAATAATTCTAACAGTCAATGATGTAGCATGGGAATGACTCTGGGGCCACCTTACACTATGGGATGGTACCACACACCTCTAATCCCAGTACTTGGGAGGCAGAGGCAGAAAGAAGGCCAATTTGGCCTACGTAGTATTTTCGGACCAGCTGGGCTTACAGAGAGATCCTTTGTGTAAAGCAAAACTTCCTTTTCCCTTGCTCTGTTATTACTTTTTCAACTGAATGGCTCATAACTTACATTTTAGATTTGTTCCCCAATCCTATGAATTATCTAAAATTTACTCTGAGCTTTGTGAAGTGAGCTAACATCATATGTTTTGAAGAAAGGTACTTTATGACAAGTTTTAGTGGGTTTGATAATCTTTTGTGTTTTTCCTGCAGAGATCTTGTGTTTTCTAATTACTGAACCAAATTTGAAAAAAAAAATGTTTTTACCTATTTGTGTCTATTAAATAAAATAGAAGTTTCCAAAAGTTTAGTCTCTATTGGAGAAATTCTGTAAACACCAGGTGGAGAGGATACAGGTGATTGAAACATCTTCCATATTTTCAAAATGTCAGCTGTTCCCGAGAGAAGGCTCTTAAATAAACATCATCCGTATTCTTAGCAGATGTTATCAATGCATCTTGCTATAATTGCAGTTTTCCGATATCTGTGCAGTTAATAACAGTTCAGAGAGGATCTGAAGTGCTTTGATTTTAATCAATGGTCATTTAACAGATAGCTGTGCTGAATGATGTATGTTTGTCATTGAATCCTCTCCCTTCACCAGATGGTATCTTTGAAATTGTTTTGACACTTCATTGTTGTCTCGGCTGATGACTCATTGTAGGAAATTCCCTGTGTACTCAATGTGTGAAAATAAGACTGTTTGGTGTTCTTTGCAGTGGTTAATTTTGAAACAAAAAATTCAACAGATGTGACAATTTCTGCAAGATGTTGTCAAAATAAGAGCATCCACCAACAAATCAAATCAGGCTCATGTTCAGCTGTGGGTCTGTTTCTGGTATCAGGAGACTCTGTAACAGTGTCAGCCCTGATGACTTGATCATTGCAGATGGCACAATGTCAATTTTTCTCCTCCTTCCTAATGGCTCACTTTGCAGTCACAGTGTAACACTTCTAGAATTTTCTTACCTACTTTCTCTACTCTACCTACTGCCAAAAAAGACTATGTTTGGAACAAATTGGTGGTTGTTTGGAAACCAAATGAGATCATCTACCAGAAAGAAGTTTTAGAGGTGAGAGAACAAGATGATCCATTATGAAGAAACTCAAGGCTCTAAAGAATTCCAGGCTATGGACACTCATCCTTACATAGTGAAAAAGGTAATTTTCCAAACAATTTAGTCACTGAAACCTCAGCCCATGTTAGTAGAACTAGTTCTAAGAAAATGAGGTCAGCACAGTGTTATCATGCATTATTGTGAGTGTCAAAAAGGACCATAAAAGTAGCCCATTACCATCAATGGCAACTAGATAGGCAATAATGGTAAAATACTGCCTCCTCATTACAGAGAGCTGACACTGCAGAAGCATTCCGAATCACTCAGGGTAGCCCAGCACAAAAGTCTTATGATGTATCATCTCTTTCTTCCAAGGGCTAATCAGAAACAGATAAAAGGAAGAAGGGAGAAGGGTCATACACAGTAAATTCTATTTCAAAAGCATAATGAGAGGGAGGAATAAGATTGTTTTGCACAGACACTGGTGATGTGGGTGGTAAAAAGTGAGGACTGAGTTCTCTCAGAATAGCACATTTCATTTCTGATCAGCCTTCCAGAAATACCGATGGGGCAAAAGTGACTGAAAACAATACAATGAAAATTCTACTGTGTCTCTTATGTCTGAAGTGACTGGTGGTACACTTGCTCCACATTACCTAGCTATTAGAAAGAGAAAATAGCCTACTGTTTTCCATTTCCATTTAGGCTCAGTAATTCTCACTCTGTTTTATAGGCTTCTACATGGGAATAAAATATATTACAGTATTACATACATTCTGGAAAATGCCTATCTTACATTATACTCAGAGCCCTTGTCAAAAGAAAAAGGTTGTAACAATCTATTGTGAAGAGAGATCGAGAGGAAGAAAACTCATTTAAGTAGACTGTTCATTTTTATGAGCATCTTTAATAATTATCTCAGTACTTTGGGGACAGTGAGAACAGTAAATATAAAACTATTAAGTATATGACTGACCATTGCATGATATGGGACTTTTGCTTTTGAGAGACTCTTGATGAACTTTAATGTTCACAACGTTTTGCTGACATGGGATATCTTTCTGTCCACTGTGGATATGGCTTTATTGCCATTTGGGACACAGGTAAAGCCAAGGAGCCACCTAGAAATACGTAGATTAATAAAAATGGGTTGAGATAAGATAGAAGAGTTAGTTGGTAATGAGCCTGAACCATAGGCCACAGTTTATAATTAATATAAGCCCCTGAATATTTATTTCAGAAGCAGCTGTGGGACCAGACATTGGGCCCTAGACAGGTCAGACAAATTTCCAGCTACACTTTGCCTTTCTCTAACCTGTCTTCCAGCCCCTTCCATTTGGGCTGCTAGTGTAGCTTGTTTTGATCAGTAGGGTGTGGTGGTGGTATCATGTGAGGTGAGACATCAAGAAGATTTGTGTCTTCCTCTTTTTCTCTTCTGGAATTGTCATCTAAAGGTAAAGTGAGCCTCCTCAGACAGTCAAGCCAACATGTCAATGAGACCACATAGATGACCTATGGAGACAAAACTGTTCTTCTGAACTCAATCAACATCATTGACTCCCAAAATGATGAACAGATGAAAGACTGGTGTTTAAAGCACTGTTTCCTAATAATTTATTATATAAGATAAATATGATACTTCAAAATAATAAAATAATTCTGAGTTGACCAGCACTCTCCCTCTGAAACTCAGAACCCCAATCTGCTGTGACTCTAGGTCACTTGGAAAAAGAAAAGCCGCCATTATCCACTGTGATGACTTGGCTTTGTTGTCTTCCTGGGAAATAATCAACTGAATAAATTTACCAGCTGTGGGATATTCTTCTGGGGTACATTTTCGGATGTTCTGCTTTAATGGTAGATCAGAAGTGTCAGTGCCTCCTCCCACCTGTCTCCAAGATTACGGATGGGCTAAGTATCATTCTGAGCTGGGTGAGCTGGTGCCTATTACCTCAGTAATTAAGAAACTTGAAGCAGAATTGGAGACCAGTCCCGGTGGCATAGAACAAACCAATCATAGAACCAACTCTTACTAAACCATAAGGAACTTTGGTTGAGCCAGATTCACTAACCTGGTCAAGTCTTTGGATCTGACCACAGTGGGTCATCCATCAGAGAGACTTCAGAGCTGGAGCTTCATGATCCACACAAAGCACAATATCTGTTCCATGTGAAAGAAAATAACATCTTGATTTCATGTTCTTTGGCTCACTGTATCATATAGTCAAAAGCAATTGCAAGGAATAAGAACCTTCCCAATTATCACAACAGTCCATAATACCACTTATGGAGGGAATACGTAAAACTATTTTACAAATGGCTATACTGTGTCACGTGCCTGCAATCCTAACAACCCAGAGGCAGGGAGAAGGAGGATTCTAGGTGCTAGTTAAACCTGGGCTGCTTACTGAGCTCAAGGACAGCCTTGGCTATGTGGTAAGATGTTACATTAAAAGGAGAACAGGCCAAGGAAGGGAAGCAGGAGGAGAAGAAGTAGACTAGGTAGGGGGGAGTAGATAACAAGTCATGACTCTTCTTTAGTTCTCAAAACTAAAAACAAACAACAAACAAGAACAAGACATCCTGAATTTTATTTTGAAGTTTTTTACTATCTTTATCCATTGTAATTTTCTAGTACATAGATGTAGGCTCTTACTCCCTTCTGTGCTCCTAGCATAATATAAACAGAAGTATCTCAACAGTTACTAGCAACCTAACTGCAAAGATCTTTCATAAATACCTCTAACAAATGATATCCTGGGTATTTGTGATGCTTTGAATTAAAGCATCCCCCACAGTCTGCTGCTTTAATACTTGGTACACATTTGGTGGAACTGTTTAGGGCAGACTAGGAGATGTGGTGTATATCACTGCAGGCAGGTTTTGAGGTTCCAAAGCCACGCACATTCTTAGTTCATTGATGCTGCTTCTTGTTTGCAGTTCAAGTTATAAACCCAAGTTAATGTTTCATTCTGTGGGTTGCTTTATTTACAGGATGTTATAGCAATAGAAAATAACTGGTACAGAGCTGATATGAGAAAATTAAATGAACTATTCTACCTTCTTTCTTTAAATGTTTTTGAACATGTAAGTTAAAATAAATCATTAACACTTTCTCTTATGGTAATACTTTTAACCTAAGTTTCTTTGAACTCAGACCTTTCCAAAGAACTTAAATATAAAGTTCGGAATAAAGTGCCTGTCACAGCAGGAAAGTGCACTATTGCAGGTAGGATGTCTAACAGTGTAGAGCATCCTTAAAACAAGAAGCAGAGAAAAAAAGAATAGCTTATAGCTTAATACATGAAGCCTGAAGCCTTGTTTTTTAAGAAAATTATTAAATGTAAAACATTAAGTCTGTAAATCCTCACACTTCAATTCTTAGCCCGAGGCAGTTCAATAATCACACTGTTCTATGCCCTAAGGCACTGGCTAACACAATTAGCTTGACAACCAGTTCATAAGGGTCACAGATCAATTTGCTATGTTAAGCATACTAGCTTTTTCTTTAATGGAATGCATTATATATATTATATCTTACATTCTGATAATGTAAGAACATCTCCAGGCAGTGCTGTCCTCTCTGTGATATGAAAATCTTTCTGAGGAAGCAAGCACATGATGACTTAAACAGCACCCAAAATCAAAAAGTTAGAAGAAAGCTGTGTTTGATCCATTTATACTAGTCACACACTTTCATATCATTTTATACAATACTTCAAATTATAGATTTTTATATGTTCTCTCAGACTGACTATAAAACATTTCATCATACCCTATTCTAGTGAATAGGGATTATGGAAATATCTGTAGATCTCTCAGGACACACAAACAAGTGGATATGAATCTTTTTACTTAGAAAGGTTTTACCCACTGCTGTAATGGTGGGCAAGTCTTGGGTGATATTGCTATCTCTGCAGTACAGTGAATGTTGGAGTTTGAACAGAAAATCTGTAGTGTTTTATCACTGATTAGATTGGTCCTAACAGTGACGGCTGCCTTCCCAGTGATGGGTTATTCATGAACATGTTTAATTCTGAATGTGGCAAAATGAAGATTCTTTCTAGAAGACACTGATTTATCGTCTAGTGAGGTCCTCACTTTCTCTGTATGTAGCAAAGGAAACCACATAACAACTTTAGGATAAGATGCAGTCCAGGGATACCTGAACAGGGTCAAAACACATTTGGTTCTATGACCACAAGGAGCTGCAAATGCAACCAAGCCTAATGCTGCCATGACCTTTGTCCTTCCCTTTCACTCTTTCTTCACGTGCTTACTAGGTCTCTTCATTCTTACTTGTGCTTCATCCTTGAAGGTGAAGCTATGGCCTCTCACAAGCTATGCAAGCATTCTACCTCCTGAGCCACATTTTTAGCCCTCTGTTTATTTTCTCTTTTGAGGCAAGGTCTCTTAAATTGCCTCAATTTGCAGCTCAGACAGGCTTTCAACTTGCAATCAGCCTTAGCCTCCAAGTACCTTGCCCAGCCTTTCTTTATTCTTAATTCAGTTTTACAGTCCTTACCTTTTAATTGATCCCATTAACAAATTAAGACTTTGAAGGTATCAGCAATTAATAAAAAGTTTTCACAAACCTAATCTATTAAGTACTGACCAGGTAGAATTATGCATTCTTAACCTAGTAAACTGTTTAAATGAGAGAAACAGAGATCAATAATCAAGAGTTTGTTAGCATGGAAAAGTATTTGTCATTTTTTTCTGGGATTGCTGGCATCCTCTATAACATAACTATGTTTACAACTGGGTTGCATGTTGCTTAGACTTGTACCTCTCTCCTGGAAAAAAAAAAAAAAAAAAAAAAAAAGCCTCTGCTCTTTTTTTTTTGTGCCTGCTGTTGCGACTATGGCTACAGCTTTAAGACTGAAGGAATAGTGAAATGTACAGTGGTGTGATACTACATTGGATCAAGAAGCCCCTGGTCCCTCCGGCTCCCTACCTCATTAATTTGGTGCTAATTTGTAAATGCTTCTTAGCAGTAGTGCTTGCCTTGCTCTGTGCCCTAGCAACCTGATATTAGCATGACACTCTTATTAATACTGGCACCTCAGAGAAACAAGCCTACTATTTATAAAGTAAGGGTTCAGATTTTAGGCTCAAAGGAAAGGTGTACAGTAGTTTAAGTCTTCAGAGAAGAGTTAATGTCATTATTATATACTCAATGTGTCTTTAAAAGAACAATGTACAACATAGTGAATGTCTTTCTCACCTAGGCTTGAATTTTGATAGTGACCTCAGATATCCAAAGTAAGAGACATGTAATTTAAAAAAACAAAACAGTGATGGTACTCTAAAGTAAATTATATTTCTGCTCAAACATGTTTAAAAATAATTTTCAATTAAAGTATACATTATTATTCACTAAGGATGAGTTTTGTGAGGACTTTCAACTTCAGTAATCAACTATTTCTGCCTGATTTGATTCAAAACAAATTATTTCATTTCCTTAGATGTCAAGACACCAACTCCTTTCATGACTGACATGGCTAAATGTGTTCAGAGAATATTACTCAAAGACTCACTATTCAACTAGCAACTCACTGACAGAAAACCAAAAAAACCATTACATTCACCATAAAGTTTCTTGGACAGCATACTTGAAAGAAACTAAAACATGAAAAATAAATTTGTAATTTTTTAACAATCCAAAATATTTTATTTTCCTTGGAAACACACAGCCAAAACCCAAGCAGTAAATTACTAACACAGTTTTGAAATACAACTTGTTAAAGATCTGGGAACTGCAAGTTAATAAATGCATGCTCTATTGCATACATATTTATAATATAATTGTAATAATTTACATATTATATTACAAATTTTATACTTAAATTAAAGAGAGAAACTCTCCCACATTCATAAAAAAACACACAAAGGAATGGCATTGACCGAAGATCATTTGGACCCTACAGAACTGTCTTCCCCCTGCAGCACTGTGTAAATTCAACTTAGTAAAATTATGTGGCTTTGTCTTCCTTGGCAAGCTTTCATCTCGATAACTAGCTGAAGAAGACAGAAGTTATAGAAAGAAAACAGGCGTCTGAAAAAAAAAAAAAAAAAAAAAAAAAAAAAAAAAAAAAAAAAAAAAAAAAAAAAAAAAAAAAAAAAAAAAACCATTGCACTCTAAGTCCGGTAATTTCTTCCTCCTCATGAATGACCTTCAGCCACAGTGACTGCCCCACTCCACATGTCTACTCTTTACCTGTGATAGCTAATCTGACTTCGTAGACACAGCAAATATATCCCACACCAGGTCAGCTGCAGTGCTGAAATTGGGACACTCAGCCTGGTTGCTCAGGTCCAATCTAGAAGAGTGGTCCATCCTTGGGCACAAAAGTATGACAAAATCAGATAGTGCTTGGAGTCCAGAAGTATTGTCTTGGCCCAGAGATGAAGCCACAACAGCCCATCCAATCACACAGATTAGGCAAATGAAGTCTGGCTGCAAAATATTAAGCTTTCCCCAAGCACACTTCACTCAGGATTGGCAAGATTTATTAGCCAACAGCTATCAAATGTGACTGAGCAGCTTGCTAGGGCTGGACCACTGCATAGATACAAAAGTGGAAGCAATGAAAAGAAAAGAAATAAAGATGGAAAGATGATTTTATGTGTGTGTGTATGTGTGTGCATATGTGTGTGTGTGTGCATTGAGGGGGGTAGTTTTGAGATTATTTTGTTTCTCCCAGGAAATGGTGAAAAATCCTAGCATTTTTATAAATACAAGGAGTACTCATTAGCTAGGAATCAAGGAAAAGCACATAATTATTTGAAGAGATGTTTTGCAACCCAAGGTTGAAAGTTGCAGTTTCCAAAGTGTATTGTATCATTTTCCATTGCCTTGCCCTAAAATGCCGGTTATGATTCTACATATAAGCATTTGCCACACAGCCTTGAAGACTTCAGTTCTGATGCCCAGAACCTGCGTGAAGCTAAATGTAGTAGCACATCTGTGTCATGTGAGCAATATCCAATGAGATAAGAGGCAGAAACACAATAATTTCTGGAAGTTTCTGAGCCAGCACGTGTTGTGTAGGCAAGAATAAGCAACAAAAAGATTCTTGCTCAAACAAAGAAGATGAGGAGTGATGCCCAAAGTTGCTCCTTAAACCCACATGCATACTGTAGCCCAAATGTGTCCCCAGTCATATACATAATTGCATAAGTACATACATGCAATGTAGACAATATATTAGCATGCATATAAATAAAATAAGTTAAAATTTAAGAAAGTTCCACTCTATGGTATGTTATTACTATTCCTTCCAAACTAGAAAGTAGTATTAGAAAACGAATAACCATCCAAAATACTAATAATAGTACTCTGGCACAGACAAAATAAAAAGTTCAGGTCCCATGCTGGAATCCCTCCTTCCCAAAATGGCTGTTCCATAGGAGCTTTGTCCATTTTTATTTCAGCAAGATACAAAATTCCTGTCAACTTCAAACTGTGGCATCTCTCACACATTCATTGTCAAATCTAAGAACAACTATGTTCACAGGTGTCAAATTTCTACTTGGCATTAATGCACCAGGTTTGCAATTGTGGTCAGAAGTCTTTTGATTTAGTTATTCTGCCAACATGACTTTTCACATAGTTATGATTATTTGTAAAAAGAGAACAAGGCATTTTATTTTCACTTATGATGAAACAGAAAGCATGGTCATTGCAGGATGAAATGCTTAAAGTAACATCATGATTAAGAAGATGTACAACATGATAATGTCTCCAAAGCATGGGTGATGGAATTTCTCACTATTACAATTCTTGCCTCAGCTATCTATGTTGCATATCTGAAATGTAGACAACAAAGATAGTCTTGAGAGAGACAGCAAATCTCCCGTACAGAGTCTTATGAGTGTCCCTCGTCTGCTTTAGTGAGGAGGAACTTGCCTGGCAAGAAGTACACAACAGGACAAGTGATTCAAGAAAAGATAACATATGTTTTCCGAGCACATTGCCCTCTCCTTCTGTGAAGGAGGGTGAAGCAGTAGCAAGTGTCTTTTAGTAACAGTATTGCTGAATTCATTCACATGTGTACCTTACCTGAGTGGCTTAACTCTACTATAAACTCCAGAGTGCTTTTTCGCTTGCTACTGAAATACTGTCTTCTGTTGTCAAGTCAATGTCATGGGCATGACCACGATTCCCAAAGAAAAACTAAACTCCATGTGTGCTGTTCTGTAGCATACATAAGCTTTCTTAATTCTCTTTCTGTAGAGAAGTCACCCTCGGCAGAGTATCTTGGGGATGTGCAACTCATAGAAGCTAATTGTTCTGAAGTCTTTATCTGATTAAAGAATTATACCCATTTATAAACCAATGCAAAAAAATTTAAAATGCAGAGAACATTTCAAAACAATATAATTTTCTACCAGAAATGTAGAAATAATGACTTTTAAGGCTTATTTTTCTAATCTTTTGTTTCATATAGCTATGATATTATATACATTTCTACATATGGATTTATTATATGTGGTTATGAACATTAAAATTAAAAATGTAGGCTGCATTCTATGTACTCTATATATAGTGCTTACATTTTAAACAAAGCACACAAGATATATAAGTGATGAGCAGTTTTAACATCAACATGGAGCTTAGACTATTTTATAAAAATAGCTTGTAGTACTTAATACGTGGTTAATGTTCATTTCTTAAATAGAAGCATCAAATCTTTTCTGTTATACATATTTCTTACAGTAAAGAGGTATCACAAAGGATACATGAAAATTTTCTTTTAGTCCATTTATTATATTCAGAATATATACTACTTATCATTGGACTTACACTACATTCAAAGAAACTCTTTATTTTTCTCCTTTAAATCTATATAAAGATCCTGTAATGAAATTATTGCTTCTATTATGATTTTTGTAGATGGAAAAAGAAGAAGCTTAAGTATGCTCTTCTAAGGTTATGAAGCTAGTATTTGCAGAGGCAAGTAAGCTTTTATTTCCAACTCGAAAGTCAGTGGTTTTTCTTTTATGCTGGAGGTTCGCAAAGCATGGTCCCCAGACCAGCAATATCACCATCAGCTGTTGAATATGATGTCACTCCTACCTTGGACCTGATGAATCAAAAACTCTGAGGTTGGGGACCCAACAATCTATAGCTAAAATTTTGATGTCTAATGATTTGTAAGAACCTATGTAAAAGATGATTAGTATTATAACATCCTCTTATATCTATATATATTTTAAAACTTCATTTTAGAGTCTTGCCAACAAAGTATTAATTGTTTTATTGTTTACTTTTTCACAATTTTATTTTGGGTACTCTTTGATTGGTAAAAGCAATAATTGATAGTTTCATTCAAATAAAATTTGTAGAGCCATCTGTAGGATATTGTGAGGACTTCCACAAAGCTTGCAAATTATTTCTAAATGAGAATAGTTGCTACTCAATAAATCTGTGAGTAACAAAAAGAAATTTATGAAGATCCAACAAGTAAAGTGCTTTCATACATGTGAGAGATGTATAGCACCTTCCCACACTTGGTTCTGTTGGCTCAGTGCAATTTTGTTCGGTGATCCTGGGTTGTTTATTTGGCTTTTCCATTCTCTCTCTCTCTCTCTCTCTCTCTCTCTCTCTCTCTCTCTCTCTCTCTCTCTCTCTGTGTGTGTGTGTGTGTGTGTGTGTGTGTGTGTGTGTGTGTGTGTGTGTTTGTGACTGCAGATGTAGGAAATGTATACATGCAGGATGTCATTTACATATTTCTCAAATCCAAGGCATTTTGTTGTTAAATGTATTAGAATTTTAAAAACTTGGGTGTTATGAGGTGTAATTTAATATAGACATGGCCAGAATTAGTGTCCCTCGATAGACAAAATTCAATTCTTTAAATTAGCATTTGAAGGGGAAGGCCTCCTCCAGCCCCTGTAATCAGATTTTCACTGTATTTTTATGCTTTTCCAGATCTGACTGTCTTAAAATTTAATTACTGTTAGCAAGACCTTTATGTGAAGAATAGAAATATTCTCCTAATAGTGTTAGCATATTAAATGTAATTTTCAGGTGGCCCTCCTAGGGGTCCAGCACTCCTCAGTAGAGCCAATTTAGCTGCCCTTTTTTCTGCCCTGACAGTTCACATGCATTCAACTCAGAAATATATTCTTTCTCTGACTCCTCAGATACTAATAGACTCCATTGTCCTGGCATATTAGAATGTTCATTCATTTGTGATAAGACCCATCTAATTTGATATGCATTTTAATGCAATTCTTATGAATGTTATTAAACATGCTAATTATAGCCCTTCTAGTACGAAATGTAGACTTTTAATGGTTTGTTGAGCTTGTTATATAATTTTAACCAGGCTGATCATTCATAATTGAAAACAGAAGGGTTTTGTAAAACAAAACAGAGATGGCTACATAAATATATAAAGAAAATACACATCTTTGTATAAAAATAAAAGTCAAGTGACCTGAATTAATACGATTGCCTGAAAATGTAATTTCAAGCACATCTTAAATGAAATATGAGAAGAAAAGTGAGAGAGGGCTTCGTATTGCTGGAGTCCTTCGCTGAGGACAGCATAGAATGATAGCTGTGACTGGATGCTCATGGTAGCCCCTCCCTGGAGCACCAACCCAGTTTTGGTGTGAGCAGCTGATTCTCATCCATGTGCATGCTCTCCAGAAACCTGGGCACTTGTGCCAGGAAAGGGATGAGCACCTGCAATCTTCATTTGCCCTATGAGGTTGCTTGTCAGCCTGTGGGCTCTTAATTGCTTGGAATTAGCATAACCATATTTCCGTTTTGGTTTTAATGCCCCAAAGCAGAAACAGGACAAGAATCTAAACAAGATGTTTTTCAAGTTTTAACACTCTAATAGTATTTCCTTCCCACCCACCTCCTTAAAGCAAATGCAGAACATCATACTAAATTATAAATTATAAGAGCACCTAGCCTGCAGTTGGGGAGACATAAATTTGTAATTTTAAAAACCGACAGCCAGAGTTCATTTAGCAGAGATAGGTGTACAATTGGTTTGCTCTGGATTTACACTTTTTATTATTAGGTTTTTGGTGCCCCTTAACATTTTAACAATCTGAAACACTGAATGTCTGTTACTCCTATTGACTATGTTTTCTTACCATTGTTTTTACTTATGTATTTATGTATGTACACACCTCTGCTTATTATGTATACAAGTGTGTGTGTGGGGGGGTTCTACACAAAGTTTGATGTTGAGATGTCTTTCTCTATCACCTGCTATCTTATTTTTTGAGTCAGTGTGTCCCCTCTGAGGGTGAAGTTCACTGTTTCAGTAAGACACGCTGTTGTGGGTAGCCATGGGATCTACTACCTATCTCTGCTTCCAAGCAGGGAGGTTATGGAAACCTAAAAGAACACCTACCTTTTATGTGGGCAGCAAGCACTCAAACTCAATTACTCCACCTTGAACAGCAAGCATTTCACTGACTTGTCGTTCAAGGCCTCCTCTAATTATTTTAGAAGTAGTAGTAAATAATCCCCAAAGACTCTGAGTTCATTGTTGTAATTGGTTTCCTGATAGAGAGACAGAGAGGATCAATGCAGTGTATATCATTGTATATCATACAATATCGGTTAATGAATCGTCAAATCTCATTGAACTTGGCCTTCTTGTTGAAATTCATGTTTCCATTCCAAACAAGTTGACTTTTAAGTCAACATGATATTTATGTGCATATATCTAAGTATCTTTGTGTGTGTGTGTATATAGTTGCACATTAATGTATGCATGTTTTCACATTGCTTCTTTTACTCATGTGCTGGTTTTCCTTTTTATTCATGACAAAATTGACTGAGGACACTATGATAAAGGTACACTTAGAGGTATAAACACAATCTATTGACATCATTTGCTAGTAATGTAAAAAATATAAGAGAAAATTATGATTAGAAACATTCACATTCTTTATGTCTTGCTTACATTTGATTCTCAACAGTAGAACTTACTCTTGCCTCTCTCAAAAACTTGTTCTATTCATAATTTGCATATAGTTCTGGAGCCATTGTTCATGCCTTTAATACCAGCAAATGCAATCTAATCTCTGTGAGTTCAAGGCCAGCCGGATCTACATAGTAAGTTCCAGGCTAAGCAATGTTACACAATGAAGTTCTTTTTCAAATAAGTGTTGTATTATGTTTCTGCCCTGGTCTTTCCAGGCTTGCCGGCCTTGCCCAGAGATTCTGTCACACAGAATCACAGAATCTCACAGACACTTATATTAATTTTATGCTGATTGGTCTAGGGCCCAGGCATATAACTTGCTAACTCCATCTTAACTCGTCCCATGATTCTTATCTTTTAAGCCATGCAGCTCGGTACCTTTTCTCAGAGAAGCATAGCTGTCCTCTGTTAGATTCTCTGGTGACTCTGTGGCATCTCTGCAATGTCTCATCTCACTGATGATTCTCTGGCATCTCTGTTCTGAGATGTTCCTAGAGTTTTCTTACTCTGGTCGCCCCACCCACACTTCCTGTCGGTCTCTGGCCCAATCAGCTTTTTATTAAATGAGGTAGGAAGAACAAATATTTGCAACGTACCATAATCCCACTACAAATAAGTAAATATGTAACAGAATATTATCATTGAATTATCTGCTTTCTTGCTGAGTAATTAATAAAACAAGAAAAATAAAGTATAAATGTGTTAATGTGTTTGGCAATGATACACACTATGATTGGAATGTTTAGTCTTCAGGTTCCCAGTTAGATGACTTAGCATAGAGAGGGTATCCCAAACTGTGTGATGAATTTTGCACCAGTGTAATCACAAGAAAATCACTGTAAAAGTAAGAAAGGAGATTTAAGTTACTACTGGCCTGGGTCATGGGAGAAGAGACCATGAACCAAGAACCATGGGCAACATGCAGCAATTAAAATGCAATGCACTCACAATGTGATTAAATATTTCATTTTCCTTAATTTAAGTACAACTATCCAGGTGAAATTGCTGTCATACTAAACACAATAAGGACACTTTTCCATTAATGGAGGATTCCTCAAGTCTCTGATGGCCGGGCAGATGGAGGATGAGGGTGATTTTCACCATTGCTCTTCTTCATTTCCAGGATAGCGAATTAATCATGGTAGAAAGTGCTATGGGGAGAATATGTTTCAGTTCAAAGTAGTCGGTAAACTATTTGTTACTAGTCTAAAGCAAAGTTAACTACAGAGAGTTAGAGTCAGCATGTGGAAGCTTCCATGGACACTTGGCATTGACGTGACACTTGCTGTGGAGTCAATGAACTCACCTGGATGAAGATATTGGAAGTTCCATCAAGACTACAGATCAAATCATCCATCATGCAATGGTCAGGCACACCTGAACCACACACTGGTCCATAGAAGAGTGAAAACTAAAGAAAAGGGTGAAAAAAACTCTTTTCATAGAACAATAACAGATTGCTGAAAAGCCCAGGCTTAGGGCTCTAGAAATCATAGTTTAGGATTTAATCTATTTACATAGGCTAAAGAAACTCCCAGAATGAGAAGACTAAAAAACAGCAACATCCCTAGACACAGTATTGACTGAAGCTGTCTCAATTTATAAACGGAAAAACCAGGGAAAGCAGTGACACACTTTAAGTGCTCACACAGAGCTCGAGGAATTCCCTTCCTGGCTAGAGGCAAGTTCTTTTTACACTGCCAAATGCATTTGGCCCAAGACAGATCTTAAGATTTCCTCCCAGAACAAATGGGAGTCTGGGAATATTGTTACAACACTTGCAAAAAATCCACAGCATTGGCAGATTGTGTCTGCCCCAGTTGAGGTGTTTTTTTATGGGTTCCCACCATAAGAAATTTTTAAAAATCAGTGTACACAAGGCATCCATATGCTTCTGGCATACATAGATAATCAAGTCAGTTGAAGACAGCCTTCCCACTAACGTGAAAGTTTAAAAAAAAAAAAAAAAAAGAACTGTCATTTGCTTTTGTTGTTTTGCTGAACCAGAAAATGGTGCTATGTGCTTTGAGAATCTTTTCTGATTTTCTCTTGAATGGTTGATAAAGTGGGAATGGGATGTAGACACTTACAATCTTTTATGAGGAACTCAAAAAGTACACAGCAAACTGGTATTCACTATTTTAGAAATAGGAGAACTGCTTGAATGAGTAACTAGGAAGTTGATAGTTTTCAAGATCTCCTTAAATACTGGTATTTTCAGAACCCCTAGCCACTACTTTCTGTAGAATACGCCCTTGACTTTGGGACCAGCCTCACTAAAAAGTTATCCTTATCTCCCACTCTGTTCATCCAAGAGGCTGAGACAGTATGCTGCCACGTTTGCAACTATAGAAGGGTTCATATTTCACACTAATTTTTCTTCCGTGTTTATGGGCTAAGAATGGATCAAAGGAGGCTTTACCCTATAATATGGAGTTTGTGCTACTGAATTTCTTGTGTGACAAACAGGGAAGCAGCCCTGTTCTTCCTTCATCCCTTTCTACATCATCTTACTTTCTTAAGTATGTCTCCTTAGTCAGTACTCTCAAGAGCACTGACTGTTCTTCTGGAGGACCTGAGTTCCATTCCCAGCATCGACATGGCAGCTAGCAACTGTCTAATTCCAAGATCTGATACCCTCACAGTTATACTTGCAGGCAAAACACCAATTCACATAAAATAAATATTTTTTTTAAAAAAATCCACATAACAGAATCTATCACTAAGAGATTTGACTAGAGACAGTGAGTTTAACTAAAATCTTCCCAGTAGCTATTTTTATTATCTTAAATATTTTGTTCTCTGGTTTGATTTGCATTAAGAATAAAATCTAATTATTTTATTCTAAAAAAATCCATATATCTGAATTTTAGACCTATTTTAAATATCCTGTAAAGTCTTCTCCTGACGTTGGACTCCTTATTATCTTTGATCGCTGATTTCAGAGCAAATCTTCTGCTTTATTATAGAACAAGTAGCTATTTCTGAGCATGTGTTAATTGCTTTCTTTTTCTGATGAGCCCATTGTAAAAGTTTCTTTTCAAGAACTTAACATTCTCAAGGAACTTTTTTGCTACACAAATACAAAATATCCTAAATTTTTAAATCTGAAAGTTCTTGTACTGTCATTCAGTGAGGAGTTAATTAAACAAATGTTTGTCCCATTCTAGGGGTGAGGGTAAACCTGATTTATTAGCTTGTGATGAATAAATTCTGCTTTAAATAACAAACTTGGGAAAACTTAATTTTCAATTTTATATTCAAATTCTGTTGGCAGAATAAGAAGTGGAATTTATTAAAGAAAATGCTCCAGCTATTTACATGAATCTCTGTGGCTGTAACAAGAGCCAAACCTGGCTGCTTATTGCTGCTGCCTGGCTTAACTTGGCTTTCAGATGTTCATTCACCAACTCAAGCCTTTTTATTCCCAAATCTCTGAGGATCCCATTGAAAACATGCACTTAAGCTAATGTAAAAATAACATATTCTCCTAATTTCCTCCAAGTCATTTTACAGTCACACATGTTTGTCATTAAATCTGGTAGACAGTCTCCTTTGGTAGCTACTTCCACTAAAGATTGAGAAATGGTAGTATGGCCACTAAAATTCCACTCGGTGTCTCCAGTAGAGTTGTATCTCTATCTATTGGTCCATGTGGCCCAGTTCATGCAAAAAATAGGTAGAAAAGAATGTCTTTTCATCTCTTTCCCCTTATAAAACCATAATTGTACTACAGCTTCCCTTCTCAATCTGCTGAATTCACAGAGTAAAACCCATGAGACAATTCTTCGGGGTGAACAACTGAACTAGAAATGTCCTGTGGTGTTAAGGAAAAACAGATTTCTCAGCATTCCTAATTTCCATCCTGTGCTCATGGCTCTCATAATCTTCTGAGCTTGGAACTTAAGATTTTTGCCTTAGATGAAATAGGAAATCTATATTTATTGTTAGTCAATGGGATTCAAAAATGAAATCCATATACATGATCAAATTCTGAGAAGACAGACAGGAAATCCTAATGCAGCATGAGTGATACCAGATGTTTGAACTAGACTCTCTGGAGGCTGAGAGGCACGGAAAACTTGCTCATGTAGTGTCTCAAGGAGGCTGAGAAAGAAGTCATGGAAGGGTTCTAGTTGACATTGTTTATTACTTTAATTGAAAAGATGATTTTTAAGATGCTAACTGAATTATTTCTTTCCTGTATCTATCATTACTTACAAAATTCTTTTTTTCTAGTGGTCAAAAACCAGAATTTGTTATGATATTTTATTTTCTCTCATAACTACTTTCATCTATATCCACCAAATTACTCAAGGATTAGATATAATGTGGTGCTGAGAATCCCCAAATACTAATAGTTTACATTGGAACAGGTATTCTTCTCCCATGGATGGTAAAGTGTTAAGTTTCCAGCTAGAAGCCTGAACATCTAGGGTTTTTGTTGTTTTTCTTTAGCATTATCACCTCTGTCAAAGGGAATGAGTTGGATTTACACAAAGACAATCTACACTGTTCCCATTACTTGTCTTCTTCTCTAGTTCTCAGGCCACATTTAAGAGGCTGTTAGATGGACTGAGGAGACTATCTATATTTAGGAATTCCAGTTCTGTTCAAGATCTAAAGAGATCTATATGACTGATGGTTGCACTTTATGCACTAGAGATTTGGCAAGATGAGTTTGGAATTTCAGATTAATTTGTGTTACTGTGTAATTGTCCGGTAATCTTACAGGAGAATTCATAAATAAACTATACCAACAAATGAGTGGTATCACACAAGTGCATTCCAAAACTTAGGAGGCTGACACAGGAGGCCAGTTGAGGCTTCATGTTTGTAATCACACTCCACCCACCCCAAAGGAAAAAATAAAATGATTATTAAATAATAGCCAATGTATTTAAAGTTTAGAAAAAATCAAAATGTATTTCACATGAAATAAAAAGTACTATAAACTTAAACAATGAAGATTATTGCACAAATTCTATTTGGTATTATAATAAAAACCTGGAGGTAGATAAAGATTGCCTTTCTACATTAGCCTAATCTCCATCCTCAAGAAGTTGGTCTTGGAATATTTCAATTCCTCTAGCTCTACTGTATTATTTAATGGATTTTTAGCTTCATCTTTTCACCAGGTCCTCCATTATAATTGAGGCCCACCTTCTAGAACTGATGTAACCATATATTTCTGTGTCTTTATGGATAATTCTATTACAAGATGACCATGAGTTTAACATTTGGTTTACAAATGGTGAGTGCATGCATGTGACTATTGCTTTCTTGAATCTTCTTAAATCTAACATTTATATGAGAGTCCATTCTGCTCTTGCACAGTTTCTGTAATTTGGTAATTCCTGTAATGTTGCCTTAGGTTATTTCCCTGTAAAATTGTAAGGCAATGTTGAGATTGATTCTCCTTTAAATTTCTCTTTTTGGATTTGAATATCTCTACAATCTGTTTTAACAAGGTTTTCTAATACTTGTATCTTGGCATTCATATCAACCAATTTGACCCTCAAGTTTGGCACTCAAAGAAACTTATTTTTCTGGGCTAAAACAAGAATAATCAAACAAATATTTATAATAGACATCATATTAATCACATCTACATTAATTATCCTCTCCTTTAATTATTCTGTTTTTAACCATCTAGAGTATTATAAAAAAAAGGACAAAATTCCTTCCATGTTAATATGCACTTTTTTTTTTGTTTTGTTTTGCTTTTTGAATGTGGGGAAAAGACTCTCTATGTCTTAAACAAATTCCCATTTTTAAGAAATCCCAATTAACTTACCAAATTTGCTGTCAGTGACAATTCAGATGAAAGTAAAGTTAGGCAGATATACCTACTGTGGCAGCAGCTCAAGGGAGTCCATGGAAAGAAACAACCCACCAGGAGAGGAGAGCTCTGTCTGAAAAACTCACCCAGGTGATCCTGGAGAAGAAACACATGTGGTGGGAACTGCCTATAAGGCAGAACTGGCTGTAGGCTAACTCTGAATAAAAATATCTAGCTAGCCCAGGTAGTGACTCCTGCCACATGTAGCTCCAACCTGTGTTGGTGATGGGTACAAAGCCACAGGCAAGCAGCTTTTTTGCAAAATTTTCCCCCAAAAGTTGAACATCAGATATTGCATCAATTCTATTTGGTATTATAATAAAAACTCGGAGCCAGATATTGTGGAAAAGCTGAAAAATCAGAGAGAAAAATAACCACAGCCACTTCTTACACAGCCAACTTCCTTAGGTCTGTATTCACAAATCCTCCTATTGAAAGCTTCTCTTCCTCAGCTGAACAAGGAAAGTTGAACTACTCCCTTCTCTTCCTCTGCCCAACTATCTGACTTTCTGATTCAACTTCCCTTGAGCTATGATTGAAGTTGTGCTGTGTGCCACCACTGCCTGGCTCTTAGGCCTAGAACACACAGATCTCTGTCTCCTGAGTGATGAGATTAAAGGCTTGGGTCAGTACTTCCTAACCTGCATGTCTTGGCTCTGTGGATAGCTCTGTCCTCTGATATTCCAGAGTATTCTTATTAAATATACAATATATTACCACAGATTATATATATGTAATTGTAAAACATGTTTATTAATTCAAAGCAATAATTCAACATTGGGAAACATTGGTTTAATTAATACAGATTGTTCTTTGATCACAAAAATGGATCATATCATATAGTACTTATTGGCTAGGCTTAATCAATAACTATATAAGCTAGTGGCTCTTACACAGGTGTAGGAAACTTTAGCAGAGGTGGTTACAGCTCAGCATTACAAAGGGTTACACAACTAAACAAACAAACAAGATAAAAAGCCATGCATGCCCAAGCGGCAAACCACAACCACTGAACAGCTTGGGATCAGAAACACCCTGGACTGACCCTTCGAACCCCACTCCAACTATAGGAACACCTGACTCACTCTTGAGGGAGGGGGGACAAAACTGGATTTGGCCAGGAGTGGAGACTGATCAAAGCATTATTGGGTCAGTGGGACCATAGGACTATCTGCTCCCTGCCCAGGGAGGGGATAGGGAGTTGCGGAGAAGAAAAATGACCTGATGTGGTGAGAGGGGGAAGGGACCTTGAATAAGGATATACAGGGATGGAAAAAAAAAATTCAGAGGGAAAGCTGAACACTAAGTAAATATATGTGTAGCAATCTTATTTGCATTTTCACCCTTGATAAGCCATGCTTATGATTTTTATCTTCTTTATAGTTATTGTTAACTTTTCAGCATTTTAAATTCACTTTACTGTTTTTTTGATAAATACAAAATAAGTAAAGAAGAAAAAAAACCAAAGGGTTACACAAAAGTACTAATGATGGATTGACATGAGTATTTTCTACTTTACTACAGTGTAAAAACATCCATAAAAAATCTGTTTCTTACTCTCAGCAAATAAATGTAATATCACAAAGGATACTAACACCTTTTGTAGCTCAGGATGTTGTTGCAAATGTAAATTATATGAACATGTGTAAGGTTGGTCAAGGTAAAACATTCTTTAGTGTGACATATTAAATGAATTTCTATCTTCAGACTATTCACCTTCAGTATGCTTATGAGGCTGTAACCTAACCCAATTGCAAGATGAACTGTACAGTCACTTAACATGGTAAATGTGAGAGAAAGACATTATTCAAGCATCCATGTTCCAATGTTGTTGAACCTCCCTTGGTATTTGTAGGTTCCATAGGTTATTCAGAATTTTCTTTGCTGCACACAAACTAGAACAGATCTGTGATATTAACAACAAATGGCTTTTTTTGTTTGTTTTTCTAAAATGTTGTTTTCTCCCATAAGAGACAAAAATGAAAAACACATTGAAAGCAATAATTATGTGGGGGAGTTTTAAAAAAAACCACATTATCATGTTGTATTTTTAAAACTTTTACATCTCCTATGTGCAGCTCAAGGAAATGCTGGGCTCTCGGTGGCTCCAGGACTCATCCATCTCTGCTAAACTGATTGGATTCAGCAGCTTCCAGAAAAATACCAAGCACACATCTCAGCAGAGCTATGGGGTGACATAATCATGGGGAGGTGGGCACTCTTTCTTCTTTTGCTTCTACTATACACTCTGACATTATATGGTTTAATGTATGAAGTGGGCTTTACTTATGTAATAACAAAGCTATTTCAGTTTTTATTATTGCTCAGGTTTTATCTGTGCTCTAAAAGAATAGCATAGAAGTAATGTCCCACAACCAAAATGAATTAAATGCGGTAAAATAGAAAGGCTCCCAGAAGCAAAAATTCTGTTTGCTTTGCACAGTGCACTCATTAAACAACTTTGGAGAAATCTATCCTTACAGTAAAGAAATATTCAAATCCAAATTTGTTGGAACACCTTTGTTAAAACACAGGGATGTTTGTATTAAAAGCTAAGATCACAGTAAGTGAAACACCAAGCAAATAAAATCACATGCGACTGTTTTTTTATTAAAGAATCTTCAGGTATCTTTTCCTCAATTCTACTTGATGATAGTAGCAGAAACTGCTGAATCTTAAATTGTTTCTACTGAAGGGCATATTTAATCATCATTTCTATAAACACCAGCAAAACATAAAAAATATTACATATTTTTATGGGAAATTTTCTTAAATAATTGACTGTGAACTCATTCGATTTTGATATGGTACCCAAATGACTTCTATTTGATAACATTTCTTATTTTTAAGTAACACAAAAGTAAATATATAATAACAGGCATATCAAAGTAAAATGTGTTTCTCTTGTGTGAAAGGGTCTGCCAGTTGGCTGAAGAAAGTCAACACTGAGTTCTGTAATTCACAAAATCTGCATCTTCCTGTAGCTGGCTCTGCTGTCATGTGCATGTGACAACCTTGTGGTCCAATAGGTCTGACTGGACTTGGCTATCACCTCTGCCTCCCACCTAAAGGAAAAAATGCTAGAAGGCAATACTTTTTGAATAAATATACTTCCCAGAACATACTATGTAGCTTACATTGACTCTAGAATGTTGAGGCCAAGCTACTCCACAGAATAGGTAGTTTTTGTCTGAAATGTTCAGGTAGCCACTACGTTAAGACTCAATTACAGTGGAAAAATGCACTCAGGACACACAGGGTCACCCACATGCCTGAACATACTTAGAACGCACAGTGTTACCCATATACCTGGATGCACTTAGGACACAGGGTCACACACACCTGGCTGGAGTAGCTTGGGCTTCCCACTGACTGGTTTTACCTTTTCTTTTACACATAGCAGAGCATTTTAAGACATGTTAATAGTCATTTCTTTTGGTAGGGTCTCCCTGTGTAGCCCTGGCTGACCTGAAACTGTGCAGACCAAGCTGGCCTGGAATTTCTATAAATCCACTGACCTCAGTCTTCTGAGTCTTGTGTTTGAAGTCACGTGCCACCATGTCCAGTATTCACATTTCCAGGGTTAAAAACATGGATCGTTCTATTATTCAACTCAGTTTCACACAGAAGGAGGAAACAACTCTAAGTATTATGAAGTGTATAATCAATCATCTTTTGCCCTGTAATCATTCAGGTGAGAATGTTATCAGAGTTAAGTACATGTCACAATCTCTGCAACTTCTGAAGTTGCTGACACTATTCACTTACTCCCCTATTTATTATTTACTGACATCTAATAAATTCAAGAATAAGAAATTAAATTGTGATGTTGAAAATAATTCATAACAAAATATATTCTTGTAACCAATGAGGAATAATAACAATAAAAATATCTAAGCTATGTGTTCCAATTCCAACATTAATTTTATTTTGAGGTGCTATAGAGATGACTCAATCCTTAAGAGCTTAGGCTGCTTTTGCAAAGGATGCAGGTTTGATTCCAAGCACACATATTGACTCAAAACCTTCTGGAAATCTAGATCCTGGGGATCTGATACATTCTTCTGGCTTCCATTGTACACAAACATACATGTAGACAAAACACCCATATACACAAAATAAATACAATCTTAACAAGAGAAAAATTTATTTTGAATAAGAAAATTGAATAAGATCAAGACATTAGATATGCATTAAATATGTAGATAATTAATATTTAAACATTAAGTATGTAGAAGACAAAATTTTTTAGAGTAAAGAAGTATTTGAGGAACACTGAAATAAAAGAAATATGAATGCATTTTACAATGTGGCTAACTGAATATAAGTGAATTATATATAATATTATAAAATGTGAATGGGGCACTTCACAAGGCCTCATCCCTACATGGAAACCTACAGGCAAATGAAGAATCAATTTTTGGCAGGAGCAGCCCCTTGATACATGATCCAAGCCTAAACACATACAAATGAGTACCACACTAAATATACTTGGTAAGAGTATGTGTCTGTAACAAAAATATTTAAATAAGAAGAGATGTTGCTTTAAAACAGGAGTTAGGGGAACACAAAAGAAGCTGGGGGAGACAGAAATAGGAGTACTCATGTGAAATTCTCAAAAGTTAAATTACAAACATAAAAATATGTTAACGATATAAACAAGTATCATACTTTGAATATTTTCTTTTTTTGTGATTTCAGGACTTTTCAATTATAGAGTATGTAAAAAAATATAATGAACAAAATAATTATTATTGAGCAGTTTGTCACTCAGAAGAAATAAAGAAGAATCTAAATTTAATACTTTGCATGCATTACCACAGTGTGTAATTTTTATTGAGTGAATATTACACATGCATTTTGCAAATCACCTACTCTTTGGCAAACTATCTTCTGCAATGACCGTGAGAAATGCTAAATATCTTGTGGATGATGAATTTAATGATAAAGTAGCATTTTCTTAACGCTATGTGTCCAGTCATAACGTAAGCAGTCTTATGTTGGAAAAGTCCTGTAGTGTAAATGCACTGTACTAGTTACATGCATGCTGCAAGGCTCCAGACATCTTAATTTGACCAGTTCTAGGTCAAACTTAATTCTCAGTTTCTGATTTGTGTTGAGAATATTATGAGAAGAATTTGTTACCAAAGCAGGGTACATTTCAAAATAAAGAGAACACCTTATAGGAAATTTTGTTGTTAGTAGAATGTCACTATACTAATATACTTATATAACTCACTGACCCACAGCACCAGAGCAGGATAAATCAAACGTGATGGCTTTGATCTGCCATACATATTTGCAACCAGTTCTTCATTCAAGAAACATTTATGAAGCATTCATAATTTGCAAGATACTTCTAACTTTTTATAATTAGCACCTTTATTGCCTAGTGATATCTAATAGCTGAAGTTTTGACAAAAGTTCTAGCTGCCATTATTGTAAGGTTAAAATGTTATTTAACATATCTAGTAAAGATTCTATGAAAAGACAAGTTTCTAGAAAACTGTAAAAGTGGTTTCAAATGTGACTAGTTCTGTGCAAATATTCCTTCCACGGAGATTTCCCAATAGTCAAAATTTTTTTCTGATCATCGTGATGAAATAAGTGTCACTTTTCTACATTCAGGGATGAGAAACAGTGAAGTGAGTGTCTCATTCTAAAAGCTCTTGGCACAGTCTTAATGTCAAAGTGCTTAACCGCTGTACCGCCATTTTTAAAATTTGCCTACTTGAAAAGCCCTGTCCTGTAAAGGAGTCAGTGGTGATTCATTTCTTCTCTACTTCTTTTATTCATTCAGGAGGAGGCTTATCAGAAAATCTGTGAACAAGTCTCTTTTCAGGATGTCTAAAATGACTAGAAGTACAGCAGCAGCAGGTCTCTGCAAGGGCTCCCTGCTCTCCCCACCTCATCTCCCGGAGTTCCAAATTTCTCCCACACTGCTGAGCTTTTTACTGAATCCCAGGTCCCTCCAAAACTTAGTTTGGAGGATCCCTACTGGGCATCTAAATTACCCACAGTCGATGACTTAAAACTGCAGTTCCAAGCTTATGAGATAAGCTTCTCCCAATAATTATTGAGCTTCTCCCAATACTACTACTACTAATAATAATATCCTCTAAATGAAACTACAAACTCTTGGTCCCCCACCATACTCGGTGACACATAATCACATAGGAGATGACACTGACTAGTCCTTCAAAGTGCTCTACATGACCTGCTGTGATCCACAGGCTGATCTTTGGAAGCACTAACTGCCAACTTGCAGAAACTCTGATATCTTCTCCCTCTTGCCAGGACCCCAGAGGTTGTCCCTGCCCATTCTCCTCTGCTGTTCTCTCAGGCCATTTGTACGGCACATCTTGACCTTAATGATGAGAGATGACATTTATCCAGTGTGTTTGTTCCATGGAGAGAAAATTTCAAATTACACAACATTCTCTTAGGGCTTGGCCACTGGGGGGGGGGAAGAAACCAAAACACTGTTACCACCAGCCAGGTGGTTATGTAGGTTATGATTAATTTGCCCGGAGACTCAGCATTTGTGGATTACTGTCTTTACTTTGTTATCACATGGCAGAAGGAAGGGCATGCTCTCTGGATTCCCCTTATAAGAGCAGTAATCCCTTTCATGTGGTCCTTACCTTCAATACCTCCAAAAAGCCTCTTTTTCTAATACTTATTTGGAAATTAGGCTTAAACATGTAAATTTTAGTCAGCACATACATACATATGCATGCCTGTGTATCTGTGTCTGTGTATGCAAGATATGCAGAGCCATGCCCAACACATGTAAATAATGTCTTATGTGCTTTCTATGATATATGTGTATGAATGTGGTGGTGGTGGTGGTGGTGGTGGTGGGGTGTGTGTGTGTGTGTGTGTATGCGCACGCACGTGCATGTTAAACACATTGAAGAAATATAAGGACAGTTTGTAGATGTTGTTTTAATTAATCCTCATAGCAACTCTAACAAACTATGGACACTACCTTCCCCATATCATAAATGAGGACCCTGAGATTCTCTTCTTACAACTAGAAAAGTATAATAGAACTAATACCAAAAAGAACAGAAAAGTATAACCCAATACAGAATATTTGTGCTTCCTTAAATATGCTGCAGCTTCTGTCACCTGGGTGAGAAGGGATGAGAACCCATAGACTCTGCTTTCAGCCCTTTCCCCCTTGCTGCATGCCTTTCTATATAGTCCCTTTTTGCCCTCCCAGACTGTTATTGTCTGTTTAGCACTCTGTGCTATGAATGAATTATGTATTTCTTGAATACTGGGCCCCTCTGTCACTGATAAATGATCACACCTTTCATAATTGATTACCATTGAGTAATGATATGAGTTTCCTACCTAGTGACCACTAGGGAAATCTCAGGCTGAGCTCTTCCATTGTAAGGCTGACCAGGTGACTCAGCTATAGCATCAATCTTGCTCATTTGGATATGACTATCTAGAATACACCTTTAAAAAGGGTTCCACTGTGAAAAAGGTGCTCTATGATTGAATGAGAAATGATCCCTGTAGGCTTGGTCCCCAGCTGGAGGCAATGCTTGGAAAAGTAGTGGAGCCTTTAGGGGGAGCAGCCTGGATGAAGGCAGTATAACATTGAAGGTGGGCTTTGAAGATTCATAGCCTTACTGCACTTCCTGGTTTGGGGTTCTAGCTTATGCATGAAATGTGACCAGTCATCATCCAGTTTCTTGCTTCTGTTCACATGCTGTGCCTCCACACTATCAGTGAACTCCATCTTTTTAGTACTATAAACTAAAAGAAACCCTTGAGGTACTTTTGGCCATAGTATTTTATAACAGAAAGTAACTAAGGCAGACTATAGGACACAGAACTGTCACATAGCTGAAGACACACACAGGGTGTATGCCATCTTTCTCTGGTCAGTAATGAGGTAGATTGGATCATAAATGACATTAGAAAGCTGCCCAGGATTATCTTTATATCGGGCCATTGACCTTACCTTAGGGTATACTAGAGAAGAGGTCTTTTTTGAATTATAATTTAGTTGACTTGTCTCATATTCAATGCCATTTCAAAATGAAATTGATTTTAAAGAATGAAACCCAAAATGTCAGTGTTTGTGGACCTAATATTCTTTCATTGTTTAACTATTTGAAAAAAGTAATCTGTAAAGGGAAAAAGAAAACAGAGCTATTGGAGACTCACTCATTTGAAATGAACTGTTACACCTCATGGAATTATAAATGCTTGAAAATACGTCAGGGAAAATGTTCAGTTTCACTACCATTGACAAAGTAGGATGATGGCTTATTACCCTAGACGTATTTTGAATCCACTTATTCCTAGTGCTTGTTTCATTAAGAATAAATGGGTTTTTTTTTATTTAAATGAAAAGTCTACACTAGTAATATTCGAAGAAAATCAGTGTCAGCCTCTTGTTAAAATTTAGTTTTCTCTCTGCACATATCATCATGAGCATAGGACAAAGGAAAGAAAACGGTATTTTTCTGGAAAAAAAAAAAAAAAAACACTGTGACTCAGAAGGACTAAATATATGTGATCATAGGGTTTAAAATTTATATAATGTCATGGGAGGAAGTATTCACATGGCGTTTTATTGTTGTTTGGTTTTTGTTAGTTTGTTTGTTTGTTTGCTTTTTAGGTGCTGATAGGTCCTATATTGCTGACAGTATTGTCAGTAAAGGAAGGGAAAATATCTGAGAATTTATGATAGCAACACTTGATTTCCAAGTTTCAGTCTATGTGTCACCATGCCTAGATCTCCCCACTCCAATTTTTTGTTTGTTTTTTGGCTTTGTGGGTCACGGAATCTCTGTAGCAATGTTTACTTATCCCAAAGTTACCTATGTATATCAGTCAAACTTGGGATGGGCCTCTTGTCTAATTCTTCTAAGTTCTGAGATTCCAGATGTATGCCATCATAACCAGTTACCTAAGAATTCTTAAGAATCTAGTATAGGAGACTGAGAAGTCCCTGTTTAAATATCACATTTAATAAAGTGTAGGGGAACTATATCACAAAATTATTACAAATTGCTTAGATATTATTCACTCAGTTAAAGTATATTGCTTGTGAAAAAGAGATAAATATGTAAATATATTTCTAGCTGTTTTCCATACAAAGTAATACTAGCAAAGAGTTTTATTACCCAACTTATCATAGTGCTTTATCCCCTGCAGCCTTTACTATTAATAAAAAAAAATACTCAGTTTTTGGTCACCATGCCATTTTTTCTACATCCACTACAAAAGTCGAAAGCTTCTACCAGTTGTGTACCAACAACCCCCCTTCCACCAATTTCAAACATGTCTCCTTGGCCACTATTCACAGTTGATTTATTAGGAACTCAATGAAATCTGTTCATGCAGTTCTACAGTATTATCAGTATTTATGGAATGCTTCCAGGGAGATGAAGTAATTGTCAAAGTTCTCAGCTGCAGCCATCAAAGCACATCGGCTCACAGGAAGTGGTCAAAAGTGAGGGTGGGCAGCTGTGGAGACATGCTCTCAAGCTCTGACAGGTGAAATCACCTGAATAAATCACCATTGCACATCACTTATTGACTAATGGATGCCTCGATGTTGTGAGAGTACAACATCACTCTTTGTCAAGCTTATACTGTAAAGTGGACAGTTTTTAATTTTATAAGGCTCATATATATATGTATATATTCGCTCATATAATATATATGCCGAATTGAGTTCAATTCTTAAAAACTTATGTATACACACATAGATATTTGAATCATATATGGGCACATGAACACATAGATGCATGTATAATTTATTCAAATATATATCTATACATATGGCACATAGATATGGTTTTGTAATTCAGATAAAATTTATGTGTATAATCTTTTGTATAATTATATTTGTGCTTTACATGTATATGTAACTTATAAATTGTAAAAGACAAGGAACACAAGAAAATACTACTTTAGAAGGTTACTTAATAACACATGTTAGAGACTGGAAAAATTGCTAAATGGTTAGAAACATTTATTTGTACAGAAGACCTGAGTTTTGTTTCTAGCACACATATGGTAGCTCTGAGCCATCAACAGCTTCAGATCCAGGAGCCCCAATATTCTCTTCTCACTTCTGAGGCACCAGGCACATATGTGGTACAGACATACATGCAAGCAAAACATTCCTGCATATGGGAAGAGAGTGATACCCTCCCAGGAACTATAGACTACCTAACAAAATCCTCAAAATACTGTAAGCTACTGCAGTGGCTCTTGATTTCCGCTGTAATTTGAATTCAATAGATTATATTTAAAGACACCATATACTTCCATCACAGGACCTGAAAGAATCAAACTGATACTGACCTGGAATCCTCACTGAGAGCTAACTTTCATAGTCTCAGAACATACTCCATAAGCTTTAAAGGTAGAGAAGTTGTCCACAGCCCTCCTCAGTGCAATAACAGCACTTACACATTCAGTGTAACCAACAGTTTTCCAATTGAATTTAAAACCCTGATCAAGAGGAGGGGTCTCATTCTTGGTACTGTAAATGTAACAGGAGCTTGTGCTTAGAGGAGCCATACACACTGGAGGAGAACTTATTGATGTCATCTTCCTGATTTAAATAGCCTCCATCTATATTCTAAATTCTTACCCTTATTGGTATAGACAAATACAGCTCTCATCCAGCTTCTAGGAAGCTTCTTTCCAGCCAAAAAGGGCTGCTATGGGGGTCCACTACTGGCCAAACAGCAAACAGTAAGTGAGTATCGGATGCTCGCCTTAACTGGGACATCTGAAACACAAGCTGTGCAGCAAAGAGGAAGCATTCTAGAAGAGAGGATAGAAAGATTGTAAGAGGCAGAGGTCAGCATGACTGCTGCCAGCTAGTGGCTTCTAGACATGACAGGGACTCATAAAATACAGTGTCATGGTAACACAATTTTAAATGCCCACAACGATCTGGTAAACCTCCTCCTCACAACACAGGCCATGGACAGCTGGGTGGCGGAAGATGGGTTCCCTCCAGGAACGCAGTAGGCTTTACATATGTGTATGCATAGAGTGAGAACAACAGTAATTACAGAAGAAGAGATCATGAAAACAAGAAGGTGATTGGAAGAGACACGGGAAGAGTTAGAGGGATGGCAGGAGAGTTGAAAATGTAAGGGTAGTGTACTCAGGTATGAAGTTCTCAAAAGAATTTAAATGTCAATTAACAAAAATGAGAGAATCATAAAATACACTTGAAAAAACACATACAAATCATTTTCCCTGTGTAGAATGTGAAGAGTTTGACATTCAACCTACGAGATCTGATAATTCTACCGTGTTCACAAAGATGAATAAAATTAATGAAATTGGGAGGAGGAACAAATTTAATAGTTATTTTTATGTTGGAGCAATTTTTATAAAATTTGAAGCACAGAAATAGTATTTGATGAAAGTTGTAGTTAAGATGCCCGTTCTGGTGATTCAACAATGTGACCAAAAGTCAGTTGTAGAGAAGGCAGTTTATTTGGTTTATATATCCTGAACCACAGTCTATTTAGAGAAGTCAAGGCAGGAACTCAAACCAGATGAGAACCTGGAGGCATGAACTAATATAGAGGCCATGGAGGAGTCTTGCTCAGCCTGTTTTCATATAGAGCCCAGCACCACCAACCAAGGGGCATGTGCCACCCACAAACACTGGACCCTCCTGCACCTACAGGGTTACATACAACTCATTCTCAGGCAGGCAAGTCCTCAGCTGAGGTTCCCTCCTCTCGGGTGGCTCAAGCTTATGTTGAGTTGATATAAAAACTAGCCAACAAAATTATAAGCCTTCCTTACCCACAGTTTTGAGTTTTTCAGCCTTGGTACTGGACATATACAATATTTTAACCCTGACAGTGTAAGCTCTTTTTTTCTTACAAACATGGATGTATCAGTTTGATTCTTCCTTGCATATCCATTTTTAGTAAGAAAGTTGAATTTCTTCCTTGCATATCCACTTTTTAAGTATTAGTAAGAAAGTTGAATTTCTACTATTCTGTTTTTCAGAGTAATTTATTATTCAACTTGCTTTTTTCTTTTATTTCTGTAACACTGGGTTCTAGAAAGCCAAGGAGAGATGAGTAATGATGACTCTACAGCCTGTTCTTTTTGTTCCTTGCTCTGGAGGACATCTGTCTGTTTGCAGAAATAACAAGAAATCACAATTCATGGAAATTCTTATGTTTTGCAAAATGACTTATTCATCTTAATCAAATATAAAAAAGAATGTGGTTCATCTACTTATATTACAGAATAAAATTCAGCTTACCCCTAAATTACTATCAAATGCTTTCTGTGAACTAGTGCATAATACTCATATTTGGCTACATATTCCTAAGATGATCACATGCAATTTTTAAAAAATACCATTTATATTTTGTGTGCTTAGTTTTATAAGTGGTAAATTTGTAGGGATAATAGTCATCATTTTTAAAGAAAAAAAATGTGTGTGGTAGTTTTAAAATTCTAAATTATTTTAGATCATCATTACCTTCTAATTATAAGTCAATGTGTTGTTTGTTTTAATTTAGACACCATAGAAACTTGTCATAGTAAAAGCAAAATTTTTAAATGTACCAGGAGTTTAAAAAGTATTATTTCAAGAATATTCACAGAAAATGTGACCTTTTCAAGTTTATATGAATAAATTATATTTTTTAGACTAATTCCAAAATTACACTTTAGTTTCCCCATTTAAAAACTAGAATGTTCTACTTAACTAAGTACATGACACGGTCTAGTCCCCATGTAGCTCTTCTTTGTGAGATCCACCCCTTCATGATGACCTCTTGCTCTGAAATATAATTGTATGTGGAGAAATACTTGACCTTAAAAAATTACATTATCTTATAATTTTAATGCCAACTAATTAAGTTAATCTCCCCAAATATTATGAGTCCATTAAATTGTTGGACATTGTAAATTATTTGTTCTTATAGAGTCCAATTTTGTTTCATTACTGATAATAAGTACCCATTTCTTTTCCTTCAAGTTAATTTAGAGTCAGTGATAATTCAAGAAAGGAGGTATGGACATTTTACTTTGTTCCTAACATCTAGGAAAGCAGAAATCAGTAGATTTCCTCCCAGTCTCCCATCCAGGGTGGCACTGGCAGAGGTTGAAAACAGTATGACCACAATGAAGATGTTAATTGTAGGGAGACTGAATCTAATGGAACCTATCACTGGGCTTTAGGTTTAGAGAAGACAGAACTTCTATGCACGGTCATCTTTGGTTTTACTATTTGAACTTTATATTGGTGTCTATTTTTAGGTACATTACCCAGTCCACAGTTATTCCCTTATCATTTACTTAAACATTCACCCAACATGTAGTGGGGGAGTCAGTTTCTATACTACATAGAAGGGGTCTAATATAGTCTGTGATCAGCCATGGATTATGCATAATAGTTCTGTAGTATAGGTCTGCTTTTTTCACAAGATCTAACACACAGTGTTTTAGAAGAAATATCTACTATGTACTTGTTCTACTAGTAGTAATTGGTTGGAAAACACACTTGATGTACTCCGTAACAGGGATCTATTCTTAGCAACACTGAAAACCATTAGGTGATTTTGTCATTATGTGAATTTCATAAAATATACTAAGACAGTCATAGATTATTTCATAGCCAACTATGCACCTAGAATTTATGTTATAACCTATTAGTTTGAGGCTACAAATATATAGCACAGTACTGTGCTAAATATTGCAGGCAAACAGAGTGACAAATACTTGCATATCAAAACCCAAGAAAGATATAATATAATATATATATATATATATAATAGAATAGACCCAATTCTTCAGCACCGTATTAGTTTCCTTTTGTTGTAATAGTGACACTGCTACTGGAACAACATGAAGCAGCAGAGACATATGTAGTGTACAGTTTCAGGTGGCTTCAGTCCATCTTCATGGGGGAAGTATGGGATCAATCTCAACTCAGAGAGCAGAAGCCTGTAGCAGAAGCTATTCTCATCATAACAGATGAGGGAACCAGCAAGCAGCAAGAGCAGGGCATTCAGTTACAACAGTCAAAAGCCCATCTCCAGTGATAGACTGTTGACAACCAAGCCCCATCTCCTGTAGATTTTAAAGCCATCTCATGCGCCTTCACCAGCTGGGGAAAAGCATTTACAATATGATGCCAAAGGATCTTTCATATTCAAGCCATAACAAGCTCTATTATAATCTTATGGGGCCACTGTCATACATGTAGCCTGCAATCAACTGAAATATTATATGATATGTTATGATAATTTTGATTACTCTAATTTATGTATTATTTTAAAATATTGCTCTATCTTTCAAATTTGTTTTCTGTGTCTTCTCCTGATTTTCACTTCATCTACATTTTCCCTCAAATTCAGTCAAATGATCTCCCTCAGATCGTCTGATCCTATCATAGGTTAAGTATCATGGGATTGGTGTTTATTATTTTTTCATTTTTTTATTTAAAAATGTTTTTTCCATATCTACCACTGCTCTTCCTCCTTCCCCGCTTCCTAATCCTCCCTCAGCCTCCCCTCCCCACCCTCACACCCATCCATTCCCCAAGGTGGGCAAGTAGTACCAAGGTAGGTCAGTTCAATCTGGCATATCCAGTTGAGGTATGTCCAACTCCCTCATCCCAGTATCAAGGCTGGGTTGGGTGTTGCTCTGTAGGGAATGGACTCTGAGAAGTCAGTTCATGCATGAGGAACATAGTCTGATTCTACTACAAGAGGCTCCACAAACTGCTTATGCCATTTGACTGCTGTCTACCTTTGCAGGGTTTAGTTCCTTTCAGTAAAGGTTCCCCAACAATTGTTTCTGAGTCAGTGAGCTCCCAATATGTCCAGTCAGCCATCTCTGTGGGTCTCCTCTTCATGATCCTGGTCCCTTTGTTTATAGACTCTCTCGCCTCTCTGTTCATCTGGGCCAGAAGCTCAACCTGGTGCTTAGCTATGGATCTCTGCTTCTGCTTCTATCCATTGCTGGATGAAGGTTCTATAATGACAATTAGGATGGTCATTCATTTGATTACAGGGTAAGTCCTGTTTAGGCACCCTCTCTACTATTACTTGTAGTCTTAGCCAGGGACATCTTGTGGTTTCCTGGAGAATTCCTTAGCACTAGGTTTCTTTATAAGCCCACAGTGGCTCCTTCCATCAAGATATCCATTTCTTTGTTCTCCGTCTCTTTGCTCCTCTCACTCAACCCTCTCTTCCCATCATTTGTTCTCACCTCCCTTTGCTCACTCCCAGTTATGATCACAATTTACTCATGATATCTTCTCTATTTCCCCTTCCCAGGGAGGACCCTGGAAGTCTCTCAAGTTACTTCTGTTACCTAGCTGTTCAGGGGTTATGGTTTGCATCCTGGATATTCTTTGCTTTAAGTCTAAAATCCACTTACGAGTGAGTACACACCATGTCTATCTTTCTGGGCCTGTGTTACCTCATTTGGGATGATACTCTTCAAATCCATCCATTTGCCCGCAAATTTTAGGATCTTTTTTTCTACTGAGTAGTACTCCATTGTGAAAATGTACCACAATGTGTTAATCCATTCTTCAGTTGAGGGGCATCTAAGTTGTTTCCAGATTCTGGCTGTTATGAATAATGCTGCTATGAACATAGTTGAGCTGATGTTCTTGGAGTTAGGATGTGCAGCCTTTGGGTATATGCCCAACAGTGGTATTGCTGAATCACTGGGGAGATTAATTCCCAGTTTTCTGAGGAACCACCATACTGCTTTCCAAAGTGGCTGTACAAGTTCACACTCCCACCAACAATGGAGGACTCTTTCTTCATGTTTATTATGAAACTTTTCTGTGTAACCCTGATTTAGTGTGGTCCCAGAACACACTTTTAGAAACTTATCAAATCATCCAACCATATATTTGTAGTCATAAATACAGATAAATAGTATAAAATTAACTAAAATTCTTTTGAAAAAATACTTTCCACATCTCTACAGAAAGTATTTTATGAAACTACCTTCAGAATATGGTCTAAGAAAATGTAATTTTGTAAAAACTATTTTAACAATAGTTCCCAGGGATGTGGCATAAATATTTTCTTTAAGATTTATAGTCCAAAACTAAAAAAAACAAATTATAGTGAAAACTTGCTCAGTTCAAGAACTTGTGCATGTCTATGTTATAACCATTTCCAGAAAAGATGAGGAGAAAAAAATTGCTATAAATATGCTTCTTTATGCTTATGTTTTCTAAGAAATATTGGTTTCAGAAGTTAATTAAAAAATGTCATTTCTTTTTTGAAGTTCATAAAAATGCTTTTAAGCATTGCAATGACAGTATTATTTATTATTATTTTCTGGAACTAGCCTTTTTCAAAATTTGAGAACTTTCTACCATCCCTTTGAAGATATAGTACATAGGTGAACTTTTTCTTTTAATTCTGTTTTAGTCTGACAATTTCATACATCTATACAATGAGATATGTATAAAAACTCCATATTTACATCTCCACCCTCCCACACACACACACACTCCATTGTATCTTCTTCCCAATTTAGGTTTTCTTCTATTATATATCTGTAATAACCCACTAAATCCAATTGATGACATTAATATGTGCTTGCTTCTAGAATCATCCAGTGAAGCATGGGAACCCTGTCAGTGGTCAATCCCTGGAAGATAAATGACTCTTTCTCCCTTAGTAGCTATCAACTGTCGGTAGCTTCTCAGAAAACGGTAGAGCCTAGAGAGTAGCTGCCCTTCTAAGCCCAAATCTTTACTGCCCTGATCTTGTGCAAGTCATCCCAGATGCTTTGAGTTCATGAGTATGATGGTCATGTCATGTCCAGAAGACAGCATTTCATAGCACACCTTCACATCCTCTGGCTCCTACATCATTTCCAGCTCCCCTCTTTGATGTTCTCTGTTTCTGGTGGAGGATAAAAATGTCCTGGTAAAGATGTCCCATGTAGAGCATTTACTTTTAAAACTTTGTCACACATGATAATATAGTGGTATCTGTTAAAATTATAATATAAGGTTTTCAAGGTTTAAGGTTTAAATATTTTTTAAAAACTACTTCTAAGTATACACTGTCTTTAGGGTTATCAGATTTAGTTTTAATAAAACTTTTCAATGAGATAGTGACCTTTATTTCCTGAGAAGTAGACTGACATTTAGCTTTGAGGCTTGGGATTCTTTAAGACAAGGACCAGTGAGAGCACCCTTCTCAACAGTTAATGCTTTATTGGCTCCACCTATCTCTACTTTTTCAAAACATTTAATAGTTGAGAAAAGCACATCACTCTTCTTGTCACCAAAGGCCACTCCAATTCACTGTTGCAAGCCATTGATATAACCAAAATCATACGACTTTTCATGACTTCACAAGAACTGGTCCAAGAAAACAATTTAAAATAAAAGAACATCAGATTCTGTAAGTTATTTGGAAGTATGTCCTTATTCTTGGCATTTCATTTATCTTTCTATAATATATATTTAAGTGGATTTTTACAAGTTTTTTTTTATTTTCTACAGAAATAGTCATCTGTATAGAATCTCGATGGTAAGATTCCTAAGTCAGTTATGACCCATGGCTAAAACTTGAAGGAAATTATTTTTGTTACAGGTCTCTCAACAGTGAAGTTAAGAGGCTGATTAGTGGTGATCAAAGACACCTAAATTTGACAGACTAAGGCCAAAAAGAACAATAGTAGGTGTTTTGGGTCCTATACCTTATTTTCCATCAACTTCTTTTTTTTTTCTCTTTTGAGATGTTTCCTTATTAGCAACAGCTTTTTTTAGCTTAGATTTGATGAATGGATGGGCAAGTGAACAAATGTTTCTTGTTGGCACTAAATGCAGTAGAGGCATCACTTTAAGCCAAATTGTTTTGAGAAAGGGCAATAATAACTTACTACTCCCTTAGAGGTATTCCATCCATTAAAGTAATTGTGTTCTTTTCTCTGCCTAAAATATTATTATAAATTGGGCTTATCCCATTAACTAAGTAACTATTCTAGACCACTAGTCCTAACTCAAAATCATGACTTTGTGGAAGAAAACTTGAGAA
Organism: Sigmodon hispidus; assembly: GCA_004025045.1. Lineage (NCBI taxonomy): Eukaryota > Metazoa > Chordata > Mammalia > Rodentia > Cricetidae > Sigmodon > Sigmodon hispidus. Next base: position 296,930 of record PVIH01000669.1, read on the forward strand.
TAATATATTCTTTATCTCTGAAGCCTTGAGGATCTGGAACAAGACTTTGATTGACAGTTCTTCTCTATTCTTCAACCCAAAGTAGTCCTTATCTCGCTTCTCAGCCACCTTGATATTTTATTAAACCTATTCTATTGTGTGGATATGAATGTATGAGTAAAACTTCAGGAAATTAAAAAAAAAACTGAGGTATATGTAATAAGTCTTGCTTTGCCCATTTAATTCAGAAAAGAATAAACTAGAAGCCAGAATAGTGAAGAAGGAAGTCAAAATTTGAGTTGTCATAAATATTTCTGCCTTCACCTCACATTGTATCACTGCTCAGGAGGGGCTATTGATAACAAACAATTCTGAATGGAGATACTAATGGTCCTGCTTTGTGGACATGGGAAAAGAAACACAAGGGAAGTTGGGAACTAAAGCTGAGATGCAGCCTTAATGTTGACAGCCACATCCTTTTTTAATCTCTCTATTTTCTTTCTGAAATTGTGTTCAACTTTAATGTCTCCAAGCCATGCTGATTTCAAATGTCACCATTTGGTTTTCCCTAGTTAATTACTACAATTGCTGAACAACGAAAATCCCCAGGAATGATGTCTGCTATGAAAGCTCTTAAGTGAACTGGTATGACTGAATATAGGCAGTGATGTGCAGTGTCACACCACTGCATAGTGATTCTGCCGTGCAGATACAACAGATGTAAATGACCTCAAAAGCATAACTGTCAATAGCATAATATAATTAAGGGCTATATATGAGCTCTAAGTATTATTTGTTGTTGATATAATTTACTTAGAATGAGTCTACATAATTAATTTTTAGCAATGTTGATTGTAAACCTCTTGCACCAAATTCCTCTGAAGTCTTACTTTGGATTATCAGTGAGCTCTATCCCTCCTGGAACACCCTTAGAAAAAGTGGCTGCCTCTTGCTTTTGCTCTTTCCACTTACTTTGTCTCATAGCTCAAGTGCTGTAGAGGGTTCTGCTGGGGCATTTCAGGTTCTAATCAGGGTAGCATAGAGTAGATGAGAAGAAAGAAATAAAACTTCTGGATGTAATTTAAAGAGATGTTGCAGGTAACAATCCATTCTTACGCTACAACTCTTATTATCTTAAGTATATCAAATTATTTTAATTAAAATTAAATTGACTCAAAGTGTCTCTATATCTCAATATGCACATAATATATTTAAATATATACATGTTATATAATATGTAAAAATGTGTCTCATATATATGTGTGCATGTATATGTGTGTAAATATAAATGTGTATATATGTGTGTGCAAATATATATGTGTATATATACGATATATAAAATATATATGTACATATTTACATATCATTTATAAAGGTGGTAACTAGTGTGATGATATATTGTATATTTAATAAAATCAGCCTGCAATATCATCCACAGTCAAACCATGAAGGTCTGAGAGTAGTGAGCCACACCTTTAATCCTATCACTGGAATGACCAAATAGTGACTCAAGCCTTTAATTCTGTTACTCAGGAGACAAAAATCTTTCTGTATTTCTGTGAGTTGAAGGCCTAACAACCAAACAGTAGTATCTCACATCTTTAATCTTGTAGAAGTGACTAGCTAGAACTCTTAAAATAGCACCTGCCCTGTTCAGCCTGAGAAGTTGGCTGGGTGAGAATTGACTGCGGTCTGTTTCCTCTCTCTGATGTTCCAGCTTTTCCCCAATATTTAACTCTGGGTTTTGATTGTATACTAACTAGGATTGTGCAATAAACAGCATTGTGAGATATCTAATCCAATTATCTTGACATAAGCATTTGTCTTTTGGGTGGAAGAACACTGGAATTTCATTGTTGTTTTGGTAATTTTTGAGAATAGATACACGGCTGTGAGCTGTACTTTTCTTGAACTTTTCTGTCCTGCTGAGGTTCATTCCTATGAACAGCCCTGATGAATACTGGACCACTCTGTGTCTATGAGTGTTTAGATGCCATATATGAATAAGGTCAGATGTCCTTTTTTTCTATACTGGGCATGTTTCACTGAACAGAGTAACTTCTAGATTCATCTATGTTTTAGCAAATGACAAGCTTTCACTTTTAATGAATGTTACATAGTGTTTTGACATGTATGTATAACACATTGTCTAAATGTCTCCTTCTACTAGTGGATACATAGGTTTATTTCATATGTTCAGCTATAGGTCACATGAGTGTACTTCCCTCATAAGGTATTTTGAACAACTTTAATTTTTCTGATAAATAAATCATGTTAGAAGGTCTAGAGAGATGTCTAGCAGTTATGAACACTGGCTGTTCTTTCAGGGGACTCAGGTTCAATTTCTTGCACACACATGGCAGCTCACATCTGTCTGTAACTCCAGTTCTAGGGGACCCAACAACCTCACACAGATATACATGCAGGCAAAACACCAATGCACAAAAAATAAAAATAAAAAATAAATTTAAAAAATTAATCATATTAGAGATTTTCTTATATACCTGAGTATATTTTCTGAGATCTGGGAGAGTGAATAGCTCAAATATTTATAGGTGGCTGATATACATTAAATGTTAAAGCAATAAACTTTGATTATCTCTCAAAGTATTAATAGCTTGATTTTTCCACATTTGAAAATTTGTGCAAAATTATAACAGATTAAATCCCCTTGAGGCCAGAGCACATCACAGCCACCTCTTTACATAAAGCTCTGGCCTCATAATTTTCACATCAGGAGTTTCATAAATATCATTCTTATTTGAGCAACTCCCATTGGCCCTATGTATAGCAATGAAGTATCTCTCTATGAATATTACTCTTATTTCAGCAATTGATTCTGGAGGTTGAAAAATGACAGTGTAATAAAGAAAATGTGACAATGATGGAAGATGGGTGTAAAACGTCTACCAAAGACGATTGGTAAGAACTGTAAAAGGTACATGAATTCAGTTATAATTATAATAAAGATAATCACTTTTCATTTACATAGCACTTTGCAGCAAAATGAATTGCAAAGCAGTTTTCAAATGGTTTTAGGAAGAATCAGTTGGCTGAGTCCCAGAGAAGATCTCTGCAGCTGCTCACATGGTCTACTAGACACTGCTAAAGGGAGTTGTCACCTGCACACAGAGATTTGGGGCCAGAATCTGTGGGCACAAGGACCTAGCACAGGTCAATAAAGATTCCTACTTTAATTCATGCAGGGGGAATTCTCCCTCAGGTAAATACTGCCACTTCTGAAAAAGAACAGTAGAAGTATTTTTGATCCCTGTAAAACATACTCATACCTGGCTTGTAATTCAAGTACCAGTGAAGCTGTCCTAATTCAAACCTAAAAGCACTTACTGAACACTTTAGGTGCCTTTATTAAACTCTTAAAGCCTCAGTTTCCTTCCTTGACATGCCTTTTATCAGACATTCTTCAGAGGATTACATAAGAAAGGAATGCAATAAAGTTAGAATATAGGCCACATTATGACGTGGGGATGTCTTCCTATAGGCTGTGAATATCATTCTTTAAATAAAGAAACTGTTTTGGCCTATGGCAGACACAGTAGCAGTATGCAGGAAATCAGAGCATAGGTAGGAGAAGGAGGGCGGAGTCAGAGATCAATCCAGCCACCTAAGAATCAATGTGTAGGGGCTGGAGAGATGGCTCAGCGGTTAAGAGCACCGTCTGCTCTTCCAGAGGACCCGGGTTCGATTCCCAGCACCCACATGGCAGCTAACAACTGTCTGTAGTTCCAGTTCCAGGCAACCACCAAGGCAAATAAATAAAAGAAATAATAAATAAATAAAGTTAAACTGTGTTCCAGTTTCTTAAAAAAAAAAAAAAAAAAGAATCAATGTGTAAAGGAACACAGGTGAGCCACAGGCCACTGGCAGGACAGATTAATGGAAATGGGTTGAATTAAATGAAAGAGTTAGCTAGCAATATGCCTAAGCCATAGGCGAAGTAGGATGAAATTAATATAAGCATCTGTGTGTTTCTTTGGAACTTTGGGATTGCTGGTTCAGATAAGCAGGTCTGACCAGTGGGGCTAGCCAGGCCAGAAACCTCCTGTTACAGATGTCACCAAACAACATTACCCACTATTATTTTTATATCAGTCATTCTGTATCTTCAGTATGACTATGTGAAAGTTCAACAACATACTAAATCTTTTTCTTTGAAATTTGAACCTGAGTTTCTTTGTTAGAGTGGCATCTTAGATCCCTTTATATATGTAAATTATTGGAAGACACAGTGTATAATATCTTTTTAATGATTGTTAATATTTTATTTATAATATGTGTTATTGTAAACATTAAGAACACAATGCAAGAAATCTAAGCAGTTTCCTATAGAAACACATATAATTGTGTAAATTATTGAACGTCTGACACAAAGATTTTTATATGAATTCAGAAAAATGCATTGTAGGGCTGCTCAACAATAGGTATTAGGCATTTGTGATTTTATAAAAAAAATTAACAAAGTCTAATATAGCTACAGTATGATTACTACATTCTTTTTACATTTTTTGCATGACTTTATGCTTTCCATAAATAAACTTTAGTAATTCATTGACTATTTTATGAAAATTTTTTCTTTTCTTTTTGTTTTGTTTTCTGTTGTTTTGATTTTTGAGACAGGATTTCTCTGGCCTCAAACTCACAGAGATCTCTTCTCCCAAGTGCTGGGATTAAAGGCATATACCACTACTGCCTGGTTTATAAAGAATTTTTCAAAATCATATTTACCTTTAATTCTTAGAGGGATGTAAACCTAATTGATACTCTGTGCAGGATTGTAGTTAAGACCTAAGGAATTATGACTGTCGCTAAACAGGTTTAGTCAAAACATGCTCATATTCTAATGTGCCCAGAGAAAACCAAGACTGGATTGACATAGATGAGTAGATTCACAAATACTGTGGAAGGTACATGAATGAAAGAACACATGTGTTTATTCAAATCTAGAGCTTTGTAGAGCAAACTACAAACACTGACAAAGGAAAAAAAAATGCCTCTGTACAGTTAAATAGATATGGAAGGATTTACTCAAGAATATTGCAAAGAGAACAGTTGCAGTAGGGGAGAAAAGTTGAATTCAATTTTTTTGAATCAAAGGATGGGAGAGCCTCTTAAGTAGCTAAGCTATTGGGAGATTGTGGGAGAGGCCAAGGGGAGGCTGGTCAATGTGATTAAGCCATCTGTGATTGCTAATTGAAGTTATCAGGCTCATTGATGTTAGGTTCTTACCCTCCTATGGAGATGCAAAATGGAAGCCTAGCTTTGTTGTTGATCACTTTTGAACTCAGAGACTTCAGATGATTGAGGAAAGACATACCTAGGTTATGTGAGCAGGGCTGCACTTTAGCTCAGAGCTAGAGAGCTTGTTTAACCTGAGTTCAATATTAAGCAGTGCAGAATATAAAATAAAAATAAAAAACAAGTGGCAAGGCCCTAGACTGGAACAAGAGAATTACAGAAAAACAATCAAATCAATGTAAATAATGAGGCAAATCTAAGGTTCTCAGACAAGCTCCATATTTCAAAAGCTATCTATTAATAACCTACAAATACCTAATAACAAAAAAAGAAGAGAATGAAGTATTAATCTTGTCTTAAATTTCATATCCTTCATGACAGAGAGGATACAGGGACAGTCTCACACACTCTGCTCCACACTGTGTTCATACTCAGGAAATAGCAATAAAGGCATGTGCTGTTTGCTTTCCCCTTTTATTTAGTCTAAGTTCAGCCCATAGGTGGGTCTACCCATTTGTAGGGTTGGTCTATCTACCTCAGTTAACCTCTTCTAGATGATCCCTCACACACTTGCCCAGACATTCACTTCCAAACCCCATCAAGCCACCAATCAAGTGAATCATCTCAGGCTATCTTGGTGTGGTTTGCTTTATGATAACAGATTCCCCAGTGCTGGAACACTGGAAAGCATGATTTTGGCTGTGGAGTAGTCCAAGCAACATGGAGACAGGGTTTACAAGTTATCCACTGCCTGCATTATAAGAGGTGAATGATAATTTGGAAGTAAAAGACAAAGACCAAGAGGACTTAGCTCTCCTCACCTCCCACTCCTATGGTATCTACTTCTTTCTTAGAACACTAGTTCATCATCACACCCCACTATGATCACACTCGATAATTCATCATCACCATGAGTTTTGGTGTGGACAAAACACATTCAAACTCCAGCACAAACAGAGGGCCAAAATTGTCATTTTAGGCTCCTAAAGTAAATACACTAAGAAATGAAAGGTTGGGTTCTATAGTCGGAAAGAAGCCTGCTGACATTTAATTAAGCAGAAAAGAACATCAAGGCCACCTTGGTCAGTAGCACTGCCTACCACCACCACCCCACTCCCATCCTCTCACCACCACCACCACTACCACCACCCCAACACCACCCCCCACACTCTCACACCACCTCACACCTCCCCACATCACCCCCTACCCCCCACTACCACCACCATCCGGCATCACCACCCCCTCACCGCACACAAACCATGAATATGGGAATCTCAGTCTAAAACCAGAAAGAGAAGGGAGACCAAATGCATTACAATTATATTAAGATATATCTTTATGCCCATTGATTATGCACCTGGGGAAAAGAACACAGCAATTAAATATATTGGCAGGAGTGATTAGTTAGATTATCTCAGTATTGATCTACATTTATCTTTATTCTAGACATTAATCTATATTTTCTTAGCCAGGGCATTTTACTATTACAAATGAATTATCAATATATCTGAGAGACACACATAGAATAAAGTTATATAAGCAAAGACAGTTGCAGAATAAAATAATGCATTTAGAAAGCCAATTCTGTAGACATAGCTCAGGTGACAGAGTGCTTGCCAATACATGATGCCCTGGGATTGTGCCCCCAAACCACATAACTCTCATTGCATGCCATGAGGCAGGGAGATGAGAAGTTCACCATCATCCTCACCTTCCAAATGAGTTGGACCAGACTGTAATACATAAGATAGCATCACAAAGCAAATATAATCCTGAATTCTGTTGACTCTTATGATGTGTTTTGTGTTTCTATCGACATACAAAAATCTACATACGCAGGGTAAAAACCAGTGTCTTGAAATACATGAAGACATAGCTTATCTTAAAAAGGGACTAGAGAGATGGCTCAGCCATTAAAGGCTAGGATAACAACCAAAAATATAAAATTTTAGCAAAAGTCATTTGTCTTTAGAGAGATCACTCTATGGGGTATGTAGATTTTAAAAATGCTTTATAGCATTTGATCCTAAATTATATCAATTGAAGCTTAAGTACTTCAGTTTATCTAAAACAGCTTTGCAACATACTAATGAAAAGCCACTTGCAATGGACATGTTGTAGAATCCTCTATTGTTCTAGTTAGTTGAAACAGTTAAATGAAATCAACATCAATACAGTCATCTTGAAGGTGGCAAAAATTGACAAAAGTGAACAGTTCTTACCTACTGTGAATTAGAATAATCTAAAGCCACAGGTGACAAAGCCACATGCTCCTTCTCCAGTATCAGCAAATGTGGTCAATACAAGCTGCAGCCAGGAGAGCAGTGTGTGTGCTGTCTCCACCATTGGCAACTGTAGTCAATAATGTGTAATTGGAAGCTGCCAAGTAGGAAATGTGCCAAAGGTGTGTTTAAGCAGAAACTCTGCTGCTCAAGCATTTGTGTAAAGTTGGAGGACTTTGGGAGTTTGAGCATTGTAAATCCACTCAGGAAATGACTTGGCTTGGACATGATAACTCCCATCAATGGAGCTATCAGAGTGGAGAAGTGTCGATGTCACACTTCATAATTAGAGGGAAGGCTGAACCACCTGGACTGTATCTCTAGGATAAAAGAAGCAACAAGACAAAAATGATCATTTCAGGTACTCTCTCTCCTGTGAAGACACACAAATGAAAGTCAGTAAGAATCTAAGTCAGTAAGTAGAAATTTTGAGTGTTTATGCCTTCGAGTTATGTCGCCTGCTAGCCCATAGCCTACTCTTTAATTCCCACTGCCCTTCAGTCAAAGAAAGGTCATATTATATTACAAAATGAATGTAAATAAGATACAAAGTCTATCCTATGAACATGGATTCATAGAATGTAGTAGAAGTGTTCTAATGGTGACAGACATTGTGGTATTTCTGATTATTCTATGTGATGACTACAAGTCCAGAAGCTTTAAGAAAATCACATTGCACTTTTCTCTGGCAGTCTTATTTTGAGGAGTGTCAAATTTCCATTCTGCACTGCTCTGAGAACCTAGATTTATTCCTCTAGTTGTTATTGCATCAAATGAATATACTTTGCTGCTAATAGTTCATTATCAGAACTGACAAATTGTCCAGATTTTAAGCAGAATAAATAAAAGAAGACTGAGGATAGTTTTTTTTTTTTATCCCTGTGTCACTTAGTGTTGTATTAGGAAAGCTGCACTCATTATTGCCACTTCAATGGAGTCTTCAATTTCTCTCCATGTTGTTTTACTTTTTATATTAAATGCTGCTTTAAAAAGATTTTATTTACAGTAAAAATAAATTTGACATATGTTAGTATGTAGAATGGCAAAAAAGATCTATTTGAACTGTTTCATTTGCAACTCATTTTTAGGTATTTAAAACAATGAGGGATTAGAGGTAATATCAATGACAGAGTGACTAACACGTAACAGGTCTACTTGATGTGATAAGCCTACCAGGTACGACATAAGTGCAACTTGTCTCATTTTTAAGTCTGAATATGCAAGGGGTGGGCTGTCAAATCAACCCACAGCACTTGTTTCATATTGGCACATGTAAATATTTTCAATTGAACCTAATTCTTTTTACATTAAAATTTTTAAAAAAGAAAGTCTTGTGGTAATCAAAGACTTGTTATTTAAAAGGTATATCTGAAAATTAATTTTTTCACTTCAAACTACTGGATTTTTCCCAAAAGACCTGAATTCATATTTTAAATGAAACCTTTTACATAGGCCTTAACATCTGACTCTAATTGGACTGGAGATACTAATAGCCAGATGGGTCAAATTCAAGATTAAGCTGTGATGCTCTGGCCATTAGACCCAAGTAAACTTCAACCCAGGATCCAAATTAGTAGGTAAAAAATGTAATAAGATTTAGACATGTTTGGAAGTAACTTTATGATTTTCAGATAAAAATTTGTTTATTATTATTATTTATTTATTTTTAGAAAATAAAGTTTTTTCCCATGTATCCCCTTGCTCTCCTTTCCAATCCCTCCCTGTCTGCCTACAATCCCCCTCCTCCCCATCCCCCATCCCCTCCCCAAAAAGGGCAAGAAGTCCCAAGGTGGATCAGCTCAGCATCCACTCCAGGCAGGTCCGATTTTCTCATCGTAATGTCATGACTGGGTTAGGTGTTCCTCTGGAGATAATGGGCTCCAAAGTGCCAGTCCATGCATAGAAACACAGTCTGATCTCTCTCCTGGAGGCTTCACATACTGCCCATGTCAATGAACAGCTGCCTATCCTTAGAGGGCCAAGTTTCCTTTTCTGATGGTTCCCCAGTGGCTATTCTTTTTTTTTTTTCTTCTTTATTTTGTATTTATAAAAAAAAACAGTAAAATGAATTTATAATGCTGAAAAGTTAACAATAACTATAAAGAGGATAAGAATCATAAGCATGGCTTATCAAGGGTGATAATGCAAATAAGATTGCTACACATATATTTACTTTGTGTTCAGCTTTCCCTCTGAATTTTTTTTCCCATCCCTGTATATCCTTATTCAAGGTCACTTCCCCCTCCCGCTACATCAGGTCATTTTTCTTCTCCACAACTCCCCATCCTCTCCCTGGGCAGGGAGCAGACAGTCCTATGGTCCCACTGACCCAATAATGTTTGGATCAGTCTCCACTCCTGGCCAAATCCAGTTTTGTCCCCCCTCCCTCAAGAGTGAGTCAGGTGTTCCTATAGTTGGAGTGGGATTCGAAGGGTCAGCCCAGGGTGTTTCTGATCCCAAGCTGTTCAGTGATTGTGGTTTGCAGCTTGGGCATGTTTGCCTTTTTTCCTGTTTGTTTGTTTGTTTAGAGACCACTAATGAGTGAGTACATCCCCTGCTTATCTTTCTGAGATTGTGATACCTCGCTCAGGAGGATATTCTCCAAATCCATCCATTTGCCTGCAAATTTTAGGATATCATTTTTTCTTACTGCTGAGTAGTACTCCATTGTGTAGATGTACCACAGTTTGTTAATCCATTCTTCAGTTGAGGGACATCTAGGTTGTTTCCAGGTTCTTGCTATTATAAATAATGCTGCTATGAACATAGTTGAGCTAATACCTTTGGAGGATGAATGTGCCTCTTTAGGGTATACACCCAGAAGTGGTATTGCTGGGTCCTTGGGGAGATTGATTCTCAATTTTCTGAGAAACCGCCATATTGCATTCCAAAGTGGCTGAACAGGCTTATACTCCCACCAACAATGGAGGAGTGTTCCCCTTGCTCTGCATCCTCTCCAGCATAGACTGTCATCTGTGCCTTTTATCTTAGCCAATCTAACAGGTGGTATCTCAAAGTTGTTTTGATTTGCATTTCTCTGATGGCTAAAGATGAAGAGCACTTTTTCAGATGCCTTTCAGCCATTTGTAGTTCCTCTGCTGAGAATTCCCTTTTTAGATCTGTATCCCATTTTTTGATAGGGTTATTCAAGGTTTTGGGCTCTAAATTCTTGAGCTCTTTATATACCTTAGAGATCAGTCCTCTATCACTTGTAGGGTTGGTGAAAATCTTTTCCCATTCTGTAGGCTGGCGTTTTGTCCTATTGACAGTGTCCTTGGCTTTGCAGAAGCTTCCCAGCTGCAGGAGATCCCACTTATTGATTGTTGGTCTTAGTGCCTGTGCCACTGGTATTATATTTAGGAAGTGGTGGCCTGTGCCAATTTATAGAAGTGTATTTCCCACTTTCTTTTCTATCAGGTTCAAAGTGGTTGGGTTTAAGTTGAGGTCTTTGATCCACTTGGATTTGAGTTTTGTGCAGGGTGACAGGCTCAGATCTATTTGCATTTTTCTACACACTTCCACGGCTATTCTTAAGTCAGTGAGCTCCCCAGAGCTCCAGCCAGCCATCACTGTGGGAGTTTTCCTCATAAGCCCTATCCCCTGCTCTCAGAATAAAATTTTATTAAGTCTAGCCTGTACACATATGTTCTTCACTCGTTTTCAGAAAAACTAATTTGCAGTGCTAAGTTTTAGTTTGTTTATGTATTAGTGTGTAACCACTGGCAAAGTAAGTTAAAAAGACCATTTTGGTCTTCCAGTGGTGATACTTGAAGGATATTTTTACAATAACCTGTAAAATGTCTAGATCTCATGGATTGCTTTTTTCATGACAGGGTTTTCTGTCTGTAGTCTTGGCTGTCCCTTGAAGTCACAGAGATCCACCTACCTCTGCCTCCCAAGTGCTGGGATTAGATGCATGCACCATCACTAAAATCTTTATTTCTCTTGGCTAAGAGAAGCCTTAGTCAGACTAATTACTTATTCCAATCTTTAAGTCTCTCTGCTTTAAAAAAAGTACAGTAGTAGCCCCTTAGGGTGCTTCTGTGTATAAAGTGCTTGTGGTGCAAACATGAGAACCTCACTTAAGATCCCCAATACCCTTGTGTAAGCCAGACACAGTACCACACACCTGTAACTCAAGAGCCATAGGGAGCGATTATGGGGACAAATGGATCCCTGGCTGGTGTGTGCTGGCCAGTTTAGTCAAGTCAGCAAGCTCCATGTTCAGTGGGAGACCCTGTCTCAGAAAAGCAATCTCAAGAGCAGTGAGAGGATCACGGGAGTCTTAAAGGAAGGACTCTTGCTCTATGTGTTCAGATGCAGGGAGTCAGCCTGCACAACATACACACACATACATAATATCCTTAATACAGATGCACAATTTCTAAAAAGCTACAATAGTGGAGCATTTTGTGTTTAGCGAGGTCAAAAGTGTAGAAATAGAACATCATCTAGAAGGAAAACATCAGGACAAATGATACAAACAAGCCACGTAATTCATAACACTTGATTTTCTCATCTCAAAGTCCCATACCTCTGTACTTTCTTTGATCTATCTGGATTCTCAAGTGGTGTTCAGAATCCTCAGCCACAGATATGAAACTTTA